>CM070569.1:34991275-35476275 GCA_036346355.1 Rhipidocladum racemiflorum | reverse complement strand
GAGGTCAAACAAGCACATATATCTGTTATGAGATAACCTCCTAACCGTATTCGGTTAGGAGTCTATCTCTTAATATGTGGGCGAATCCGAACT
The DNA here is from genome assembly GCA_036346355.1 of Rhipidocladum racemiflorum. Taxonomy (NCBI): domain Eukaryota; kingdom Viridiplantae; phylum Streptophyta; class Magnoliopsida; order Poales; family Poaceae; genus Rhipidocladum; species Rhipidocladum racemiflorum. The sequence continues at coordinate 35,476,182 of CM070569.1, read as the reverse complement.
CTCCTGAGGGGACTGCTATATATACCGGGTGCCTCCCATTGTATTTACATACATTGATCAATAAAGAAGAGAGAGCTCCACCCTATATCTTGTGTCTCTTGTTCTTGTGTTCTTGTGTTCTCGTTGATTGCCGGTGTTCGACGTGGGTGAACTACTCGTTTTACAACACGTTATCAGCACGAGTCTCTACCGCAAGAAGCGAAGGATCGTCGACGACAACGAACGACTACTACCGGCGATTGATCGCCTGATCCGATCTGCAATCAACTCGTCATCAGGCCGGCATCCGCTCGGATTGCCGGAAAAAAAAGTCCTACGCGACTCTATCCTACGCGATAGCCAACACTTCCGGCATCAAGAAAGTAAGTCGAAAAATCCTGCAGATTGTTTCGCTAAATCTTAGATATAATCTACTGTTGCAAACTATTACTGTTCATCAAAGTGAGAAAAGGTGAAATATACGAGATTAGATTAATCCCGTTTATATGCATCAACACGAAGCATTGTCACTGGCTGTTCCCTCGGCCATGTAGCGCCGGCCGCCGCACGGCCGCCTCGCAGCGCGCCTGGCTGCTCTGTTACACCGTGTCTTTGCGCCGGCGCCGCCGCTATCGCGAATCGACCGTCGCCGCATCGCAACGGCAATGCATGAAGCGATGCAACGTCCAGTTAGCAATGCATCATGGGCAGAATGCAAGCAAGCCACGGAAGCGATAGAACACAAGTCCAACTAGCAATGCATCATGCAACGTGCGTCCAGAGTGCATACATGCATTTTTGCTTGCTACGTACTCATAAAAACATGTGATTAGTAGATTGATTCCGCACAGCCAACCGGACTAGCTCCCGCACGGTCCGCGCCCACCGCGTCCGGCCGATGGCTTGAAGCCACTGCATGCAGGCCGCCACCAGACAGAGCAGCAGCTGGCCGCGCCGGACCCGCCGGACTGCGCCCCGCCCGAAGTGCATGCATGCTTTTTGCATTAATTCATGCACCAACACGCTCTTAGATTCATGGCGCTGACCGGTCTCGGCCGCCCGACACGCTCGCACTGGCCTCTGCTGCATGCCGCCGCTGCGCCTCCGGAGCCGCGTGAGATTGCTGCCTGGACTTGAAGTCCAGAAAAAAACTGGATGGACGTAAGGTCCAATGTTCAATGGACTTGAGTTTTTTTTTTTCCTCAATCAAGTTCATGTCTTTCCACTAATAATACATGCAACCAGCCTAGCACAGCACTCGTTGGCCATGGCCGAGGCCTACCGTGCACTAGCTGAGCCACCCGTGCGTCGCCTCAGTGGCCGCCGTGCATCGCCTCGGCTGCCCGCCTGAAGCGTCGCCATCGCAGCCGCCGGCGGGCAGCATCTGCCCGCGAGGATGCCGGCCGCGCCAAGGCCGTCTGCCGTGCATCACGCCCGCCTGCCGCGCCGAGGCTGCATGCATGAAGCCGCCTGCCCGTTGTGCGCTCCCGAACGGACTTGAAGTCCTTTGGCCACCCGGTTTTGAAACATCTCCACGCATTGCTGCTTGGAACCCTGACACTGAGTCTAATGAATCATGGACTAGAAAGTCCATCCAATCCAGTGAGGCATGGACTAGAAAGTCCAGACGGACACGAGATTTTTGCAAACTAGATTGAAAGTTTTTTTTTTCATGCTTTTGCTGTTATTACTTCATGTGTATTTGTTCATGCCGTAAATCTGGTTTTATTCTCCTTAGCAGTATGTCATGTTGATATTTGCTGAGATTCATTTTTCCTGTTGCAAAGTAATTCTGAAAATTGCTTGAAAATTAACAGAAATTATGAAAAATGCTAGAAAAATTCCAGAATTTCTCATACAATAGTTTATGAGAACTTGTGTGGTTGGGATTTGATTTCGGTAATGAATAAACAGATATGAGACAATTGGTGTCTAGGAAAACACACATGAGGCTTGGTTATTTAATTGGCGCCCGGAAACGGGAAGTGCTCCCTCCCTCATGTGAGCCCTAGGGGCATGTTGACCTGGCCATAAGTCAAATTGATGGAGATATTCATTACTCGTTTTCGCTCCCAACCAATAAGAATTACATGAGTTGAAATTAGACTTATGCCAAGTTTAATTGATGTTGGATTTTATTTTCTGTTATTTAGTAATGCTGAAAATTGCTAAATACAAAAAAAAAATCTGGAAAAGGTGTGATAATTATCTACTGAATAGATATAGACCAAAACTTTATTGATTAAATGAAGATGCATGCAATATAATATTTTACCTGTAGTAAAATCTCGTATTGCTTGCATACAGGATATGTCTGACATTGCAAAAAGGGAATTTGATGTGCTTGCTCTGGATGGCAGCAATTATCTCACCTGGGCAATGGATGCCAAAATCAACCTAACAGCTCGAGGACTTGGAGCTGCGATTGTTCGGTCTGAAGCCGGTGCAATCGAAGTGCCTGAACCCGCAAAATGCGTCGCTTTACATTTCCTGAGACACTATCTTCATTCGGACCTGAAGGCCGAATACTTGATGGAGGAGGACCCGCTGGTATTGTGGAATTCCCTGAAGGAACGCTACAACTAGCAAAGATCCGTGTTGTTACCAGAAGCACAACGCGAATGGACCCTCCTACGCTTTCAGGATTTCAAATCTGTGGCAGCTTATAATTCTGCAATGCACAAACTGGTCGCTAAATTGACTTTTTGTAACCAGAAAGTTCTTGAAAATTTGAGAAGATCGATAAAACTTTGTGCACTTTCCACCCCAACATGATGATACTACAACAACAGTACCGTCATGCAAAGTACAAGAAGTACTCTGAGCTTATTAGTGTTCTGCTAGAAGCAGAAAAACATGATGAACTCCTGATGAAGAATCATCATGCAAATACTAATGGAAGTCAAGCAGTGTCTGAAGCACATGCTACCGCTCAGCAGGCTAGTAGTAGCCATGGCCGCGGAAAAGGCCAAAAGTACAAGGGGAATGAATGGAAAAATGACAGAAACCAAAAGGGAAAAGGCAAATCCCAATGGAAAGGTAAGGGAAAGGGTACAGGAACCTTCCAGAAGCAAGGTCCAACCAATAAAGCACCCGACTCTCAAACATGCTTTAGGTGTGGTTGCGTTGGCCATCGGGTCACGCAATTGTCGCACCCCAAAGCATTTGGCGTAACTTTACATGAAATCCACCGAGATTCCAGAAGAATCAAGAAAAGAAGGTTGAGACACACTACACCGCTCTACCAGATGTTGAGCAAGAAGGTGGAGAGAATGATAACAATGTTTCCCAGGAGATGGAACTTGACTTATATGGAGATCTGGAATAGTCTCCCTATACCATTTTTGCTATATGTCGCATTTCCATTAGTTGAGCCTCCTTAAGAGCCTCATCAGTTTGAATAATTATGTTCCTGCATGAACATTTGGTCTATGCTCCTGTTGAGCAATTATCAGTGATAATTAAATAAAGTGTTTTCCGGAATATTTTGTGCTATGCTTGTTTGATTGTTATACTATGCAACCTGAAGTTGGTATTGCGATAAAAACCCAGAAATATTAAAAGATCTTGTAGATTGACTGGGTAATCTTGAGTTGAATATTTTGAGAAAATAATTAGTAATTCTGCTGGCCATAGCATAAAGACTTTTCCTAGACCTGAAGATTTCTTATGCCCTGCTGTGCTATAGGAAAACTTATGGTTAAGATCCTTTAACTTATATAAGAATCACAGAATTTCCTAGAGAAATTACGAAGTGATAAATACCTAATGTCCACATAATATAAAGACCTTGCAGAGACATTATAAAGGGAATAAAATTTAATGCTTGACCACTTTGCGTAATAGTCACGCTACCCACCGGTTGTTGGGGCCCACTTGATCTTGCACACTGCGATATTAATTCAACTCAAATCAATCAGTATATAATGGAATTTCCCGTTGCGAGATAGTGCATGGAAGAGAATTAAGTATTTCCCATCTGTAAAAATTTTGGCGGTGTTGTATACATGCCAATCTCTCCACCACTGGCGTACCACCATGGGACTGACCGAGAAGTTGAGGGTCTGCAGACATGGTTCGATGCGATGATTGTACTAAGGACATATTTCGGCATTAGGGGAAGATAAGTACCAAATTAAAGAATGCCGAGTCCTTAGATCCACGCACTAAAGAGACCGAACTTGAAGTTCGGAAAGTAATAAATCTGCAACAAATAAGCTAATAATCTGCCAAATGCCTTCACTGATCATAAGGTAGTGGAAAGATCTCATATACCTGCAGTATATGCACCTGAAAGAGTGAAAATATCCTAGAAGGATATTGAACCCACTCTTAACCCTCATGATAAAATGAGGGGGAGGCCTCCAGGTGCACGGGACTCAATTCCGCGGAGACGTCCGCAGAAAAGGAGAACCAAATAAATGAGAACACTACCAATGATAGTGGAAGAAGCTCAACCTGATGTTGAGAAAATCCCTGAAGTGAGCCATCTAGAAGATGGTAACATCCCTGAAGTGATCCATCCTGAAGATGATAACCCAGCATATATTTGTGCGCACAATCCAATGCTGGGAAGTCGGAACACCCAGACTTCATCGTTGTGGGAAATCACGAGAAGCTGGAAGAAATTGATAAAGAGACATCCCTGGAGTGATGCAGGAGAATTATATATAAAGAAAGACTACAATTGTCGACATATTTTGCCTCTAAAAATTGCTAAAATCTGGATCTAGAACCAAAGTCCATGGCAGAGTGCCAGAAGCGCTCATCTAGGTTCACCTGAAAAGGCAATTGAGGTAGCGCTCGCTTAATGAGAGGAAAATTCTTGGTCCTGTTGACAGAATATTTCCTGAAATATTCCCTGTAGGATCAAATGGATTTTTCATCCTGAAGAGATATGAAAATATCCAGGTGGTGAGATATAAAGCGAGGCTTGTAGCACAAGGGTTTTAGCAGAGACCCATCATCAATTACGATGAAATCTGTTCTCCTGAAATGAGTGGAATGACGTTCCGAAATTTAATATTGATGGCGATGGCTTAAACTTTTCAATACAGCTTGATGATTGTAGTGACCGCATATGTATTTGGGTCATCGAATACGGATTAAAGACAGTCGATAAGGATGTGGTACAATCGACTAAGTAGATTCATCCTGAAAAGGAAATATGATCCCTGAAGGAATAATGTTCCTGTGCATTCATGAGGAAATCCCAGAATGGATTTTTATTTTCCTCTGTGATGGTACAGTCACTCAGAGATTATAAAGGAAGCCTCATGGGAATATGTTTGGCTAAGACGGGTAATCAACCATGTCCAGAAGTTATATGGTATGAATACCGTCAATTCCCCTACTATTATCTATGAAGATAATGATGCTTGTGTTGCACAAATGCAATTGGGTTATGTAAAGAGCAATATCACGAAGCATATTGCTCCTAAGTTCTTTTATCCCCACAAACTCCAGAAGAATGGTGAGATAAAAATAATGCAAATTAAGTCGTGTGAAAATCTAACAGATTTATTCACAAAATCCTTGCCAAATTCCCCTTCCAAGGTATGTTAATGGCATTGGAATGAGGCGGCTTAGAGATTTGCATAGTTTAGGGGAAGTAAACCCCTGAACCATAATCCCTTTGCATGATCCTGAAGATCATAAGTTGTACTCTTTTTTCCTTTGTGAGTTTTCCTGATGTTTCTCACATAAAGGTTTTTAATGAGGCAATAAATGCAACATAGAGCGAGTGTGATGTACTCTTTTCTCCATCTCTTTTTTCCCACTGGGTTTTTGAGTGGAGTTTTTAATGAGACATATGCATTACGCGGAATTCGCCCAAGGGGAAGTGTTATGAGATAACCTCCTAACCGTATTCGGTTAGGAGTCTATCTCTTAATATGTGGGCGAATCCGAACTCTCCTTGAGGGGACTGCTATATATACCGGGTGCCTCCCATTGTATTTACACACATTGATCAATAAAGAAGAGAGAGCTCCACCCTATATCTTGTGTCTCTTGTTCTTGTGTTCTTGTGTTCTCGTTGATTGCCGGTGTTCGACGTGGGTGAACTACTCGTTTTACAACAATATCAACTCTATTACGTTGGAAAGAATTGCCGGCTCCCACCTATGACACGTTACCCCCATGCTGTTTTTCAAAAATACCCTTTCACTTTCTTTAAATTATGGATTGGTTCCTGTCAATTACAAAGAGGCCCTTTGCGATTTTTTGTGAGTATAAAAAAACTTTTTCAGATTCCGTTTATGTCCCTGGTTCGTTACTTTACAGCAAAGACCCTCCATTAAATACATATCGCGGGTTAGCCTTTTTCTAATTTTTCAGGATAGCGCACGGGTCCAAAAAAATAACAATCGGGTCCCTGTTTCTTACGTCCAGGTCTTTTCTCCATTTTTCCCGAAAAAAATGTATTTATGGTCCGTTTTTCCCCCGAAACCCGAAAAAAAAGTTTTCGTTGTCCATTTTCCCTCAAAAAAATAAGGCAAATTCGTTTTTTCGTTCGTCTGTTCTCCGTTTTGGTCGGGAAAAATGTTTTCATGGTCTGTTTTTTCTTCAGTCCCCGGGAAAAATGTTTTCGGGGTTCGTTTTTTCTCCGGTGCCCGGAAAAAATGTTTTCGTGGCCCACTTTTTCTCGAAAAAAGGCTTCCCTTCTCCGTCTTTGCCGGAAAAAATGTTTTCGTGGTCCGTTTTTTTCGAAACCTGAAAAAATATTTTCGTGGTCCATTTTTCCTAAAAAAATGTAAATTCTTTTTTCGTTCGCGCACGCTGCGAGCGCCGCATTTACTTAGGCCATGTTTGGATCCCTGGACTAATTGTTAGCTGGCTAAAAATTAGTCCTAGTCTATCCAAACAGGAAGACTAATAGGTGGGCTAATTTTTAGCCAACCCCTTAGCTAACAATTAGTCCATTAGTTGGTGGGGAGGAGCTAATTTGGGCTAATAGCATGTAACACGCCGGGAAAAGCCTGAAATACCCTCGCGCTGGCCTTATCCTCATTTCCTCACCCATTATGAGGGGCATACATGACTTTTCTAAGAAATTAGTCCAACCATTAGTCATGTATCCAAACAGCCCTGGACTAATTTTAGATGGACTAATTATTAGCTGGCTAACAATTAGCTCTAGCCATTAGCCAGCTAACAATTAGTTTTAGTCCATCCAAACATGGCCTTACCTAGTTATGTCTTATTTGGGAATTAATACCAATAGGGAGTTTAGTTCCGGGCTAGGCTAGGTGTAACCAGGGGTCAAAATCATCTCGGCGAGACAATTTTTTTTGGAAACTTTAAATTACTACATTAATTTCAGGATTTTTTTGATGAGATTTCGGGTTTTTGACTGAGATGATTATAAATTCGACTAGTTTTCATGTTTGTAGGACCGGTTCAGCACTAAATTTTTTGTGGCGAATTGTAATACATTTTCTGATGAATACATGTGAATATTTTTGTAAAAAATATATATACAAATTATGGTTATGTTGGCTGAAATTTCACAGGGGGTTGAATAAAATTTTGGCTTGCCGGCTGCCACAATACCAGGTTTGAAATTTGGTTTTTTCATTTCGACCGAAATTCTGCAATCTTGCTAAAATTTTGGATTTCTGCAACCCCAAGATGTCATCCATCCGAAAACTTTTTTGATAACAACCTTAATTTTTTTAATAGGCTACTGTAAAAACTTTTCATTATATTTAGTCACGCTGTTGACTAGATCACACTGGCTAGAGAGTAGTGTTGATTGAGTCACAATACCGATGAAAACCCATTATACCTAAGTCGACTGTAATCTTGCATAGTATTATAATCACTAGTTAGAGTCGTGCGGCAATGCCGCACCATGCAAAATTTGATTCGAATTTTTTTTTTTGGCAAGGAAAACAGATTTATTTTGACAGAAAATGTTTTTTTTTTCAAGAAGAACGGAGATGCCAACATTCTTTTGTCGAGTCTAACACCTTATGCGTTCACCAAGTAATAATATATGTTTCAAAAAATATTAGAGATTGAGTTGGGGGGAAAAAGTCTAGAAATATAGCTGTACATATATTTCTGTTAACGAAAATATTTTTTTGGAGAAAAACAGAAAAAAGGCACTAGAAAAAATATTTGTTTTGGCGAAAATGTTTTTTTCCAGGAAAAATGGAGATGCCAACATTCTTCTATCGATTTTAACACACTATATGTTCACCGAGTAATAATACATGTTTCGGGAAATATTAGAATCGAGCCGAGCAAAAAATTCTAGAGATTAGAAATCAAAACGGGAAAAAAAATCTAGAGATAATTTTTGAGGTTAACACCCTATGCGTTCACCGAGTAATAATACATGTTTCGCAAAATATTAGACCGATTAATAATACATGTTTCAAAAAATATTATAGATCGAGTTGAAGGAAAAAGTCTAGAGATTAGAGATCAAGCTGGGGGAAAATCTAGAGATAGCTGCGGAGTTTAACACCCTATATGTTCACCAAGTAATAATACATGTTTCGCTAAATATTAGAGATCGAGTTGGGGGGGGAGTCTAGAGATAGAGCTGCACACATATTTCTGCTGACGAAACTACTTTTTTGGGGAAAACAGAGGGACCTGTATGTAAGACGCAAGGACCTGTTCGTAACATTTTTGGACCTGCCCACTATCATGAAAAATTAGGAAAGGGTTTGTTCGTGATTTGAACCTAACGGGGACCTTTTTCCACAAAACAGCGCACAAGGAACCCAAACGCAATTTAGAAAAAAATATCTTCCCCTCACAAAAAATCACGAAGGGCCTATTCGTAATTTACAGGGATCAATCCATAATTTCAAGAAACGTAGAGGCTTTTTCACGAATGTGCCTAGGGGGGCACGTGGGCACCGCCGTTGGGCTCCAATCTGTCCGTAATTTGAAGAAACGTAGGGGCTTTTTTGTGAATGTGCCTAAGGGGACACGTGGGCACCGCCGTTGGGATCCAATCTGTCCCGGTATAATAAGAGTTTATATTCATTAGTCGCTCGCCGTATGTTTACTTTAGCATTCGTTGAAATAATAGAAGACATGAACTCTATATAAGACCGTTCTTTCCTTTAGGCACATCAATTGCACTGTATTTGCAGAGCATCGGCCTTTTTTCCCGAGGAATCAAGAGTTGAAAATGCTCATCGAAAAGAAATTTCTATGTGCTCAGTGAACGCACAGTTTTGTTGTAGAAGGCCTAGACTCTTATTTTGGAAAACTATACATATAGCTATTTTGGATAACAACTATCTTATGAATTCCTGCAGACTAGTGAAACTGCGCTGACCAATTTGGGCACAATTTCAATAGAGATCAATTCAGAAAATAGCAAAAATATTGTGGAATATAGGGAAAATAATTTCAGCAAAACTAATTTCCTGAATATAGTCCAATTAGGTCACAATTGCAAGAAGACACTTGGACTAACATCTCTGCAAAAATAGTACATTGAATATATAAATCTCCAAACCAACCTAGCTAGCATAGCAAGTGGAGCTACCAAGGTAAAATTCTGAATTTAACCAAGAGTAAAAGTCACATTGACCTTAATGCATACTTATCTCATTACTAGAAATTGCAATCCATGCCATGATCCTGAACATATATAAAAATACCCCAGTCTCAATCTCAATGAGGTGGTAACCTCGTATTCAAACCAGATTTTTTTACCAAATAAATAAAATGATTTCAGATTTTCATATACCAACATAGACTCCAAGTTCACAAGGAATATAGCTTAATGAAATTAAACTAATTTAAGAAAAACAACACTCTCATTTCAGAATAAATTAAACTAATTTAATTAAGTTTCCAATTTCCTTTCTTTATAAAAATGTGACACCCATTTTAAATATAGCTTAATGAAATATTTCCTATTTAACTCTTTTTCAACAATTCTTGTAAATAACTTACTGGCTCCTTTAATAAATTTAAACACTACTATTTATTTTAACCATAAATCATTTTTCCTAAATGCAACTTAAAAAGTATTTCCTTAAGCCTTTGAACTTAAACATCTTTCTCTAGTATGAGGGGTTGGCAACATGTTTTTTTGTGTGTGTTGTAGTCCTTATTGGATCCCCTCTTTTTTTTCTTTTTTCCAGAATCAGAGTAACCGGGGATTTGTTGTTCAAGCTTGAACCCTTGGTCTCCAAATATTTTGGTCTTCAAGTATTCCAGTATCATTCAAGTCCAATCCTTCAATCATGTTGTGTTGTTAATTTATTATCAAGTACTTGCAACTTAGTTTACTTAATATCAAATGCATGGTAAAATAGTTTACATTCTAAAAAAACAATTAAACTTGACTATGATGGAATTATGTTTGGATGGTTGTCATACCGGCTGTAGAGCAACCAATGTATTGAACTATATTGTATGGCTGGTAGCGAGAGATCAAAGACTAGAATGGAATTGTGGTTTGTATGTCTGAATTTTTGTTCTTAGACCCATCTCAGAGGTGGCCGAAATCTGGATGAAATTTGAAAATCAAATTCATATCCGGTATTTTTGAGGGGGGGCAAAACCTAAATTTTGGCCAAAATCACCAAAATTTCAGTGAAATTTGCCAAAATTTTCACTTTTCAACCCCACGTGAAATAGTTTCCAGAGGCTAGAGAAAATTGGAGGGAAAAAAAAAATCATGCAAGCATTTATTTACATTTTCTATTTGTTTGAATGAAAAATACTAAGTATTAATACATAGAATACTAAGCTAATCGGGAACTTTCAATTATTGCACATAAAATAAGTATTTGCACATAACATATAAAAAATGGGCATGGACTAAGGGCCGAACACGTGAGATGGCTGCTGATTGGAGCCCAATACCAACCATGCAAAGTTGGTAGTATAAAATTTATATGCTGTAGGATTCTAGTAGAAATGGAAACAGTTCCAGATTTTTGGTAGAAACGTTTCAGGTAGAATCAGAATCACTGTCTGCAAACCGTTTGGCTAGCTGTCTGGATTCTGTGAATCAGGGTGGAATGGGGTTGAGAGTGATTCAGCCCCGGCGTAGAAAAAGAAGAAACGTTCCGAGGAGAATCGTTCCGAGCTTTAGCCCGTTTGGCTGGGTTTCTCCCAAATTCTAGTAGAAACGGTCCGGTTTCAAGTTGCTAAACGGGGCCTTAGGCCCCTGTTTGATACGGTTTCAGATTCTAGTAGAAACGGAAACGGTTCCAGATTCTTGATAGAAACGTTTCAGGTAGAATCAGAATCACTGTCTGGAAACCGTTTGGCTAGCTGTCTGGATTTTGTGAATCGGGGTGGAACGGGGTTGAGGGCAATTCGGCCCCAGCGTGGAAAAAGAAGAAACGTTCTGAGGAGAATCGTTCCGAGCTTTAGCCCGTTTGGCTGGGTTTCTCCCAGATTCTAGTATAAACAATCTGGTTCCAAGTTGCCAAACGGGGTCTAAGTGTCTAAATTGTTATGTAAATATATGGTAGGGTTAAAATACCAGGTAACCAACCGCCAACCGGCACCCGGCCGAGAAACTTGGAACGACCGGTCGGTCTTGTTACAATATTTTGGAGAAATTAACCACCCAAATCAACCCTTTCAACCGAGTGCATCAGTGTTCTTGGAATGCTTCTTTCCATCCGTAGTACTAATATATGTTGATAAAAGCTAGAGCCTCCTGAAGCTATTCTTTCCTGTTTGGTTATGCATATTTGCAGGATTGACACATTGTAGAGCTGAGTTTTCTGGCAGCTAAGATGAGTGGAGAACATGATGATACTGGGAAATCTTCCTCATGTATGCAGCAGGGACTTCGTTATCACTTCATAGAGTTGCATAAGGAGATGCTCCTAGCAAATGACATAATATGTTAGTGATCTTGCACAAATTCTGATCAAAAGCACAATTTGTAGTTATGTTAGGATAGATCGAGTTTGTGATTGGAGATGTATTTAGTCCAAAAAGGCGTAATCTCAACGAAATTGGCCGAAATTTCCTAAAATCACTGTATCAATTTAAAAATTTTCAATTTTTTTATCCCGCTGAGTTTGGTATCTCGGCCCCGGCTGGAGGCGTAATCTCGACGAGATTTTGAACCATGCCCATACAAATGGGATACCACCTTAAGGTTAGACAACAAACTACCATAAGGCATTCAAGCAGTAGTACCATAAATGACTTGTTAACCGTAGACCTGTTATGGGTGGGCTGAGCTTAGTAATGTTGTCTTAATGATGTATCTCTATATGGAGTGTAATCTATATGTAACGCAGATCAGTAAGCCTAATTAGTAACCATAAGGACCTTGGATGCCACCATATGGTTAGATGAAATGAAAATGTGTGCTATATGCATGGTGGTGTAGCAGACGACGTCCAACTATAGCTGGAAGCCTTGTGCTGATTGGGCAGAGATATTGGCAGAGAGGACTGATGAAAGACTTGCGTCTTTAACCTTGCCGCACACCAAAGAAAATGGGTTAATTGATTTGGCATAACAATTAAGACGTTTGTGAGTAAAGTAGCGCACCTCTATAGAGTGTATGAACTATGACTGTCACTTTATCAAGAAGCTCCTTTTTCAAAGACGCAACGCTTCTTGATAGGCTTTGGCCCCTAATGGCTTGGTTTAGTAGGTATATATGTGTTGCATTATGGACATATATTTGTTGGCTCGCTAAATTGGACTTGGAAGTACCTTTCGTACTCATTTCGTTACTGTTTCTCCTTGTTAGATTATTAATACGGTGTACATCAAGATGAATGAGATGGTCAAATTCAAACAATAGGACGGAACTAGATGCTTCACTAGATCAACTCAATCCTAGAAGATGCTGTGAATAGTGAAGTACATTAGATGGTAGCTAGCATTCGTCGGTGGTTTTGCCTTATAATAGTGAGCGATCCTTATTGTAAGTCAAGAGTTTAGCTTAGTAGCTACTCAAATGTAGTTGTCAAACTATTTTTCTACCGGTTTATTTATCGGATCGATCTACTGCAATTGCTTTTGCTATATATGCTACTCTGATATTCCTCGGTTAAGTAGTTCTTTGCTAAGCAACGAGCTAAAGACTTGCATATGCTACCAAACCAAAGATAGCAGAGTGCGGGATCGTCACACAGGTGGGCTAGGCTCATGCAAATTAAAGCTATAGCTATTGGTATATTTTAGCTAGGTCAAATAGCTTTTTGTGGGCGGACGAGCGGGTGCTCGTTTGGCTGGGTGCGGCAGAGCTCACTCAACCTACCCGCGTTCGAGTGCAACTCGGCGTGGGTGCGCGTGGAGGCGAGTGCAAGCGCGGGTGTGGATGTGTGCGTGTGTGAGGAGTGCTTGCGTTTGTAGCTTATCTGTTGTTATCTCTTTTTAATGAAACGTCAGTGCTCTGACCAATTTTTTTTAAAAAAATAGCTTTTTTTGGCGCCAAAAGGTGGGCGGCGACCTTGCACTAAGCTACTAGCTTGCACCAGAAATGGGCGGCACCGAGGCCACGTACGTCCATGCATGTGTCTTTGCACTGCATCGATCGATCGGATCCATCCATGCTTAGGGTTTGAGTCAGAAAATATCGCCCGGCCGGCCGGATCGAATCGATGGACGATCGATCATCACACGTCTTCAACGTCGAACGATCCATCGGTCTCATGGTAGTGGGTAGGTCAGGTTGAGATCTCGTGTATGTCTCTGTGATCTGCGTTATGACACATACTTACACCAGCTGATAGATGGACCTTAATTTGGAGTTTGGACCTCCTAGCTGGCGGCCGGCCGGGGAGGTTGGCCAGATCGATCGAGAGATCTTGGAAAAATACCAGACGTTTCCATGGTCAATATGTGTACAATTAGTGGGAGATGGTGTTCAGTCAACCTCAATTTGTGTGTCTATGTCTATGTCTATACACACACACAAAGCTACCCTATATATATATACTAGTTACATGCCCGTGCGTTGCTACAAAAAACAAAATTGATAACGAAAAATAAAGATTAAAAAATAAAAAAAATATTTCACAAGATCAAACATCTATCTTTAACGTTTCGTTTTTTGTGAAAGCTGGCTAATTAAAGCAACGCTTCGTTTTTTGCGTAGGGCAATTAAGCAGGGCAATTAATGACGTGGGTAGAACTCACCACTGCCACCAACTGCTACTTTATAATAGTAGATATATATATATATATATATATATATATATATATATATATATAGAGAGAGAGAGAGAGAGAGGGGATGGCTAGAATACTATCGATAGCAAAGTGAACTTGTACTATCCACGTTCTAAGCCGTCCGATCACACAACATATGATCCAGATGAATCAAGGTGGAAGGCCACTTAAACCATTTTACACAAAACCCCCACATTGATTCCTCTTTCGCGAATACATCCTTCCACCTTGATTCATCTGGACCATAAGTTGTGCGATCGGACGGCTTAGAACGTGGGTAGTATAAGTTCATTTTGCTATCGATAGTATTCTAGCCATCCTACACACACACACACACACACACACTTATATATATAAATATAAAATAGTTCCATACCACTGAGAACTAGTATGTACTCTCACACTCAATATACTGCTTAAATGATGTTGCTACACTTCTTTATCCTTTTGAGTATACTTAATACTGATTATAAGATACTTCAACGGGAGTTCTACGAAAATTTTTATCAAAGTCCACCATTTTATAACATAATTTGTTTATATACTCTTTTTACATATGGAAAAGGGTATATAGCAAAAAAATAAATAAAGGGTTTTGGTGAATTTTTTTCCAACAATGTCATATTGTAGTATATTAGAACTATTATTGGAGTATATTAAAAGTGATAAAGGAGTATAACACATTCGTTTAAGTGTGGTATACCGGAGGTGTGAGTACATACTCCCAAGAGTACGGAAAAGGCTTCATATATATATGTATATGTATATGTATATGTATATGTATATGTATTAAGCCCGTTTTGTACTCCAAATGTATGTACTCCCTACCTCTATTTGGTTAATAACAACTTCCTAATAAGGAGGAACTAGTTAACAACTTTTACTTATGTAGTATACTTTCACTTGTGTCACACCGGTTAATGTGTACAGAGAGTGCGTACTCCTGGTAGTATGCTTGAAAATGCTTCCATACTACCAGGAGTACGTACTCCCTACCCCCTATACATTAACTCGTGTTACGCAAGTGGAAGCACATTCTATAAATGGAAGTTGTTAACTGGTTCATCTTAATTAGGAAGTTGTTATTAACCAAATAGAGGTAGAGAGTACATAACAGGTTTTATATGTGTGTGTGTACTACGCTGCATACCTATTACTAATACCTGTGAGATGGAGGTATAAAAATGACCAAAAGGAATTGGTTCAGCATGAGTTATTTGGTTTGTAATATCACCCCTATTATAGGGGAAGGAATTGGAGCCCAACCATGCCCCCCACGTGTCACCCCATTTTTTGCGAAAAAACCCCCTGGTTCTTAGAAATTACGAATAGGTCCTTGTGTGATTTTATGTGAGAGTAAAATATTTTTTTCGGTTCGCGTTTAGGTCCCTGGTCTGCCGTTTTACATGGAGAGCCTCCCGTTAAATACGAATCGCGAACGAGCCCTTTTCTAATTTTTCAAAATAGCGCACAAGTCCAAAATTATAACAAATAGGTCCCCGCGTTTTACGTTCGGGTCCTTTCTCTGTTTTGCCCGGAAAAAATGTTTTCGTGGTCCGTTTTTCCTCCATAGCATGCGGAAAATATTTTCGTTGGACGTTTTTTCAGAAAAAATTGGAAAATCGTTCCTTTCTCCGTTTTGCTCGGAACAAATATTTTCGTGATCCTTTTTCCCTTCAGAGCATGGGAAAAATGTTTGCGTTGGTCGTTTGCCAAAAAAAAATGGAAGGCCGTTTTCTTTCTCCGTTTTGTCCGGAAAAAATATTTTCGTGATCCGTTTTTTTCTCCAAAGCCGTTTAAAAAAAATGGAAATTCGTTTTCCGTCCATCGTTTCTCCGTTTTTACGTGTTTTTCCTCGCTTTTCCCTGTGAAAAATCAAGGGAAATAATTTTTTTCCCAGCTCAATCTCTTATATTACCCGGTAAACGCATGGGGTGTTAAACTCAACATCTATAATTTTTTTTGGAACTCGAAATCTAATATTGTCTAGAGCGATCTCTAATATTTTACAAATGTGTATTATCTTGGATATTCCTACCTTTTTTCAGGAATAAAAACTTGAATCAAATTTTGCGCGGCGCGGCGGAGCGCGCAAATCTACCTAGTTATATGCACCCAGATCATCTTCCTGAATTATGACAGAAAAAGTACAAAAAGAAAATGCTTGTAGCCAGGGTTCCAAATTTCATTTAGGGTTAAATCTCGTCACCCTCCGAAATCTCGGTGAAATCTCGTTATTTCGAATGAAAACTGGATGAAATTCAAATATCAAAATTCAAATCAAGCATTTTTTAAACTGATATTTCCGAGATTTTGGTCCTAGACACGAAAATTCGTCCGAAATTACCGAAATCTCGATAAATTTCAACTGAACGAAAAATAGTTCAAACGATGTCAAAAAATTTTGAAATTTTTTTGGATGATCCTGACACAAAACTAATGATCCCATAAAAATTTTAGATGATGATCAAGCCTAAAGAATTAAAAAAAAACTAAAAGTGCTATTGTCCTGATAAAAGGCTGACCCGTAAATTTCAACCGAATGGAAAATGGTGCAAACCATATTACAAAATTTTGAAATTTTGTGTGGATGGTCATAACACATTCATAATATCACCATAAAATTTTTAGATGATGATCAATCTTGAGGAATTTTTAAAATTCGAACAGTGCTACTGAAGGCTGATCTACAAATTTCAACTGAACGAAAAATAGTTCAAACCGTGTTAGAAAGTTTTTTTAAAAAAATTTGGATGGTCCTGATGCATCACTAATATTCTCATAAAATTTTTAAATGATGATCAAGCTTGAGAAATTTTTAAAAATTCTGACAACCGAGGTACTTAATTAATGACCCCAAGAATTAATGTGCATAGACTAACTGGATGATCTACCGACTGTCCCACATGAAGAATCTAATCCGGTCAAATTCGGATAACTTTTTGTCAACTTTTGGTAAAAAATCGAGATTTCAATCAAATATACCAAGATCTCGGCGAGATTATTGGTTACTGTAGCATTTGATTTTTTTTCAATTTTTTAATTTCGCCGGGATTATGAAACTGGGGGGGTTCGAAATCTGAGATTTCACCAAGATTTCACAGGATTTCAGCAAGATTTTGATCCATGCTTGTAGCTGCATGCAAGGATGCCTCAGCAGTGTAGCGTTAGAAATTAGGCAATTAAGAGCTTTTTTACGGTACACTAAATTCAATATAGATCATTCATTCTATTTGATTCTATTGAGTTTAAGGGTGATACAAATTTGTTTCCTACTCCTCTCAAGTCTTTCCATACACATAGTCTATTATGTACCACTATATATATATATGAAAAATACTTGGTACTCCCGGGAGTAATTACTCCCATCTCTGAAATACCACCCAAACGTACTTGAAATACTCCTTTATCAGTTTGGATACACTCATATACTAATTATAAGATATTCCAATGAGATCCACATGGAAAAATTGCAAGGGAGTACATAGTTTTTAGCATATTTTGCTAATACCTTCATATACGCATATAAAAAGAAGTATGTCTAAAAAGTGTACATACCACCATTGAAAAAATGTAAATACCACCCCACCTAGATGATCTTATATACTTATATACTACACGTACATACTTTCCGTTGCGCGAAATACTCCCTACGTTGTGAGATACAACATAGAGAGTAATTATATATATATATATATAATATATATATATATATGACTTTATAGCCTAAGGTAAAACCAAGAATTCATTGTAAACATCTCCTCATATGGTGAAATCATCTTCGTGCGTCTGTGGTTTTTTTTCCCACAAGGGTTTTCCACATAAAAATTTGTGTCTCCTATTTTCTATTTTTTTGCGCATTATTTGCAACAAGTGGTATCAGAGCGGGTTTAGATCAAAACCGTCGCCTCGGGGCAACTTCGCACGGAGTTCCACATCGTCTGGCACCGACCGCCACCGAGCCTCCACGCCGACCACCGATGCCCACCTGAAAGTGCATCTAGGCCCCTTAAAATGTTTTGGTGATTAATGATGACACAATTAAAGAGATCTAATGTTTTAACTAGAATTGATGCAGATATCGAGAACATATTGCTTTCGGAATGCGATTGGACGCCCCTACAATTGTTCAAATTTGAAAAGACGGCATCAAAACAAGAATTTTAATTTTTATATTTATTTGAGTCTTAAGGATAGTCGTACTATTAAGGGGATACGCTGGTAAATCAATCTTAGGATGCTCATGTGCTCAAAGGTCTATCTTGCATTGGAAATAGCACCTAAATACTTGCATTTTCCCAAAAATAGTTTTTCAAACCGAGCTGACTAACCCGGAGTGTCCGGATATTTTATCCGGAGTATCCGGATTGAGTCCGGAGTCTCCGGATAAAAGTTTCGGAGTGTCCGGGTTACTCCCTTCGGCCAAAAATGCTTCATAGTCTATCCGGAGTATCCGGACTGAAATGTCCGGATAGTCCGGACTTTTCGAAATAGAGGGCAACGGCTAGTTTTCAACTTGACATATTTAAGCCCCCTCCCTCTCCCAACGACTAGATATCCATTAGAGCTCATTCATTGCAATCTTCTAGCTCTCTCTCACTCATTCAATACTCTCTTTAGAGTTCAAGCTCCATCCTCTATTAATTTGTGTGTGGATTCAAATCTTTGTGAGGAAAGGGAGTAGATTCAAGTGCTAGGTGCATTCATTCCCACTTTTGAGCACTAGTTCATCTTTCAAGCGATTTCTGAAGGGTTTCGTAGCAAGGAAAACAAAAATTTTTCCTACGATTGCAACCAAACACCAAGATCATATCTAGGAGATGCAAGTAAACGGTTTCAGAAGGACTCACCCTCGTAGACCGAAAGCGGGAATAACGTTCCCGCAAACAAACGTGGTTGATGTAGAGGTACACTCCCGACTTCAAAGTCGAAGATGGCGCCACAAGCGGCGGCGCTCAGGTACTTGGTCTGCGTGCGGATCAGCGATGACCTCCAATCCCTCGTTCGGTAGGCAGCGGAAGTAGTGGATCCCGGAAAACTCCAACAAGCACTCTGACTTAGTGGTGGTGGTGGTGAAGAAATAATTTCAGCAGCGCTTCGCCAAGCCACGGCTTTCGAAAAAGCGGATCAGGGAGGAGGGAGAATGGACCAACCAAAGGGTCATGGATGAACACCAAAGAGAGAGCTCCTCCCTCCCTTTTATAGGAGGAGGAGGAGGCATGCCAAGGGGTGGGGTGGCGTGGCGCATGGGGGCTGCCCTTGCCCTCCCTCTCTTCATGTGAGTGATCTCTCCACTCACAAATTAACCACTTTGATTTCCATTAAAACCCCACTCGAAAATGAAAGGTTTTCTCCCATAAACATTTTTATTTCCAGATTTAATATTTGTTAATTCTTTTAATTAACAAACATTAACATATACCCCTTTAACTATTCAGATATCCGAAACTATTAAGCGATACTCAAAGCAGTCCACTGTCTTGTCCATATTTTTCTCCGGTGTTTACGTATCACTCCAAATGCATCGATGAACCTTAAGTGTGTCACCTCCTACGGTTCGTGAATAAAATGGACATGATTGAGACTCCTCTCCGGATCAATAATCATCGGCGGGATGCGAGATCCATAATGACTCCCATTCACTCAGCGATGAACTAGTGATCGCGTAAACTGAAACGACATAACCAATTCCTTTTGTCTCACGATATTTTACTTGTCAGGGATCCGATCATCGGTATCAACTATACCTAGTTCGATCCCGTTCACGAAACAAGTACTCTTTACTCGTTAGTGATATAACATTCTTGTGACCTAGTCACGTAGCACCCAGCGATGTCAATGTGATATCAGAGAGGGCCCAGTATATCTCTCCGTCATCCTGGATGGACAAATCCCACTCTTGATGCATGAGCCTCAACTAATACTTTCATAGTACCCAAATCCATCTTTATAGTCCAGGTGTTGCGGAGTGACGTTTGATGTCATCAAAGTACTCTTAGGAATTAGTGATTGACATCATCTCATGGTCTAAGGAAAGAGCTATTTGAATGTGTTTGATACAGCAACAAACTAAATGACTTGATCGTATTTGCTATACCAACTTGGGTGTGTGTTCATCACATCATTCTTCTAATGACATGACCCGTTATTAATAACATCCAATGTTCATGATCGGAAACCTTGATCATCGGTTAATCAACGAGCTAGTTTAAAAAAGAGGCTTTACTAGGAACCTTTTTGTTTATTAAACACACATGTATTAACGTTTGATTAATACAATTTTAGCATGAGAAATAAACATCTATTATAAACATGGAATATGATAATAAACAATTTATTATTGCCTCTCAGGCATATTCCCTTGATCTCCCACTTGCACTAGAGTCAATAATCTAGATTACATTGTGATGATTCTAACACCCATTGAGTTAGGTGTTGATCATGTTTTGCCCTTGGGAGAGCTTTAGTCAGCAGTGCACTTACATTCAGATCCGTGTGTACTTTGCAAATCTTTATATCGCCATCCTTGACATGTTCCACGGATGGAGTGAAGCTCGGCAGCTTAATATGTTTGGAATTCTTGTGTGACCTTGGTTCTTTAGCATTGGCTATGGCACCATTGTTGTCACAATAGATAACCATCGGGTCCAACGCACTGAACCACACCTAGTTAGGATATGAACATCTTCATCCAAACCGCTTCTGTGGCCTTACGAAGCGACAATATATTCGCCTGCTGTTGAAGATCCTGCCACCCACAGTTGCTTGGAACTTCTCGGCTCGAAGTGATATCGGGCCGTGTCTATGCGTAGATGTTTTATGCGGTTTTAAAACACATGTGGATGTGGGCGTTGATGATCATGTTATTGCATACTTTCGTGTATTTTGGATCATGGTGGCATAGTGGGATTTGGCGGCGGACTAACCTTACATGTCCTCGCATGAGACTTGTTCCACCTTTCGACATGCAACTAGTATTGCATAAGTGGCTTTGCGGGTGTCGGTTTCTCCCACTATAGTCATGATCTAATTTACAGCGGTTTGCTAATAATGTTTTTATCACACGTTGTGGTTCTTGTTCGTAGGTAAGAATAGTTTTTCCTAGAAAGCCCAAAACCATCAAAATATGCAAAAAAATAAATTAGAAGCGTCTAACTTGTTTTGCGAGGGCTTGTGATGTGATATGGTCATTGATACAAAGATTGTTGTATGAAATGAAATTTATTGTAAATTTAAACATGCGAGAGTATTTGGTTGTTTTTCTTTTATAACTGCGTGCTAAATATATGTCCATGTGATATATTGTAATGGAGGAAGACAATCAAGATGGCAGCATCATGGACCTTGGTGCCATCTAGGTGGAATGATGGAGATCATACCATGTCGCACAAGATGGAGATCAAGTCTTTGAAAGGACCATATCATATCACTTTATTCATGCATGTGATGTTAATCCTTTTATGCATCTTATTTTGCTTGATTATGATCACGTCGATAGCACTATAAGATGATCCCTCCAAATTAATATCAAGATAATAATGTGTTCTTCCATAGTATGCACCGTTAAGAAAGTTAGTGCGTTTGAAGCACCACGTGATGATCGGGTGTGATAGACTCTACGTTCGCATCTGTGGGTGTAAGCTGATTTACACATGCAAATACTTTGGTTCTACTTGGCGAGCCTAGCATGTACAGACATGGCCTCGGAACACGAACCGAAAGGTAAAGCATGAGTCATATGGATGATATGATGAACATATTGATGTTAAGCCTTTGAAACTATCAGTCTCACGTGATGATCGGTTTGGTATAGTGAATTTGGTTCATTTAATCACTAAAAATGACTAGAGGGATGTTGTTTTTGAGTGGGAGTTCGTGTATTAATTTTGAATTAACATTGAACTTAATCTATTATGAACTTAGTCTAAATAACTTTGCAAATATGTTGTAGATGGCACCTATTTTCAATTTCAATGTTCATGGAGAAGAGAAACTAGCCACCAATGGTAGCAACTTTACCAATGGGCCCTTAACGAGGATTCTCTGTGGCTCAAAGGAGCTATGTGCTAGAAGCACCGCTAGGTGACCGCTTCTTGATGATGCCCCGAGGAGGAGAAAAATGTTTTCTTGACTGCAAGGAGGACTCCAGTTTAGTTCAATGCGGCATTTTGTATGGCCTTGAGCACGCGTTTGAGCGTTTGAGCACTGACAATGCTTTTGATACAATGAGGGAGTTGAAAATGATCTTCGACACCCATGCATGATGAGAGTTATGAAGCTTGAGAAAAGTTCTTTAGCTGCATGATGGAGGAAAACAGCTCAGTTAGTGAGCACGTACTCAAAATGTGCAGATGCGCCGATAAACTCATAGCTTTGGGAATACGATCCCGTTGAGCTAGGAATTCATCGTGTTCTCAGTCTACGCCACCAAGCTACAAGAGCTTTTGTGATGAACTACAACATGCGAGGGCATGAAGAAGTCTCTCCCCGAACCTTCAATGCTAAAAGCTGGAAGTGGAGATCAGAAGGAACATCAAGTGTTGATGGTCCAAAAGACTATCGATTTCAAGAAGAAAGGTAAAGTCTAAGGAAACTTCAAGAAGAAGAGCAAGTCTGTTGCTACATGCGAGAAGAAGACCAAGGTGGCCCCTAAGTCGGAATCTTGAATGTTTTTATTGCAAAGAACGCTGGAGCCTTTAGGCGCAAGCGCCCAAAATATCATTGATAAGAAGGACGGGAAAGTTAGCAAAGGTATATATGATATACATGTTATTGATGTGTACCTTACTAGTACTCGCAGTAGTGCCTGGGTATTTGATACCGGTTCGGTTGCTAACATATGTAACTCGAAAGCAGAGCTAAGGAATAGCGACAACTAGCAAGGGATGAGGTAATGATGCGCGTCGGCAATGGATCAAAAGTTGATGTGATCGCCGTCGGGACGCTACCTATCCAATTACCATCAGGATTAGTTATAAACCTAAATAATTCTTCTTCACCACCATATATGAGAAACATATCCTTAGTTCTTCTTAAGTACTTAAAGATATTCTTGCCAGCGAATCAGTGTTCAAAAACCTGGATCAGGCGGTACTGCTAGTCAAACTAATAGCATGTGCCACATCAGGTCTTGTACACAACATAGCATACATGATAGAGCCTATGGTGAAGCATAGGGAATCTTATTCATTACTTCTCTATCTTCTGCTTGTGAATTTGGACTACGAGTCTTACTCAACGTCTTGCCTTGCATCATAGGTAAGAACCCTTTCTTACTTTCGTCCATTCTAAACTTCTTTAGAATCTTGTCAAGATATGTACTTTGTGATAGCCCAATTAAGCGTCTCGATCTATCTCTATAGATTTTGATGCCTAAAATATATGCCGCTTCACCAAGGTCCTTCATTGAAAACTTCTTTGTTTAAGTAATCTTTTACACTTTTCAAAAGTTCTATATCATTTCCTATCAACAATATGTCATCCACATATAATATCGAAAATGCTATAGAGCTCCCCTCCTTTCTTGTAAACACAAGATTCTCAGTAAGTTTGGACAAATCCAAAACCTTTGATTACCTCATCAAAGCGGAGATTCCAACTTCGTGATGCTTGCTTGATCCATAAATGGATGCTGAAGTTTGCATACCTTATTAGCATCCTTAGGATCAACAAAACCTTTGGGTTGTATCATATATAACTCTTCCTCAATGTTTCCATTAAGGAGCCTTGATTTTGACATCCATCACTTGATTTCATAATCGAAAAAATGCAGACAATTGCTAACATAATCCTAACAGACTTTAGCATCGCTCTACGGGTGAAAAGTCTCATCGTAGTCAACTCCTTGAATTTGTCGAAAACCCTTTGCGACAAGTCGAGCTTATAAGCGGTCACATTACCATCGGCGTCTATTTTCTTTTGAAAATCCATTTGTTCTCATGACCTTACGGTCATTGGGTAGGTCCACCAAAGTCCATACTTGGTTTTCATACATGGATCCCATTTCGGTTCATGGCTTCTAGCCATTTGTCGAATCTGGGCTCATCATCGCTTCATCATACGTCGCGAGGGTCATTATTCTCAACTACCATGACATTCATAGTAGGAACATAAAAGTCCCGGAAGCGGTATCGCTCTTGTTGACCTGCGAGGTGCGGTAGTGTTCTCTTTCGAGTTTCATGATCCTTATCATTAGTTCCCTCTTCATTTGGTGAAGTCAACTCGAAACAACCCCATTGTTCTTGCACTTGCCATTCCATGAAGAGAAGGTTCAACAACCTCGTCGAGTTCTACCTTCCTACTACTCACACCTTTGAGAAACTCTTTTTCCAAAAGGATCCATTCTTGTAGAAAACCTTGCCCTCGGATGTGATAGAAGGTGTACCCAATTGTTTCTTTAGGGTATCCTATGAAAGGCGCATTTTTCGCTTTGGGTTCGAGTTTATCAGTTGAAGTTTCTTCACATAAACATCGCATCCCCAAACTTTTAGAAATAATGACTTAGGTTTTGTTGCCAAACCATAATTCATCTGATGTCATTTCAGCAGTTTAGATGGTGCCCTATTTAAAGTGAATCAATTTGTTTCTAGTGCATGACCCCAAAATGAAAGTGGCAAATCTGTAAGGGACATCATAGATCAGACCATATCAATAAAGTACGATTCGGCCTTTCGGATACACCATTACGCTGTGGTGTTCAGCGAGTGAGTTGTGAAACTATTCCACATTGTTTCATGTGTGTGCCAAACTCGTAACTAAGATACTCTCCTCCACGATCGGATCGTAGAAATTTGATCTTTTATTACGATGATTTTCTACTTCACTCTGAAATTCTTTGAACTTTTCAAATGTTTTAGGACTTGTGTTTCATTAAGTAAATATATCCATATCTACTCAAATCATCAGTGAAAGTAGATATGATATCCACCACTGTGTGACACACTCATTGGACCACACACATCGGTATGTATGATTTCCAATAAGTCGGTTTGCCCGCTCCATTGTATCAGGGAAAAGCGGGGTTCTAGTCATCTTGCCCATGAGGCATGGTTCACATGTCTCAAATGATTCATAATCAAGTGATTCTATTAGTCCATCGAGAATGGAGCTTCTTCATGCGTTTAACACCAATATGACATAGCGGCAATGCCACATATATGCAGCAATATCATCATTCAACTTAATTCTTTTGGCATTCACATTATGAACATGTGTACTATTATCAAGATTCAAAATAAACAAACCATTCTTTTGGTGCATGACCATAAAAGATATTATTCATATAAATTGAACAACCATTGTTCTCAGACTTGAATGAATAACCGTCTCGCATTAAACAAGATCGAGATATGATGTTCATGCTCAGCGCAGCACTAAATAACAATTATTTAGGTTTATAACTAATCGATGGTAATTGGATAGGTAGCGTCCGGCAGCGATCACATCAACTTTTGATCCATTGCCCGTGGCATCATTACCTCATCCCTTGCTGGTTGTAAGCTTATTCCTTAGCTCTGTTTGAGTTACATATGTTGCCGGCGAACGTATCAAATACCCGAGCACTCTGCAGTACTAGTAAGGTACACATCAATAACATGTATATCATATATACCTTTGCTAACTTTCCGTCCTTCTTATCGGCCAGATATTTTGGGCGATTGCGCTTCGATTGCCGATGCCCTTGCAATAAAAACATTCGATGTCGACTTAGGGCCGGCCTTGGTCTTCTTCTCCGAGATCTTAACCTTGAGACTTGCCCTTCTTCTTGAAGTTTCCCTTAGACTTACCTTTCTTCTTGGCGATAGTCTTTTGGACCATCAACACTTGATGTTCCTTCTTGATCTCCACTTGATTTTAGCATTGTGAGAAGTTAGGGAGAGACTTCTTCATGCCCTGCATGTTGTAGTTCATCACAAAGCTCTTGTAGCTTGGTGGCGGCCCAGAGAACACGATGAATTCCTAGCTCAATGGGGATCGTTATTCCCAAAGCTATGAGTTTATCGTACTGCACATTTGATGCGTGCTCACTACTGATTTGTTTTCCTCCATCATGCGGCTAAAGAACTTTTACGAGCTTCACCAACTCTCACTGCGGCATGGGTGTGAAGATCATTTTCAACTCCTCATTGTATCAAAAGCATTCTTTGTGCTCGAAAGCGTTTTTAGCGGCTCAGGCTCAAGGCCATACAAAATGCCGCATTGAACTAAAGCATGGTCCTCCTTGCGCAGTCAAGAAAACATTTTCTCCTCCTCGGGGCATCATCGTGGCGGGTCACCTAAGCGGTGCTTCTAGCACATAGCTCCTTTGAGCAGCTTGAGGAGAATCCTCAGTTAAGGGCCCGATTAGTAAAGTTGCTACCATTGGTGGCTAGTTTCTCTTTCTCCATGAGCAGTTGAAATTGAAAATAGGGTGCCATCTACAACATATTTGCAAAGTTATTTAGACTAAGTTCATAATAGATTAAGTTCAATGTTAATTCAAAATTAATACGAGAACTCCCACTAAAAACAACATCCCTCTAGTCATTTTTAGTGATTACATGAACCAAATTCACTATCTTAAAAACCGATCATCACGTGAGCGGCATAGTTTCAAAAGCGAACATCAATATGTTCATCATATCATCCATATGACTCATGCTTTACCTTTTGGTTCGTGTTAGAGGCCATGTCTGTACATGCTAGGCTCGCCAAGTAGAACCAAAGTATTTGCATGTAAATCGGCTTACACCCGGTTGTATCTGACGTAGATTCTATCACACCCGATCATCACGTGGTGCTTGAAGCAGCGAACTTTCTTAACTTGGTGCATACTATGGAAGAAACACATTATTATCTTGATATTAATTTGGAGGATCATCTTATAGTGCTATCGACGTGATCATAATCCAAGCAAAATAAGATGCATAAAAGGATTAACATCACATGCATGAATAAAGTGATATGATATGGTCCTTTCGACACTTGATCTCCATCTTGTGCGACATGGTATGATCTCCATCATTCACCCGGCATGGCACCAAGGTCCATGATCTTTTGCCATCTTGATTGTCTTCCTCCATTACAATATATCACATGGACATATATTTATACCTTGAGCCATAAAAGAAAAACAACCAAATGGCTCTGCCGTTGTTTAAATTTACAATAAATTTCATTTCATACAACAATCTTTGTATCAATGACCATATCACATCACAAGCCCTGCAAAAACAAGTTAGCGCCTCTAATTTATTTTTGCATATTTTTACGATGGTTTTGGGCTTTCTAGGAAAAACTATTCTTACCTACGAACAAGAACCACAGCGGTGATAAAAACATTATTAGCAAACCGTTGTAAATTAGATCATGACTATAGTGGGAGCGGCACATAAAGCCATATGCAATACTAGTTGCATGTCGGCGTGGAACAAGTCTCATGTGCGAGGACATGTAAGGTTAGTCAGGGCCGCTTCAAATCCACTATGCCACCATGATCAAAATACCAGTATGCAATAACATGATCATCAACGCCCACATCCACATGTGTTTTAAACCGTACAAAACATCTACGCATAGACACGGCTCGATACCAGCGAAGGGTTTCGTAGCAAGGAAAACAAAAATTTTTCCTCGATTGCAACCAAACACCAAGATCATATCTAGGAGATGCAAGTAAAGCGGTTTGAGAAGGACTCACCTCGTAGAGGCCGAAAGCGGGAATAACGTTCCCGCAAACAAGCGTGGTTGATGTAAGGTACCTCCCAGGCTTCAAAGTCGCGAAGATGGCGCCACAAGCGGCGGCGCTCAGGTACTTGGTCACCGTGCGGATCAGCGATGACCTCAATCCCTCGTTCACGGTAGGCGTGATAGTGGATCCGGAAAACTCCAACAACACTCTGGCTTAGTGGTGGTGGTGGTGAAGAAATAATTTCAGCAGGCGCTTAAAGCCACGGCTCAGCGGATCGGCGGGAGGAGGAGAATGGACCAACCAAAGGGTCATGGATGAACACCAAGAGAGGAGGCTCCTCCCTCCCTTTTATAGGAGGAGGAGGAGGCATGCCAAGGGTGGGGTGGCCGGCGCATGGGGCTGCCCCTTGCCTCCTCTCTTCATGTGAGTGATCTCTCCACTCACAAATTAACCACTTTGATTTCCATTAAAACCCCGCTCAAGAAAATGAAAGGTTTTCTCCATAAACATTTTTATTTCAGATTTAATATTTGTTAATTCTTTTAATTAACAAACATTAACATATACCCCTTAACTATTAGATATCCGAAACTATTAGGCGATACTCGAAAGCTTGATCCTATCTTGTCCATATTTTTCTCCGGTGTTTCGTATCCACTCAAATGCATCGATGAACCTTAAGTGTGTCACCCTACGGTTCGTGAATAAAATGGACATGATTGAGACTCCTCTCGGATCAATAATCATCGGCCATTGGGATACGGAGATCCATAATGACTCCCATTCACTCAACGATGAACTAGTGATGCGTAAACCGGAAAGCGACATAACCAATTCCTTTTGTCTCCACGATATTTTACTTGTCAGGGATCCGATCATCAGTATCAACTATACCTAGTTCGATCCGTTCTGAAACAAGTACTCTTTACTCGTTCCGTGATATAACATTCTTGTGACCTAGTCACATGCTTGCAGCGATGTCAATGTGATATCACCGAGAGAGCCAGTATATCTCTCCGTCATCTGGATGGACAAATCCCACTCTTGATGCATGAGCCTCAACTAA
This sequence comes from Rhipidocladum racemiflorum, assembly GCA_036346355.1. Lineage (NCBI taxonomy): Eukaryota > Viridiplantae > Streptophyta > Magnoliopsida > Poales > Poaceae > Rhipidocladum > Rhipidocladum racemiflorum. The sequence goes on along the minus strand of CM070569.1, from coordinate 35,447,329 downwards.
TACTTTCATAGTACCCAAATCCATCTTTATAGTCACCGTGTTACGGAGTAGCGTTTGATGTCATCAAAGTACTCTTAGAATTAGTGATTGACATCATCTCATGGTCTAAGGAAAAGAGCTATTTCCGAATGTGTTTGATACAGCAACAAACTAAATGACTTGATCGTATTTGCTATACCAACTTGGGTGTGTGTTCATCACATCATTCTTCTAATGACATGACCCGTTATTAATAACATCCAATGTTCATGATCAGAAACCTTGATCATCGTTAATCAACGAGCTAGTTTAAAGAGGCTTTACTAGGAACCTTTTTGTTTATTAAACACACATGTGCGTTCGATTAATACAATTTTAGCATGAGAAATAAACATCTATTATAAACATGGAATATGATAATAAACAATTTATTATTGCCTCTCGGGCATATTCCCTTCAATTTCTTGGGGTATTATTACTCTTGGAGGTTGAAGGTCTCCTAGACGACTAAGAGTCACCGGGAGCAACCAAGACTTGTGGTGTGCCCCGGTCGTTTGTGAAGGCAAGTCTCGCCTTCGGAAGGAAAGAGACGAATAGTTAAGCGGGCGAGTGCATTTGTGCAACACCGGGAGGAAAGTGGGTTGAAAAAGACCCTGACTCAAGTGTGACCGAGCCACCTCAACGGAGACGTAGGATTCCCTTCAAGAATTCGAACTTCGGTAAAAATTCGTGGTCTTCGCTCTTTCTTTATTCTCTAGCTAAGTTTGTGTTGTCTTGATCTTGCGGAGCCCCGATCTACTTGTGTCTTTTGTTTGGCTCCAGATCTGTTCTTGCTTAAGATACTTGATTGCATTTAGAACCTTTTCACTCAAGTAGCTTGTTGCTAATCTGGGTAGATTTATTTTCTTGTTCTGCTCGAGCTGATATATTCGGAGTATCCGGATAAATACCCCGGATAATCCGGACCATCCGAAATATCTAGACAAATCATCCGGAGTCTCGGGGTTGACCTGCTCGGTTGTATTTAATTCCACTGCAATTTTTAAAACCGCCTATTCACCCCCCTCTAGGCGACATCTCTGATCCGCTCACCACCTCTGTTCGTTGCCATCGCCCTTGACTTCTGCACCGTCATCTCCAGCTTCTCGATTTCCGCGCGGGCCATCAAGTCCGCGCCGCCTTGTCTTCGTCTTTGGCTTCAACACCACACGCCGCCTCAGCCGGGCTGCTCCGCCCACCTGACAGCGCCGCCTTGAATCACCTCGCATGACCCCCTAGTGCTCTAGCGCCTCCACGCAGGCTCGTGAAGACCACATCCGAGCAGGCTACCTCCCGATCCGCTGACACCGACCGATCGTCGGCTTTCAGCTTCGTGCTCCAGCCCGATGCCGAGGTCGGCCTCTTGTTGATGCGCTGGCGCTACTCACCATTGCATGGATGCTTGGAGTTTGCCCGCTTCCCTGAGAGCGCTCGAGACGCAGTCCGATCGGACTTTAAGCCGGCCACTCGGTTCCTTGGACGTTACAAGTCCACGTTTAAGTTCACATAAGGAGGCAGAACAAAGAAAAAAAGAGAGAGAAAAGGGGAGCAGCGATCCCGACGCAACGCGATGTGCAAAGACTGGATTGACTTGGTGGCATAGTATCGGCTATTGTAGCAGCGGAAGAAAACATAATACATATAAAGATTTCTTCTACATGGCAACTATGAAGTATGATCTTCCACTGGTGGATCGAGACATAAGATTTTCTCTCTAGCAAGTCAAGATGCAAGCTATTCTTGCACAACTCGATTTGGATGATGCTCTTATGGGGAATGACAAGATGCCAACTACATGGTCCCTTGAGGAGAAACAACACAGAGATCATAAGGCCTTATCTTAGATTCATCTTCATATATCAAATAATATTCTGCATGAGGTTTTGAAGGAGAAGACCGCTGCCACGTTATGGTTGAAGCTGGAGCAAATTTGCATGACCAAAGATCTGACTAGTAAGATGCATTTGAAGCTGAAGCTTTATTCACACAAGATGGCGGAAGGCGGGCCATTATTGAACCACCTGACATTTTTCAAAGAAGTAGTCTCAGATCTCAAGTCTATGGAGGTAAAATATTATGATGAAGATTTGGGTCTTATTCCTTTAAGCTCATTACCTAGTTCATACTCTACATTCAGAGATACAATACTATATAGCTAAGATACTCTTACGCTTAATGAAGTGTATGAAGCACTGTATGCGAAAGAAAAGATGAAACTCATGGTTTCGAATGAAAGTTCAAATTCTCATGCAGAAGGCTTGATTGTCCGTGGGAGACAACAGGAGAGGAGTTCAAACGGTGAATCAAAAGGAAAAAGCCCGAGCAGAAATCACAAAAGTAGATCAAAATCCAAAGGAAGGTATAAGTCATGCAAGTATATTGCAAGAAAGATGAACATGATATATCTGAGTGCTGCTGGGTAAAGAAAAAGGAGAAAAGGAATAACAAAAAGGATAAACAAAAGGGTGAAGCTAACACCACCATTGTTACAAAGAAAGATTCCGATGGTGATGTTCTCATTGCCTTTGTTAGTGATTCCAAAATTGGCGGCGAGTGGATTCTTGATTCAGTCTATACATTCCATATGAGCCCGAACCGTGAGTGGTTCGTTGACTACGAAGCTACACCAAATGGATCCGTGTTGATGGGTCATAATACACCATACAAGATTGCAGGCTCAATGTTCTATCCAGATCAAGATGTTTGATGGCATCATCAGAACTTTGTCGGATGTCCGACATATTCCAAATTTAAAGAGAAGTCTTATCTCGCTAAGTACTCTTGATGCTAAAGGGTACAAATATTCAGGTGGAGGTGGAGTTCTGAAGGTCTCTAATTATTCTCTTGTTGTGATGAAGGGTGATATGAAGGCTACCAACCTATATCATTTGTGAGGCGCTACAATTTTAGGTAATGCTGCTGCATAAAGTGAAATCGCCTTCGTGCACTTGTGGTTTTTCCCCCGCAAGGGTTTTCCACATAAAAATTCGTGTCTCCGATTTTCGATTTTCTGTGCATTATTTGCAACAGATTCAATGGATCAGATTAGCTAGTATTTATTTATGCTTACTCCAATAAGAATATTCTTAACAAATTAATTATTAGATTTAATTTCTACTACCTACCGTATACTATCAATATAAAATTAACCGTCAGAAAATGCACGTACATAGTTATCCTTTTGGACAAGAAAGCCACGTGCATGGGCAAGTGTGAATTCCACCAATATATGCACTACTGTCTGGGCTACCTGGTGAAGAACTATGAAGATGCAAGCTTTGCGGTCACAAACGCTACAACCTATGAAAATGGAGTTTTTCCAGACAAGTCTTCTTCTTAGACCGTAAGGTAGTTAGGTTTATTCAGGCTCCTAATTTTTTTTTCTAAACAAGTCTTCTTCTTAGCCTTATCTTCAACAAACCTTAAGGATGAAAGATTTCTCCCCGTAGTGGTGTACATGGATTGAGAACTTTGTTGTCAGAGGAAGTTTTGGCATCAAAGTTAATGATGATATTGGTCCGTATTTTCAGACCAGGACGACCCTTTATCTCCCATTTTATTTAACATTGTCATGGATATGCTAGCGGTCATTTTATATCGAACCAAAAAAGATGGGTAAATAAGTGGAGTGGTACCTCATTTGGTAGATGATGGGTTATTTATTCTACAGTATGCTGATGACACTATTTTATTTACGTATCATGATTTTGAACAGGCCATAAACTTGAAGTTACTATTATGCGCATTTAAACAAATTTTTGATCTCAAAATCAATTTCAATAAGAGTGAAAATTTCTATTTTGGTGTTGCTAAGGAATTTGAGAATCAATATACCCAGCTTTTTGGGTGTGAATTGGGAAATTTGCCCTTTCGATACATTGGCATTCTAATTCATTATAGAAAATTGAGAAAAAAAGAGTGGAAGAGGGTAGAAGAAATATTTGAGCAACATTTGAGTAGTTGGAAGGGCAAACATTTGTTTACTGGAGGTCGCTTAGTCCTTTTGAATTCTGTACTTAGCAGTATACCCATGTTCATGTTATCTTTTTTGAAATACCTCGTTGGATACTCAAAAGAATGGATTATTATATATATAGCTTTTTGTAGCAAAGTGATAACTATAAAAAAGAAATATAGGCTAGCTAAGTAGAATATATTATGCTGACCCAGAGACCAAGGAGGTCTGGGTATTCAAGACCTTGATATAAAATATATATATACTTGATTAGTAAATGGCTTTTAAGCTTCTAAATGAAGATGGTGTATGTCAACTTCTCCTCAGGAGAAAAATATGTGGAGAATAAGACTCTTTCTTATGTAGAAGGAAAGCAAGGAGATTCTCATTTCTGTTATGGGCTAATGAGGGTCAAACATCATTCCTTTAGATTTTGGTCCTTCCAAGTTTGCAATGGATCTCAAATTCGATTATGGCAGAACATTTGACTTCGAAATAACCCACTTAGTGTACAATATTCTCGACTATTTCAAATTGTTCATAATAAAAACACCACGATGGTTGAAGTAATGAGCTTTGACACACTTGATGTGTCTTTTCGTCAAGCCATTACAAGACATAATTTATTTGTATTGCATGAACTAGTTGCAAAGGTTATGGTTGTACAGTTAACATCAGAACGAGATATTTTTCGATGGCATTTACATCAGACTGGATAGTTTTCAGTTCAATCATTGTATCAGGCTTTAATGCATCAAAATATCCCCGTTACAAACTGTCAATTATGGAAGCTTTTGGTACTTCAAAAAATAAAAATATTTCTATTGTACCTACGTTGATGAGTGATATTGATAAAAGATAACCTCAGTAAAAGAAATTGAAATGGTAGTAAAAATGTTATTTTTTTGTTACAATGAGGAAACTATACAACATTTATTTTTTGCCTGCCTTTTTACTCGTTTCGCTTGGCGTGCCATCCAAGCGGCTTTTAACTTGTCTTGTCCTATAGCATGACCAATATATTCGGGAGGTAGTTATTGAGAATGGGCAAAGGTTTACGGACTCAAATTATGGTTGGGGCTGCCTCTTTGTGTTTTTCAGTTTGGCTATATTAAAATAATGTGGTTTTTGATAAGAAAAAATAACTCTAAACCGTTGCATGTTATCTTTATGTGCACCAGTTGGTTACGTTCGTTGGTATTTGCTGCAGTCTCAGGAGGCCCGGGATGTAGTGTCATCGGGATGCAGATTGCTATTTGCTAGAGATGGTGGTCAGGGATCACTTCATCAACCATGGGTGGAAATTTAGAAACAGGCTGTCTGTCGATTGAGAACTTTTATTTCATGTTTCCTTTCGCTTGTTGCAACATTCCTTCGAGACCTGTTTATTTCTTTCTTTTAACATCAGTTTGGTTGTACCTATGTACTAATCGTTTGGCTACGTGCATCTCACGATATAAAAGCCAAGAGAGTTCAACTTCCATTATCTAAAAAAAAAGATCTTCTTAATTAGACCGTAAAGAAGCTAGGTTTATTCACTCCTAAATTTTTTGTTGACTCTCCCACTGTATACGCGCGAGAGACCGCAAGCGAGACGCCACCTTAATCACCTTTGCCTCCCATGACAACAATCGATCGTGGACGCGCTCATCGCTAGCACACGCTCTGTTAGCCACATGGCTGCCCAACCCGACCCAATTAAGCGCCTCACATCGTGCAGGTTAATTTGACAACACAATCGTCCACCACCACCACCACCACCACGGTTGTTCCATCTCAACATTGGACGGTTCGTACTAGCAACAGCCGCACGTTTAGCCCTCCGATCACAGGCCAGCTTCCGATGGCTCTCGAGGTTTTGACCTAATTAAGACCAAATATAAATGTATATTAATCAGTCTTGAGCATTGGTTGTTCATCCAAGGACAGCCAAATCCGAACTACAAGGATGGATCATGGATGAGTGGAGGTAAGGTCCGCCTACCACCACAAGCCCAAAAATGGTGCGTGTTGCTGCGGCATGGAAGGCAGGTGAGCACTACTAGCCTAGCAACATGACTGAGATACTCTCACGGTCTCACCGTTGTGTACCTAGAGACGGAACCAGAAAATTTTTGTTGCCAACGTACACTTTATATGTCCAGGTCTATAATCTTGTATAATAATTTCGTAACATTATCTCTACTATTCTAAAGCAGCACTTGGTGGCAGTGGTTCATTCTTTCTACGTCATTAATTGCCCTGCTTAATTGCCCTACGCAAGAAACGAAGCGTTGCTTTAATTAGCCAGCTTTCGCAAGAAACGAAGCGTTAAAGATAGATGTTTGATTTTGTGAAATAATTTTTTTTTAATCTTTATTTTTCGTTATCAATTTTGTTTTTCGTAGCAACGCACAAGCATGTAACTAGTAAATCTAACACATATGTTTGAATTTTGCTAAAAGTACAGTGCAAATAATTTTAAAAACTTACGAGATCACAAACCACTAAAATCAGAACCAATCCAATCTATTTAAGAGATAATTTTGTAGCACTTTTAAAATTTCTTTAAGGTATCGATGCGTACCCGGAATCTTAGTTCCACACCTGGTAGGTGTGCACAGCACCAGATTAGCCAGTCGAAATGGGGGCTCTCGTGAGATCAGGGTCTAGCCAATAGTGGTTGTACCATGATGCCATCATCTGTCGATTAAATCCCTCTGCACAAGTTAGCTGCAGATGTGAGCCTCACAGGTCTCGGCACATCGATCGCGGGCTTGTGGCTCTCAACACTACAGCCGTTCGGGAGAGGAGAAAAAAGATTCTTGAGTTTTTTTTTTCTATGACCAAGAAAGTAATGGCCATGGCTGAGAGTTGGCGACGCACGAGGTGAGGTCCAGGAAAGCTTCCGGACATGTCGGATGATGATACTACGGCCTCGTTTGAAATATTAGAAAAAAAAAAAATTCGAATCCTACGAGAATTGAACTGTTGGATGTGAAGTTTTTATGTGAAATCTGTATATGCATGCGCCCTAAACGGAGACCAGAGTGTTAAGTGATGGCGGAGCCAGAAATTTGCAGGTCGGACGGAAACTCCAACCTTAATCATGGTACACGATCTGAACAAAGGAAATAGTGTTAAATACCTGGAATAGTCGATACAAGCTTAATTATTCGTCGGTTTATATATCTGCGGTGTGGGTGGGCAGCCGCCGGAGCAGCATCAACGGTGGCTAGCTAGCTCTGTCCTTGCTTACAGTAATAGATTGCTAGCTCCTACGGTAGGCACTATCATTCAACATACACAACCTCAGGGTTAACAAAACCGACGAAAACCGTTCAAAAATCGTGGTTGCTATGTAATGGACCATCTTATCAGGTGGTATGTTTAAATACCTCAACAGCTACCTAGAAAGATTACTCATTGCCAGACAAAAAACAATTATCAACTCTTTTTTATTGAATATAAGGCCTAGCAGCCAAGTTTTTACAAATAGGGTGTAGCGGAGGTCCAATGGATAACATCCAAAACATTGCACAGGCAGGTCTAAGCAAAAGACTAAAACCTTAAAACCAAACCAATTTGCCATCTACGTACTCCTGGTAAATGCCAGCTTCTTGGAACTCTGAAAGTGTTGTGTTAAGTAAGGGTGAGTACACAACCATACTCAACAAGTCGTAGGAGAAAATGTTGAATACTACATGCAAAGGGTTAATAAATGGTTGGCACATGGTTTAAGTATCGTGCATGCAATTTTATTTGTAAGATCATTTCACATTTGAAACACAAACTATAAATAATAGTAAATGGAGGGTTCACAAGGTTATCACAATTAAGCCACATTCTCAAAATTTAAAGAACTACTTGTGCTGGGTTACAGGAGTCACTCCAATTTAAACTCAGTTTCATTAACCGGAAGTACGTCGTATTCGAATATCATTTATTAGACTCTACAAAGCTACTCAACTTTACCCACAAGATATCTACAGCCGTTAATGCCATGCGCAAATTACATGCAACTTAAATGCATGCGGTCGGACCGAAACCATCATAACCTTTTGATTGAACATCCCCATGGTAGCTCCTACCCGATAGGTCCTTGAACTCACTGTTCTTGGGACCCCACTGGCCAACGCAGGAGCCGCGCTCTAATACTAAGTGGGTACCTACTGTTGTGAGAACCGGCGAATGACGCCTCGACGTCCATTCCCGTTCCACCAAACCCATCAGTCATTCCCCTTACGAGAATGTTGCTCCCCATTCTCCTTCCGAGAATGGTACCACCATGAAATGTAAGTATTTCCAGGGGAGGAACAATGTACTGAGCTATGTCGGAAACGGTCCAGTTGAACTGACCAGTCTGACCTGTGGTTGAGCGGGATCTTAAGTTATTTACTGATGCGCACACGGGGGGTTCCCGATCTTCTGATAAGAACGATACATCGATTTGGAGAGTTGATGAACTCGTGATCTTAGCGTCCAACCAACGAGGAAAAGAAACCGGCAATCGCAATGCCACCAACGCAAGTCGATCAACCACGCTTAGACGCGATGCATCCTTATCCCTGCTAGCAATCAAGAAACTTGCAAGAACAAGTGAGAAGCAATCTGAAAATTGGATACCAATAAAACTCATGAACAAAAAGGTGGGGTTTTGTTTCTTGTCTCGGGCGGTCTAGTCAACACACGCAAATACGAGGAGGGACGCAGAAGGGGTCTACCAAACACAACAAAACCTAAGTGACAACGTACGATGGCGAGGGCATTATATAGGGTGGAGGCCAGACTTGGGGCTCCCAAAATAGGTTCGGCCACCACCCTAGGGTCGACTACCATGCAAACCCTACCATACATGGGCCGTGGGCCCAAAAATATGGTGATGCAACACCTGACATATTTGACCCATGGCACTTTTCTGCGTTTTCTTGTCGATTTGGAGCAAATTTGGACATGGGACTGGATCCATTGGAAAGCTTATCTCCTAAGTTTTCAAACGGGTGGTCGCACGCCGAAAACGGAGTTCGGGGGCCCGACTTACGCCCGTTTAAAGTTGGTGTGCTACACGATGGCCAAACCGGCCTTTTTGGCATCTTGGACTTCCATTTGGACCTTCCTTGGTGCATGGGCCATCTTCGGGGTACGTGCTTGAGGCACTAGTCCTTTGTTATGGGCTTGAAAGGCTGAGCTTCTGGATTAAGGCCCTTTGGCGACGAAGATGTCGCAGCGTTGAGTGTAGGTGATGAAAACGGCGCGGTCAGAGAGGAAGTAGTGGCAGCGGTCATATCATTGAGATTGATGTCCTCATCATTTACTTTGCTCAAGGGGGGTTAACCTTATGTTGCCAAAGACCATGCCTTACAACATCCACAAACCCACATGTTACCTGCACGTACTAGCCACCAAACCAACCATGGTCTTAATCATCAGCCGGAGATCGGACTAGCATCCATCTCGTGGTTAGTCCAATAATGTCCCCCTGACCGTAGCACATTTTTTAAAATCCATCGAGCCAACTGCTCGTCATCATTTTATTTTTCTTTTAAAGATTTTGAGTGTAACTAGCAGGATTAATAATTAACTATGGGGGTGTATAATTATCAACTAGGGTTATCCAAAGGTTAATTAAGGCTAATCAATCATCAAGGAGGCTAATTGCGAAACTGGGTATAACTAAGTTGCGTGTCATTCTAAACTATTGATTTTCAATATTTCAACATACACTTAAAATAATGCAATAGAAATAAAATACTATAATATTATAAACAATTGGGTTCAACATGATTAACGGCATGCAGTTTGCCTTGCTGGGCTGGGGTTCGTCTAGGGCGTAGTCGTTGTAGTCGTACTCGGCTCTCGTCTGGTCCGACTCCAGTTCCAGAAACTGCTCCTGCTCCGAGTATTGTGCGAACATCGAATCTAGCGCAAACGAACGAAAAACAGTAAATAAACGAAAACGAAACGACTAACGAAAACGGAAAATAGCCGAAGGAGGTTGAAGGGCAATTTTGGCATTTAGAGAATTTTGGGAGCTTCAAATGGTGGAGCAAAGGCCGTTTTTGGACTCAGTGGCTCGAGACGGTCAAGATTGTGCATTTTGGAATTTTTGGGTATTTCTCTAGATTTTTGAAAATTTTGGAATTTTTTGGATTATAAAAAGAAAATCCGAAAATAGAAAATAAAAAGAAAAGAAAAGAAAAGGAAACTGGTCGGACCACACTGGGCCGACCGACCTGGCCCAAAATGGCCCGGGGGAGAGCGCAGCACGCACACGGGCTGCGTGGGCCGCGCGGTAGGCCGGCCTGGCTCGGCCGAGAGAAAAAGGAAGGGGGTCGATGCTAGGGTAGGCGGGGTGAGCGAGTGCGGCGGTGCGGGGGCGAGGGCGACGGGGCGAGCACGTCGCTCGGGGGCGAGGCTGGGGCCGGGGAGAATGGAAAGGGACGGCGGGGAGAGAGAGGGGGCAGCCGAAGCAGTAGCGGCTCGGGCGGCCGAGGGAAACAAGGGCGGCGACAAGGAAATAGCCGGGGAGAGGAAGTGGCGGCAGTGACAGAGTGCGGCGGCCAAGAGAAGAGCGCGGTGGCCGGCGCCGGAGACGAAGACGATGGAGGGGAGGGAGTGAGGAAGGGGCTCACCCAAGAGAAGAGAAAGGGGCGAGGAAAGGAGGAGCTCGAGGGGGGGCTTTATACCCGCGCAAGGGAGAGAGAAGAGGAGCGGCCGGCATGGGCGGAAGCGCGCAAGGCGAGGCGAGAGCCGATGGCAGAGAAGACAGTGATGGGATGCGGCGCGGACCGGGCGCGCACGGAGTGGGCGGCGAGGCGATGCGACGGCTCGGCGCGGCTGGTGGCGAGGCGACGGCAGCGACGCGACTCGCGGGCCAGGCAGAGGCGACGGACCGGTCCACGCAGAGCAGCCGGAGGTCCAAGAACGGGGGGCATGTTAGAAAAAAAATTCAAACCAAATCCAAATCGATTTCCAAATCCGATTTCAATTTTTAAAATTGCCTTTGAATTTTTTGGGTCATTGCATGTTAAATACATGGAATAGCTGATACAAGCTTAATTATTCTTCGGTTTATCTGTGGTGTGGGTGGGCAGCCGCCGAAGCAGCATCAACGGTGGCTAGCTAGCTCTGTCCTTGCTTAGAGCATCTCCAGCAGAGCCCATAAACCAGCCCCTAAACCTTAAAATAGGGAGTGCAGTAAAAAAACGAGATCCAGCAGGGCCCCAACTCAAGCCCCTAAAAATAGGAGGCCCCTAAATTTGCCTCCTCGCCCCAATTCCTAGGGACCCCCAACTCAAGCCCCTAAAATTAGGATGCCCCTAAATTTGCCTCCTCAGCCCCAATTCCCAGGAACACGAGTACATCCCCTATTATTGAAGACAGAGAAATACATGAGAGGCTTTGAGATGATCTTATTGAGCATTTGTGGGCAATTCATAGCGCTTCGTAGTTCGATTCATTGTTCGGAGTTTCTATTTATCTATTTATCATGTTTTGAAAATTTTAAATTTAAATTTGAAATATCATGTTTTTAAATTGTAAATATTAATATGCTTATGTTTTATGTATTACAAATATTTTTGATTGAATTTTAGTGGTGTCAAATGAAGATTATACATAGCGGATATGTCAAAATAGGGGAAAAATAAAATAGGGGCTGAGATTTAGGGGTTGTTGCTGTACTTGTGCTCTGAAAACAGGGCTCCAAAAAATAGAGGGAGTCCCTAAATCCAAAATAGGGACCCTGTTTTAGGGGCGCTTGCTGGAGATGCTCTTATAGTAATAGATTGCTAGTTCCTACTTGTACACAAAATGGCATGGTGGCTACATAACAATTTCCAAACGAGTAGTGCTTCTACGGTAGACACTATGAATTTTTTTTTAAATAATACTTTTTTTAAACTGAATTGCGTTTTTAATACTCGGGAAAAAAATTGCAAAAATAATGCGTGGTCGCCAAATGGTACGGCGAATACCCTATTTTCGCCGAACTGTGCGGCGAATACCCTATTTTCGCCACACGGTTCGGCGACAATACCCTAACCGTCGCAATTAAGCTGCTACACGGGTATCAAGGTTGTTTTCGCCAAATGGTATGGCGAAGACCTATTTTCGCCAAATGGTACGACAAAGACCCTATTTTCGCCATACCATTTGGCCAAAATAGGTCTTCGCCAAATGGTGCGGGAAAATTTTCTCGGTAAAAAAAAGGCCCCGAGATCGATCGATCGATCTGCCCCACCGCTTCAAAACAACAGAGCGCCCGCCGCCGGAAGAGAAGAGGGAGAGGGAGAAGGAGAGGGAGAGGGAGAGGGAGAGGAAGGAGAAGGAGAGGAAGGAGGAGGAGGAGAAGAGGAGGAGGAGGAGGAGGGGAAGCAGAAGAAGAAGAAGAAGAAGAAGAAGAAGAAGAAGAAGAAAAAAGAGGAGGAGGTAACATCGCAACTTTGTTTAATTTTGTATTTTTCAATGTAGATAGTGATTTAGAGTAATGTAATTTAGATTAGCGATCTAGAGTAGCACAATTTAGAGTAGCGATCTAGAGTAGCGCAATTTAGAGTAGCGATCTAGAGTAGCGCAATTTAGAGTAGCGATCTAGAGTAGCGCAATTTAAGCGATGTAGAGTAGTACAATTTATAGTAGCGATCTAGAGCAGTACAATTTAGAATAGCGATTCTAGTTGTTTAATCTAGAGTAGTGATATTAGTTAAACCTGATTAATTCCGATTAATCGTTATGCCCAGTTTTTTGACCGTAAGAAAAAAAATAGAATCTTTAGGGCTTCGATCACTAGCTAATTGGCTAGTTAATCGGCCGATTTTTCTGAACATTGCATATTAGTAGCAAATAGCCATGTTATACGTGCGCTATATTATTATAATATTGTAGTATCGATATCCCGATAGTTAATTATCGTTGTTCAATTTACGGTATAGATTTTACATTTTAGTAGGGATGCATAAATTTATTTTGTCTATGTCGTCGCAGTGATGTCGGAACCAGTGAAATTCAGGATATATTATGGCGATGGGGAAGTAAAAATTGGACAGAATGGAGTGGATTTAAGCTGCTTTGCGGTCACCATGGCCGAGCACTTGTCCCCCGATACTGTTAGCATTCGTAATATAAAACTTTGGTTGACCCATTTTTTTCCCTGGATCCAAGTGTTTATTCTGTTATCATCAACATCGTATACACGCGTAGCAAGGGTGACCCGGCTGTGTGGGAGTTGAAGACAGTATATCGAACACAGTTGTGGCAGAAATGGTTAAGGTGGTGCAAGGGATCTAGCCTCGAATGTGTGATGCTGGTGCAAGCTTGCCCTAGGGAAGAGGTGAGTACTACTGGTGTGAGCGAGAGCAGCACATCGGCTACAGCTGAATAAGTTCACCCAGCGGTGTCGGTTGAGGCAGCAGCGGGGGATGATCACATGGATGCAGCAAGCGCAGAAGGTCGGGCTGATGAAGGGGAGGATATCGATCAACTTGTGGATCAATTGGATTGGGTGGACCGCATGGCGACAGAAGAGGAAGCCGAAATGTTGGACCCTGTCGATACCATCGGCGAAGATGACGAACGGGAGGAAGATGATGAAATGCATGGTAGTACTGGCTCAGCGGAGGTACCCATCCCCGATGAATGGAACAGGCAGAACAAAGCTGGTATGGAAGCTTTGTGGGGCCATGACTCGCATTGTGAGTATGGTACTGGTGCCATTCGGTTGAATCAAATGTTCCCGAACAATTCTGAATTGAAGTTGGCAGTGAGCTTGTGGGCACTATCGTTGCAAAGAGAGTTTCGGGTTGTCCTGTCTAGCCCAGATAAGTATACAGTGAAATGCGTAATCGATGGTTGTGAATTTCGAGTACATGCCTACAAGCCGAAGTGTGAGACGTATTGGATTGCATCAAGAGTGGACGAGCACACATGCAGACTAGAAAATGTTCTTGTCAAACACCGTAACTTGAATGCGGCTGTAATAGCTAGCGTGATGTTTAATGAAATCATTGAGAAGCGGGATATCGAGTGTTCGTATATTCAGAAAGCAATGTTATGAACATTTAAGTATCATATAAACTACTCCATGGCCTGGCGTGCGAAGCAGAAAGCATTAGAGAAGAGGTTTGGCACATACGAGGCTTCGTATTGCAACCTACCTCGTGTGCTTGAAGTATTGAAGCAAACCAATCCTGGCACATACATCGCTTTCAAAGAAAGCGAAGCAGATGCAAATGGGATCTATACATTTCGTTGTGTTTTCTTTTCATTGGGCCCTTGCATTGCGTCATTCAGGTACTGCCGTCCATTGCTTTGTGTTGATGGCACATTTTTGACTGGAAAATACAAGGGGCAAATTCTAACAGCCATTGCAATTGATGCGAACAACCACATACTTCCATTGGCCTTTGCTTTTGTTGAGGGTGAGAATCGGGATAGCTGGCTGTGGTTTTTCAGACATCTGAAGGTGGGGGTAGTTGGTGATCGGCCCAGCATATGCATCATTCATGATCGTCACAAAGGTATCATCTCGGCAATTAAGACTCTACAGGAGGATCGAGATGAACCATTTTCATGGCCTGACTTGCAGAACAGGTGGTGCATGAGACATTTGGGTGTCAATTTCTTCAGGCAGTTCAAAAGCAAGAAACTGATGAACCTGTTTAAGAGGTTATGCAAGCAGAATCAGGCACGTAAGTTCAACGCGCTATTTGCCGAGTTGGATAAGCACACCAGTGCGCATATTGAAGAGATAAAGAAGCAACCACCTACGACGAACGAATGCCCACCCAAAAGGCTTACACCCCTTGGGGAGCTCGATCCTCCTAATATGAGGAGATGAACTTCAAGGAACATTAAGTGTTTCTCGCACTGGATAGAGGCTGAGCCTCTTGAGAAGTGGGCATTGCTCCATGACACCGAGGCGCCAGGTTAGTATGGTACATTAGAATATCAAAACACCGCTGAACAATTTGGGTTATTGTTCTAAACTGTTATGCGTTGAACAGGTTTGGCGTGATGACAACGAACATAGCCGAGGTTTACAATTGGGTCATCCGAGGCCTGCGTCCGCTACCGCTTGTGGCCATCCTTGAAGGCATGTTGCACGGCATCGTTGCCTACTACCAGAAAAGGTATGCGGAATAGGTACTTCATGCCTCGACATTGCAAACGCCGTATTGTTCGCAGATGATGACCTACATAGAGGAACGAACCATGAAAGCTCAGCAGCATATGGTGCGTAGCTACGGGGTCACTGAATACCGCTTTGAGGTGACTCTTCGGTGCAAAAGGGGATTGGGAACGGACACAGCGGTTATTACGCACGAGGTTAATCTAGGCCAAGGGGCATCTGGATGGTGTGAATGCACCTGCAATAAGCCAAGACTTCTCCATATTCCTTGCTCACACGTGATGGCTGCTTGTGGGCAAATTGGGATGAACACGTCGCAATACATGTCCCCTTTCTACTTGAAGGATCATGTTGTCCATACCTGGTCGGGTGAGTTTCGTGGTTTTCATGCACACGGTGATTTCACCACGATTAACAGAGATGAGCGCGTCTGTTTGCCGGATCCAATCTTGCGGAGGTGTGCGGAAGGGCAGTCTAGTCGTCCACAGACTAGGCGCATTCGCAACGACATGGATGAATCTGAAGTGGGTGGCCCTCTTAGGAGGTGTTCTGAGTGCGGCGAGTATGGCCACAAGGCAAACCAGTGCAAGTAGGGTGTAGGATCTGAACGTGGTGGTGGCTATGTATCGAAATATGTAATTATATGCACGTTGGATGTCTTTTATTGTAATATTGACGCGATTGGGTGTTTTATTCATATATGTTGTGTTTCTCATATGTTGTTTACTTTTATTTATGTTCACCCCTTATGTCTTTTATACATATATGTATTGTAATATTGACACGATTGGATGTCTTTTATTCATATATGTTGTGTCTTTTATTCAAATATGTTGTGTTTCTCACATGTTGTGCACTTTTATTTATGTTCAACCTTCATGTCTTTTATTCATAAAAGTTGTGTACTTTTATTCATATATGTCGTGTTTGCCGTACGTTGTGGAGTATGATTTATGTTGAAACATTTCTATGTGCAGGGATGGAGCAGGTCGACTCACTCCGGGACCCTGTGTTGGATGCGCGGCACCGTGCGCACGTCCACACGACACAGGGGAATGAAAAGTTGGCCTTACTGCGGATTCGTGTGCCTAATAAGGCATGGTGCGTTGACCCTCGCTTCCACACCAGGTTACTTGCAGTACTTGTACATGTTACATTTTTCATATAATTAGTGTTCATGACATTCAATTGATTCAACTCTGTTGTTCGTCGTTAGGCTGGCACGTGCCGGGCTCCTTCCGCTAGTCCGCATGGTGGAGGGTTCAGCTGCCGACCCCGGTGAGCACGACCCACAGGCCGAGGGTGACGACCCGCAGCGGTCGCGGCGTTTCCCGTACGACAGCTCGCTGCTAGCGTGTTTGGTCGACCGCTGGAGGCCGGAGACGCACACTTTTCACCTGCCTTTCGGGGAGGTGACGGTGACGCTGCAGGACGTCGCCATGCTCACTGGATTGCCGATCGCCGGGGCACCGATCGGACCCTCGGTGACTCCTGCTGGGTGGGACGCGGACTTGCAGGCGCGCTTCGCCGGGGTTGCGGAGGTCGACCCACATCTACCGATAGGCGCAAAGCACGGGCCATCGAGGAGGTGGTTGGCGCAGTTCGAGGTTAGTGATTGTACATATTACTATGTTACTCCAGCTTTGCATAGCATTAACGTGATATCACACTCTTTCAATTGTCGCAGGTGCAGCGGATGGCGGCCCAGCCCACCGACTACCAGGTTGCTAGGCACCTTGAGGCCTATCTGCTTTGGTTGTTAATTTGGTGATGTTCACGTCGAGTCACGGCGACACCGTGGACGCGCGTTGGATAGCCTACGCACGGGCTATTGCGGACTCGGAGCCTGACGACGTACCGCAGGTATCCTGGGGTTCAGCAGTTCTTGCTTCCACGTACCGCGCCCTTTGCGACGCGTGCGTGAAGAAAGGCAGGAGCTCTAATCTTACCGGGATACCACTGCTTCTTCAGCTTTGATCATTCGAGCGCTTCTCCGTGGGTCGACCCCACGTCGACCCACGACACTACACCCCCGACATGTACGGTGGTGATGCGCTGGACCGACCGACGATGGGCTCGCTCTGGACCAGGAGACGGGTACATGTTCTTACTCACTAATGGAATTGTAATTTCAATGCCATGTGCTTACAATTATTTCTACTCTTGCAGCCACAGTGGGCAGGTCTGCAGATACGTGCGGCGTACCTCTCGTTCACGGAGGCCTTCGACCACCTGAGGGAGGGGCAGGTCGTCTGGAACCCTTACAGCGATGAGCGTGTAGGAGAGAGAGCTGCGGTGGGGCTGTCGCTGCGGTGCTACAGGGACCAGGCTTACTGGATGACGAGGAGGAAGCTCGTCTTCGACGTCTTCGTGGAGGACTACGCGCTGCACCGAGTCCTCAGGCAGTTCGGACTACGCCAGGTGGTCCCTGTTCCTTTGGGGGAACGCGTGCCGGCGAAAGTGCACTCGTGAGTTACTCGCCACTACATGTATGCTAAGTGCTTACGATATATTTGTAATAATGAGGTCTTTTATGCAGGTACTCCTCCCAGGGACCCAAGAAGTCTATGGTGACCTTGCAGCAGAGGATGGCGCCGTGGATTGCGCAGTGGGAGGGGGCGCTGGAGGACGTTGTCGAGGAGGTCACGCCCTACGACTCCTCCTCCTACCAGGAGTACTTGTCCTGGTACGTGCCCCGGACCCGTACTCGTCTCCTACGCGAGGAGCAGCCGGCCCAGATGTTTGCTCCTAGCGTCGCAGACTTGTACTCGAGCCACGCAGGAGTGGCACTGCACCAGATGGTAAGTCTCGTTGTATTTTTACTCATTAATGCAATTGTAATTTCAATACTATGTCGTTATGTTTATCGTTTGTTTGTACGTGATAGGTGGACGAGGCGAGGGACTTGCACCAGCATGCCACTGACTTTCTGTCTAGGCTGCAGCAGGGGACCATTTTCACACCGGACCAGCTATCAGAGGCCATGGGGCGTGTGGACCTGCAGTCCCGACGGATCGTGAAGATTGGTGCTGCTTGGCAGGCCCCAGCCCCGACTGTTTCGGCTGGCACCTCGTCCAGGCCGCCACCCGGGCTCAGCTCCTCGACACCACCTTCTCGACCACCACTACAGCCAGGGTCCAGCTTCCACACCCAGCACGCGGGCCTACCATGGTCCCCACACCCGGTAAACCGATAAAAATTCAGTTGATCTCGTTTCGAATCTAATCTTCTCACTATAATTAAATGTTAATGTCTGTACTGTAGGCCTCCTATGACATGCCTCTACTTCGGACACCCAGTCAGGGCACGGTGTCCCTGACTACTGGACCGATCAGTTCTTCGCAGGGGCTCAGTTCACGCAGCATCCTCCAGCCACGCAGTACACGCCGCCTCCTCCAGCCACGCAGACCACGCAGCCTCCTCCAGACACGTTGCCTCCTCGCCTGCGTCACCCGGCGGTTCGGTACAGCCCTTCGGACTACGCCCAGGCGGGATCATCGCGGGTGCTTCGCCCACGACCTCTCGACGATGCACCCCCTTCGACGCGTTGGCAAAGGAGAGCTAGGGGTCAGGGTCAGGGTCAGGATGTGCGTTATTTTTGGGTACTTTGTCCTATTATGTTTTACCATCTATTTTGTGTACTTTCTCATATACGTGGTCTATTATATATTTCTGTCATCTTTAGTCATATCAACCGCGTGTCATTATTGCTTTTTCAGCTTTTGTCATATCAACTTTTCCAGCCTTTGTCATTTCAGCTGCATAATGCTGTCAAAAGCCGACTATGGCAGAGATTCCCTGTCTAAAGCTGTGGGCATAGCCAGGCTCATGTCATCAGAAGCTGCAGAAGCATCCGATGCTCGCGGATTTGAACTACTCTGAAGTCCGCGAGACTCTCCTTTGGCTGCCCCTTCGCCAGCTCTTTATAAACCCACCGAGGGAGGGATATGTGCATCACACTGCCAGAACTTTAATAAACTTTAGTCTGTTTTCCCCACACACACACAATAGGCCACGATGTCGTTCTACCGTCGCCTCTTCAGCAAGCGAAGGCTAACCCCCCCAATACCCGGATGAGAGTAGCGTTGACGCCTTGATTCTGGAGTCGCCACGCCCGAAATGTGACTGCAACCTGGTAGCGAAGGTTACACAGTCTACGCACGGAGATACGGCCGCCCGCGCTCACTACTGTTGTGCCCGCGGCTTCGGGGTAAATCAAATGATGTCCATACAAATTAGGGTAACACTACCATTTCATGCATCGTTATTTATTTTTTTAGGACGAGGACCGTTGTTGCTTTTTCCAATGGATCGACGGGCCGGAACGACGTGGCTACGAATTTCTCTACAACTGCCACGACGCCTACCCCACTTCGCCTGAGAACTTCACACGGTGGGAGAGGCCGCCGGGATATGTCCCCTACCTAGATCGACCAGAGTTAAGGGCTGGTGGGCAAGGGACCAACCAATCGGTGAGTTTCATGTGCCTCATGTTTCAGCTACAAAGTACACATTCTAAACCAGTTCATCGCATACAAGACTTCAAAAAGAAGTTTGCAAAATGGCTCAAGTCAAGGCAAGAAAATCCTCCTCAGGGGCCACCGCAAAGCCCCGAACTGTGCGACCACGGCCTCCAGGCAGTGGTTGATACCGGCGACGAGGATCTAGCGGACAGAAGATTCTACCGGTGCCCTTTGTCCGAGGATGCATGGTGCTGGTACTTCAACTGGGTGGACCCGGAGACGTACCACCCACATCTCAAACTTCCCGTGTTGATAAGCGGGAGAGCAACCCTCGCCGTGGTGCTACTACCTCCCAGAAAAGCCGGACCCCGAGTACGCATACGGTATTCTTCAACCACCACAGCGGGCATATTGCATTGACTGCGTGGCACGTTTTCGGTTGTACAACAAAAAGCCCAACACACACCTCCTGGACCATATAGTGGAGTGCGAGCCGAAACAAAGGAGGCGTCTCGGCAAGTCTCCGGAAGGGCAAGAGGGTTCGTCCTCTCGAATGGTACGGGATAAGGGGAAGCAGCCGGCCGAGGTCCGCAGTACGCAACAAATCCTTGACGCATTACAAAGGCCATCCGAGAACCCCAGTGGTATTAACATAGGGGGCGCCGGAAATCGGGATGGCATGCCCATATGGGAGGGCAGGACTCCACAGAATGCACACAAACAAGTTACTTCTTACACCCCAGAGACGTATGGCATAGGCTACCCATTGGTCAGCAGCTGGGAGCACTGCGCACGCCTATGGACCTCTTTCATAAGAGAGATTGAGCGGTGTCCGAGAACAAATCACACAAGATTGACAGGTGATGTAATATGTAGAAAATGTATGGCATCATTCCCACTCTACGAACATAGGCGGAACGATCACTTGTTCCACCATTACAATCAGTGTTATTGGCACTTCTCCTAGCAATGTCCTCACTGTTGTAATATCCGTTGTATCTGCCGTACTAAGGTTGAGTTTGCGTACTAAGGTTGCTGGCTGCATCTACATGCTTTTGTTATTGTCCTTTTTGGGTACCTTCTCAAATTATGTTTTACCATCTATTTATATCAGTGGAAACAAAAGCGTAGATGGAATATTTTTCTATAATATGGTACTCCATGTATCAAAGACCAAATCTGCGGTATTCGTGCCGAAAAATACATTCAAACGTGACATTTTACAGGCTGCCGAAAAGGCTTCAAAGTTATGGTTGACACTAGTACTTAGGGTTATTGTGGCGGTATATTTTTGTAGGGACCAAAGGCGTAGATGGAATATTTTTCCATAATATGGTACTCCATGTATCAAAGAGCAAATCTGCGGTATTCGTGCCGAAAAATACATTCAAACGTGACATTTTACAGGCTGCCGAAAAGGCTTCAAAGTTATGGTTGACACTAGTACTTAGGCTTATTGTGGCGGTATATTTTTGTAGGGACCAAAGGCGTATATGGAATATTTTTCCATAATATGGTACTCCATGTATCAAAGAGCAAATCTGCGGTATTCGGGCCGAAAAATACATTCAAACGTGACATTTTACAGGCTGCCGAAAAGGCTTAAAAGCTATCGTTGACAATAGTACTTAGGGTTATTGTGCAAAAATAATACATTCAAACTCCATAATACGGTATTCGTGCAAAAATAATTTTCATCCTACCGAAAGTGCCTCAGGAATTCATGCATTTCAAATTTCATAAGGTTAAATAGGGTATTCAACTCAATTGATTCCTACATATTTTTTGCATAAATGGAACATCCAACACTATATGAATATGGTATAATTAATTTTTGATTTTTGGAGCCATGTTTTGTATATTTTCGCCATATGGTACGGCGACTATCTATTTTCGCCACATGGCTTGGCGAATACCCTATTTTCGCCGTATGGTTCGGCGAATACCTATTTTCGCCGTACTGTGTGGCGAACACCCTATTTTCGCCACACGGTACGGCGAAAATACCCTAGCCCATGGTTAACTGGAATTAATTGCGCAATTAGCCTATTTTCGCCGAACCGTGTGGCGAAAATAGGGTGTTCGCCGCACGGTTCGGCGAAAATAGGGTATTCGCCGTACCATTTGGCGACCACGCAATATTTTTGCAAATTTTTTTCCCGTGTATTAAAAACGCAATTCAGTTTAAAAAAGTATTATTTAAAAAAAAATCTAGACACTATCATTCATAAAAAGGGGAGCAATGGTGATATCCTCCTCCTCTTCTACATAGCAATGGTGATAGCTATTTTTAGAGCAAGGCAATGATATTATTATTATTGCGAATAAAATTTCACATTTACACTGAGATGGTCTGGCGGCCGTAGGAGCCATTTATATCTCCCCGGTGCCATACCAACAAGCACTTTTAGCCACAAAATAAGGTTCAAAGACTTGAGAGTCCCTGCCATCAAAACGGAAACTGACCTCCGGGATCGGTCTAGACCTCTTCTGAATCTCCAGCAATATCATTCCATAATTAAGCACATCTATTTTTGCTTCTCCAAGTTAATTTGTTATTATAACCTACAAACAATCCGACACAATCAAGCACTTTGTCACACCAATATCTAGAGCTAAAGACAATCCTTGGTTGCATGCATTCGCCTAAATCTGTTTGGTGGCAACAGGAGGTTCTTTTGCAATCCTCGCCAACTCCAAATCTGCCAGGAAATCACCTTCATGTAAAGCTTTGAGGCGTAAGCCCCATATTGACCAACAGGTTATTAGTAATTCTCCGAAGCATGCATTCAAAGGGGGGAGGCCTCCCCGTCATAAAAAAACATCCAAAGTTTGTGGTACGTTTTCAGTACTTGTTGCAGCAATATGTTCAGTGATCTCTTCATCAAGAAGAGCCCAAACACATCTAGCCAATGTGCAATGTACCAGTGCATCGCTCCAAGTACCAGCATCAGCACCGCATAGTTTACACGCCGCACACTCCATTGATCGCCGGAAGAGAACTTGTAAAGCCCAGAAAAAAAAAATTAAAAAAAATTCTCCTTAGTTGTTGGGCTGAGCTCACCTCGCCCGGCCCATTTTCCCTCCCTACGGCCCAGCCTGGTCCGCCCGTTCCCCCTTCTTATTCCTCCCCTATCCTTTTCTCTCTCCTCTCCCTCCAGGACTGCACCCCGAGCTCCGATCTCCCCGTCGTCGTGCGCCCGTCTCCCCCTTTCTCCGTATGAATAGCCCCCCACAACCGCAGCCCCCTATCCCCACACCCGCCGCCTTTTTCTCGCCAACTTCTCGCGCCAACCGCCGCTTCTTTCGCACAGAGCACGTCCGAGCCCTCTTCCCCCTATAAATACCCCCTCGCCCTTCCCTTCTCCTCCTCACTCCACCCCACCATCTCCTCCCTCCCTCCCCCATGCTCTACTCCCTCCCCGCGCCGCCACCATCACTGGCTTCTCCGGTCGCCCCCCCCCCGACTCCCATCGACCTCACGAACCCCGCCAATGACCTTGCCTCGACGCCGCGTAGCTGGTGTGTGCTCCGCCACCGCCTCCCACCCCTTCGGTCGCCGGTCGGGCTCACCGTGCGCACAAACGTGCACTCACCGCATGTGTCCCAGTCGTGCACCAAGTGCACGGTGCACCCGGGCGCACCGTGGACCCAGTCCACACAGGCCCCACCCATCAGTTAAACCAGATTTATGATTCGCAAAAATTCATTTATGACGCAAGCGTTGACGTCATAAACCGATTATCAATTTAAAAGTAATTCCAAAATTCTGAAATTGTCGCTGACATTAGCATCGCACAATAATTCAGATTTTCTTTATAAAAATAATTCTAAAAATTAGGAAAAATCAATTTTCTTTATTTTTATTTGTTTTTAAACTTCAAGGAGCCCGTTCTCGCTCGTTCGAACTCTGATTGGCTCCGTTTTCTTTCTAAATTCATTTAAAATCCTAATTTTCTATTTTATGGTAGTTTGGTATTTTATTTTAATTTATTTGGACTTTATTTAAATTTTTGTTGTTTTCGCGTATAGATTTTGGAGAATCTGAGGAGTACTTGGATGACGACTTTGAGTAGTTACTCATCGAACCAGGCACGTCACACCTTCTTGATCACTTTGATCCTAGTTTTTAAATTCTAATTCTAATTTAAATTATTGCATGCATAGTTTTTATGAATATAATTTATGTCCCAATTTTAAAATTAGTAGTTATACCCATAATTGTTATGCCACCATTGAAATTTGAACCCTTTACTATTGTCACCTTAAGGAAATAATATTTAATATGTAAATATGCTTAGACATGTTTAGAACTGAACTTAGGAGATTTTGGAGAATTATGTGCCAAATTGAGATGCTATTAAAATGAAAAGTTATGATTTTAGTATTATTTGGAAATGGTATGGTTAAAATAAAAATATGTTTTAGATCGGGCGAGAAATGGTTGGGAGGTGGTGTGGTTCTTGTTCTGGGTTTGTGGAAAGTTGTGCCTAGACAATTAGGATTGATCTGAGTTTCGCTGAATATAAAGCCTAACCGTACTACCATAAATCTGAAATGAGACAGATCTGGCTAGCCGTATTAAAACATACCGTGGACATTCATGCCATTAGGTGGTAGTGGTGTGGTGAAAGCATGAGGCTACCACTCTGGCGCAAAAGGGGGTTTCTGACTAGAGGGATTCTTTCAGCGGTGAAACCTTAGCAGGCATGATTACATAGATGGGCTTTTATATGGACCTTATCGTGATTTTCTCTGGTACACACCAAAGGAAGTGTGTTAGCGCAAAGAGACGATCATGTCTTATGTCTAAAATTGTACAACCTCTGCAGAGTGTAAAACTAATCGATTAGCCATGCCCATGGTCATGGGCATGCCGAGCAAGCCATTTATAGATTAGATTTTGGTGTTTCAAAAATGAGTTTAGAAAATGATGTTGGGATGGAGTGAGTCCATCATGGGAAAATCTGGATAGATCTAGATGGATTCCTAAGTTGAAAATATTTAAAAAAAATAGAGTTTTCTTAAAATTATGCAACTTAAAGTTACTTAAAATATTTAGAAAACTGTTGTTTTATGCTAAAATCAACTATATAATCTTCATTTATCATATTTACATTAATATTACATTTTTTAGTGTGATTTGTTGAGTACGTTTATATTCACCCTTGCTTAATATGCTGCTTCAGAGGAGGAGTTCTACAATGGTGAGGACCAGTTGGACTAGGCCACATCTTCAGTCGATTGCCTATGGTAATTCAATTGGGCTTTTCTAGTATTTTTTGTTTTTGCTGCCTTTATTTATTTGTTTATTCAGTTGTTGGCCTGTGTGCTATTTATTTTGTAACTCTGGATAATTATCATTAATAAAGTACACTGGATATGCTATCATTTCACTTCTACTGTGTGTACTAGCTTTTCTTGGATTAGTATAGGATATACAAAGGATTTCAGAGGTTTTTTTCCTGGGGTCTGACAAAGGTGGTATTAGAGCCACAATGACCGTATGAGTGGCCTTAGTTAGAATGGTTTAACCTTAAGGACTTATTTTGAAAAGTTCTACTCTCATCTTATGCTGTCTTACCCTTACCTCTAAATCCTTATTTGAAAAAGAGTTGTATCTATCTCTCTTCCACTTTCAAAAGATTAGATGATCAGAGATAGCATCAAGCAAAGCGATGGATGAACAAGTGATTTTCAAAGTCTACTAGAATCATCGAAGAGATGGAGACCCATTTTGTACCCCAAAGGCCGAGAATATCAAAACCAAAAGAATATCCTAATTAAGGTCTAGACTAAGTTATCCATTTTCAGTGGACGGTGATTGTGAGCTGTCTTTTTCCTCTTTTGTTGGCAATCACAATAAATAAGTTATTGAAATAAGTTGGTGTTTATTTCTTCTTCGTTGGATGCGAAATTCTTAGCCCCCTTGTTCTCAGTCTTCTCTTTCCTAACCCTTGTTCTCAACCGTCAGATGGGGAACACCCGTCGTAGTTTCGGATTCGACAGTTCCCCTCCACCCAGCCTACCACCGCCTCCCGCTGATGGACCTAGCTGGCAGCAAATGATGGACAACCAAAATCAACTCATTCAACTCCTAGCTCAGTCCATCAACAATAATCAGACCGCTCAAACTGCTCAACGAGCTCCTGCACCTCCTTAGTCCAGACTGTAAGAGTTTATGAGGACAAGACCTCCAATTTTCTCTAGCAGCATCGAACCATTGGACGCTGATGATTGGCTTAGGATAATTGAAAAGAAGCTAGATATCTCTCAGTATAGTGATCATGAGAGTCTTATTTGCCTCTCACCAACTTAACTGATATGCTTCATAATGGTGTGACAACTTTTGCCTTTCCCATCATGATGTTCAAGCCATCTCAAGAAATGAGTTTGTGTAGGCTTTCCGCAGAACTCACATCCCATCTGGCTTGATCACGTTGAAGAAGAAAGAGTTCCACAGTCTATGCCAAAAAATGTCATACAGTGAAGGAGTACCTCCACAAGTTCAACCAACTGGCATGATACACACCTGAAGATGTGGCCACAGATGAAGCCAAGCAGGAGAGATTCCTAGATGGACTCAATGGTGAGCTGTCTATTCAGCTGATCTCCCATGACTACTTTGACTTTAAGCAGTTGGTCGACAAGGCACTTCGCCAAGAAGGCAAGCACCTGGAGATGGAGAATATTATTGATGCATCAGGACCATCCAATTTTTTTTCAAAATTTTATAACGTGCTTTGAACTATTTTTTATTCTATTTAAATTTGTCGATGAGTCTTTTATTAGAACAGTAGCATTGTCATAATTTTTGAAAACTCCTTAGGCTTGATCATCATATGAAAAATTTATGGAAAAAATAGTGATTCATCAGGATCATTCACAAAAAATTTAACGTGGTTTGAACATTTTTCACTCGATTGAAATTTGCGACGATTTCGACAATTTCGGACGAAATTTCGGCTGTAATCTCGAAAATCTCGGTCCAAAAAATTCTGTATTTGAATTTTGCCTTTTGGATTTCATCTAAAATTCTAAAATCTCACCAAATTTCAAATTTCGGTTACCTCTAAGATACGGTCCGAAAACAAAATTTAAAACTTGATCACGATGCTGCGGCGCAATGGCGGTAGCTCTGAAACAATGTGTTGCCAAGCAGGCCAAATTCAGAGCTAGGCTGTTGTCAGCCTATCTAAGAGAACATTGGCACTTGTTAGGCCGGAGACATTACAGGTCAGAATTTACACGGCTTCTCGTTTCCAAGTTCCAAACCCCTGCACAATATTTCAGGGCCTGGTTTACTATGGTAGCAGTGATGTTTTTGCATTACGGTCCAGAATAGGCGGGGCTTGCTTATCTCATTGAGGCCCAGCTCCGGGGATTTTTTTTTGTCACTCTGCCTTGCTACTTAGGCCAAGTTTTGTGTGGCTAGTTGGATGGGAACCAAACGACCCTCACATGTTTTCGTGTATGCTGGTACGTTGGTTCACGCTCACACACCCTACTCACATAACACACGTACGCATACATACGTTTGCATTCTATTGAAATTTCAGACGAAACAGTTTATGTAATTTGGAAAAGTTTCCTTGTTTCACGCATGGTCCTATGTTAAAAAAAAAAAAAAAAAAGCAACGAAGCCTGTAGAATGATTTTACAAAAAAATAAAACAGTCTTTACAATAAAATTGTACAGATCTAGTGGTACCCCGGCCCCCTTGCCACCCCCCTTTTCCCCATGCAAAGTTGAAAGGGGGAACAAAGGCTCACACAGCCTTTTTCCCTCCGTCAACTTTACTTAGCCGAGTTGCATGACCTTCATGCACAGACTTTACTTCCCCACGGACCATATCTTGCAATATCTCGGGTCCAAAGTACAGCTTAGATGCAGATGCATGGTGCCCCTTTTGTAAAGCAAAACAGCCACCAGAAAGAAAGTAAGAGCTGAGGAGCATCACGCATTCACGCTTACAAAAGGAAGGGATGGGAGGGAAGAAGCTTGGAGTATCTTTAGGTTCTATTCCGCCCTGACAACCACTCATCTCTCGATCTTTCTCCCCATTTTGCCGCTTGGCCACGGACTCCGCGCGTTACCACCACAGCCATAAGTATTTTCTTTTAGATTTGATAGGCGAATACATATGTTTCGAATCATGGACAGAGCTAGTTCAGATCTAAGTCCCGGGCTGGACAAGCTGATTTTAGATTAAATATCTGTTTTCAATGGTTTCTCAATAATTTTTCGTAGAATTTTAGTGGGCTTTCGGTACCAAACCCCGGGCTACATCCTACTCTGCCCGGGGGGGGGGGGGGCTGGATCCGCCCCTGTTCGAATCATGGAACACATGAGTTTTTATTGTGGTATCTAGGGCAAGAATTTTTGGGGCCCTGGGGGCAGCATCCCACTTGTAATTTGGTGGTGATTCCCCATTTGGCCGAAAAGCGAGAGATATATGACTGATGTAGATATAATTTTGCCATATGATCGTGCTCACAGTTAGATACTCCCTCTGTTCTTTTTTAAGTGATATGTATGATTTTTTACGGTTTATGAAATGTGACTTTGATATTTACTTTGGTGTGTTTCTCTCGTGTGCTGTGTTTGTATCTGCGATCTCGCATGCATGCTACTCTTTGGGCTACGCGCCATTCGGGCGGATTCTTCCGACCTGCAATGTGCGTCCGTCTCGCGTGTCTACGCTGCAACTCCTGTTGCAAACAAACAATAAAACGAACACAGTACCTTCTTCCACAAATAAATTACTCCATCATAGATATTATTAGTGTCATGAAGATTGTTGTCAAATTAATCATCACATATGTAATTCGCAAATAAAATTAATACAAAACCACGCTACTTAATTCGAATGGTTACAGTACATGTCACGGTGAATATTTGCAACCTATTCATGTTTTTATACACGTCATGAGGATAAGGTGAATTGACTTGGATACCCTGCCACTGCGAAAAAGGCTAGCAAAGATTAGGAGTAGAAAGGTGGGGCAAAGCCCCTTTCTCTATAGTTAGGTTAATAATGGTTAACAAAGATTAATTTTGAAGAAAGCCGCTTTGGAACAGTACAACGTTATTTAAGCACTATCTAGTATCTACTGTAGAATACTCCACTCCTCTTAACACAAGACCAGGGCAATACTCTAATTTTCGTTAAAAAAATATTACTGCTAACGCCACATAATATAAATTTTTGGAAATGATTCCAACCCAACCAACCTGAATTGTTCGGGCTTACATCGATTTATAGATCTATCTCATCAACCTCTCTAGTGTCCGATCCTTTTCCTTTACAGATTAACCGATACTATCCGACAAATATCCAAATAAATAGAATCCGTAATCGAAAACTATCCGGACCTATATAAAACTACCCCACCGGTTTTCGCCCCTAACCGGAAGCAACGCATGATTAGACACGGCCCGTTACCATGTCTCCCACTCGGTTACCATCCCTGCTCTGGATTGGTGATTGCTCAATTTTTCATCAATCAAACCATTGCTCCTGTTAGAAAAATGACACAAGGGAAGCCAAGGCCACCAAGCGAGGCAACCCCTCAAATTCATTAATGGTTCATGATTTCCTTTTTCCCTTGATCTAGTCACATTCTAACTTATGAGAGGTGGGGCCTCAATGTCAGGCCTTCCTCCCTAAAACTTGCTTGTTATAGGGCTTCCACACTAAAACATGAAATCTCCATAACATATACTAACAATTAACACATGGAAAAAAAAGGGTTGCGGTAATCTTCATCGTACCCTTCGATAAAGTCGAAAATCACGGTTTTTCGTCGATATTATGAACCTTGAAAAGAATTAGACATGTAATATACAGGGTTGAGTCTGGCACGATAGGATGACAATACCATGTTACTTAATTCGAATGGTTACCGTACATGTCACGGCGAGTATTTTGTAACCTATTCGTGTATTTATACACGTCATGAGGATAAGGCGAATTGACTTCTGCCACTGCGAAAAAGGCTAGCTTGAATAACTTACCGATTAGGAGTAGAAAGCTGGGGAAAGCATCTTTCTCTGTTGTTAAGTTAATGGTTAACAAAGATTAATTTTGAAAGAAAAAAAAGCCGATTTGGAACAGTACAACGTTACTTAACCGCTGTCTACTCTAGAATACACCACTCCTCTGAACACAAGATCAGGGCAATGCTCCAATTTTCGTTAAAAATGTTACTGCTAACACCGCATAATATAATAATTTTTCGAAACGACTCCAACCCAACTAACCCGAATTTTTCGGGCTTACGTTAAAAATGTTACGGCCTGACCTTGAAGCCTTCGACTAGCGCTCGTAGCGCCGGACGCCATGGCACGAAGCCATATGCGCTCGTAAACGCCCAAAGCCGATTGGCTCTCGTCTTCACTGCATGAAGTTGCCGTACCGGCCGATGCACCCGGCCCGCGCCCCTTGGCACTTAGCCGTCGCTGGCCCGCTACTGGGCGCCGCCGTAGCTGCTCTCCCGCCGTACTGCCAGAAGCCGAACCGGCTGCAGCGCTTCTTGCCCCCGTGCTGAAGCCGCGCAAGCGCCGCCACTCGACCACACGAATTTCTTTGCCGCACCTTGGCCCCACGCCGCTTGGCTCGGTAGCGTCATTGCGCATCGCCGGCAGTCCGATCCGAGCGCACCCGTTGGAGCTCGCTTCGCTCCCATGCTCTAATCGGACATGAAGTCCAATGCGCCAAAACGCCCATGCTTCTTGCGTTCTTCCGATTGCCGGGCGGACATGAAGTCAAAGCCTCTGAACTCCAATCGGTTTAAGAAACCGAGTTGAGTACGCAAGGGGATGCGAAATTATACTTTTACCCCCGGTCTGGCTGATGGACATGAAGTCCTAGTCGCAAAAGGATGGACATGAAGTCCAGTTGCAAAAGAATGGACATGAGTCCTTATTCAATTCATAAAAGGAACCATGTGGGCCCAACCGAATCACGCATGGGAGGGCTGGAAGTTTACTGTTTCCTTATTTTGTTATTTTCCTTTTATGAAAATGATTAAAAGAATTCAGAAAACGATTAAAAATTCTAGAAATTGCCAGAAAAATATGAAAATTTGTAGAAAATTGCAGAAAATTTTATGGCTCTGTTTTTAAAATTTTTCTCAGCCCTATTTTCTGTATTTATGAATATTTGCATGAATTTTGCAATAATTGCCCTGTTTAGAATATCGGAAATTCCTGAGAATTTATTTTCCGAATTTATGAATTTATGAACTATGTCATGTTGATATTTGCTGAAATTCAATTTCCTGTTGTAAAGTAATTCTGAAAATTGCTTGGAAATTAGCAGAAATTATGAAAAGTGTTAGGAAAATTCCAGAATATTTCATATGGCATAAAATGAGAACTTGAATGGTTGGGATTTGATTTTGGTAATGAATAAACAGATATGAGACAATTGGTGTCTAGGAAAACACACATGAGGCTTGGTTCTTTAATTGGCACCCGGAAACGGGAAGTGCTCCCTCCTCATGTGAGCCCTAGGGGCTGTTGACCTGGCCAAGAGTCAAATTGACAGAGATATTCATTACTGTTTTTCGTTCGACCAACAAGAATTATATGAGTTGTAATTAGACTTATTCCATGTTTAATTCATTTTGTAATTTATTTTCTGTTATCAATTGATGCTTTAAAATTTATTTATAATTATAAGAATATTGACAAATACTAAGAAATATTCTGGAAATTCATGAGAGTGTACTTTCGCATTTTATGAATTATGCAATCACACTTTATTAGATTACACGCAGTAATCTAATGTTGGAATCTTGTAAAAATGCGGATGTCCGCATTGTGAATCGTGAGTTTGCGAGAATTGGCCCGGACGGTCAAAACTACCTCACTTGGGCATCCGATGTGAAGATCGTACTCGCGGCAAGAAGCTCCGAGCTGCCATCGGCTTAGGGTCCTCGAAGGGCGCACCACCTACCGCCGAGCGAGCGATCAAGCATTGCACTTCCTCAGGCACCATCTCTCACCCACCCTGAAAAATGAATACATGGTGAAGAAAGTGCAATTGAGCTATGGATCGCACTCGAAGCGGTTCGAGAAGCTCAAATACACAATCTTGCCCCAAGCACAAAGCAAGATTGGGTGCGTCACGAGGTTTGCGGACTACAAAGCAGTGGCGAGTACAATTACGCCTTGCACGTAATTTGTACTAATCTCTCCTATGTGGCAAGAAGATCACCGAGGAGGAGAAGATTGAGAAAACTCTTTCCACTTTTCACCCCAATGCTATCCAGAGTGCCCGCAGCTATCGTCAGACGCATACAAGGAGTATAGCGAATCGATTGATGTTATGCAAGTTCTTGAGTCACAAGACGAAGCTCTCAGAAAGAACTTCGTCTCACGACCACT
Organism: Rhipidocladum racemiflorum; assembly: GCA_036346355.1. Classification (NCBI taxonomy): domain Eukaryota; kingdom Viridiplantae; phylum Streptophyta; class Magnoliopsida; order Poales; family Poaceae; genus Rhipidocladum; species Rhipidocladum racemiflorum. The sequence continues at coordinate 35,415,393 of CM070569.1, read as the reverse complement.
GGAAGGAGCATTGTACCGTAAATCAATGCCAACAGCTATAAGGTGAAAGCCCGCCCACATGAAGTGGGTCAAGAAGGGTGGAAAAGAGAAACATCGTGCCAAAGGAAAGTCCATAGCCCAAAAGAAGAAGAATGACAAGGAAAAGCCGCAGGCAAGCCGTATGGACAGCGAGAACCAAACGTGCTTCAAATGCGGCACTTGGGGCATTGGTCAAAAATATGCCGAGAATCCAAAGAAGTGATCAATGCATATCGTGCCAAGAAGAAGGCCAAAGGAAATGCACTGGCAGAGGCACATTTTGCCGAAGTAGGCAATGATGATGTCATGGAAGTTGACACCCCACATGCTTCATCCTCGCAGCCCAGCCTAGACATCAATGATGCAACCAAGCCCTTGGCCAATGAAGAAAACACTTCTGTGGATAACATAGAAGCAGAAGTGAATGCATACTTTACAGATTCCGTTTAGTGCATGAATAGCATTGTGAGCACTTTCTTTTAGATTGTGGTTGATTAGTTAATATTGAATAATTGTAAGCTCTCGAAGAGCATACTTTTACTTTCTCATGAATAAGAATTGTTATTTATTCTTTATTCCAGTATTCTTTACTTACAAGCAATGTTTGAATTACTTTGCCACTGTCAGATTAGAATTATTTTTCTTTTCATCTAGAAATCGTGTAGCACCCAATGGAGGAAATATGCATTGTTGATAGTGGCACAACAAATACCATCTTAAGAGAGTCGAAATACTTCCAGACGATCACGAAGAACGCTGGAAGGATTACGACAATCGCAGAAGCGATACGCATATAATAGGCTCGGGAAGAGCCACAATTATATTGCCAATGGGTACAACTTTGGTAATTGAAGAGGCCCTCTTGTACCACTGAATCAACTCGCACTCTCTTAAGTTTCAAAGATATCCGCGCCAATGGGTTTCACGTAGAAACCAATGAAGAAAATGGCAAAGAACACTTGTGCATTGTGAAGCACGCGAATATGGAAAGATGGTACTAGAAAAATGTCCCTCATATGAATCTGGGTTGTACTACCACGAAAATCAATGCACACGTAGTGTATACTTCTTTGAAGACTGTCTTTAGAAGCTCAATTATTTGCTTTATGGCATTGTAGATTAGGTCATCCTGGTCTTAGATTGATGAGAAATATAGTTAACAACTCACAAGGTCATGGCATTAATGTTAAGAATTTCTCGAATCACGAAGATTTTGTGTGCCATGCATGTGCCACCAGGAAAGTAATAACTAGACCCTCTGTTATGAAAGTGCAACATGAAATCCCTGCATTCCTGGAACGCATTCAGGGGGATATTTGCGGACCGATTCAGCCATTGTTAGGGCCGTTTTCGATCCTTTATGGTGCTCATTGATGCTTCCTGGAAATGGTCGCATACATGTTTGCTGTCAACAAGGAATCATGCATTCGCAAAACTGATCTCGCAGATCATCAGAATTAAGAATGTTTTTCCTGATCATCGCGTGAAGTCCATTCGAATGGACAATGCCAACAAATTTACTTCCAAGGCATTTGATGATTATTGCACAGCAACTGGAATAACTATTGAGCACTGCACCGCATGTCCATACGCCAAAATGGACTAGTGAAGCACTCATAAAGAGGATTAAGTTTATTGCCGGACCGCTCTTGCAGAGTTGTAACTTGTCCAACAATTGTTGGGGACACGCAAATCTGTATGCAGCAAAGACTCATCAATTATAGACAATCGGCCTACAACATCCATTCAAACATGCAAACTAGTGCATTGGGTCAACTGAAGAATTGAATGTATGGTATATGTACCTATACCACCCCCACAAAGAATCAAGGGTCCTCTCCGCAAGTCTGATATACATTGGTTATGAAAGTGCATCCATAACCAGGTATTTGGAACCCATATTTGAGGATTTGAATACTGACGGATTCGCTAATTGCATCTTTGACGAGGATCGTTTTCCGTCATTAGGGAGGAAATGAACCATTGGATGAAAAATGCCGGGAAATCATATGGCATTCCATTGGGATCCCCGTGCATGACTCTCGCACTAATGAAGCAAATCATGAAGTCAAGAAGACAATCGATTTGCGAGAATTTAGCAAATGAACTGCTGATCATTTTTGTGATCTCAAGAGCGTGGTTAAGTCGCATATATACCGTAAAGAAATGCACCGTAGAGGGTGGAAATACCAAAGAAAGCGAAGGTATCCTCATCCTGTTGAGGCCTCAAAGAAAAAGAACAGAAATCGGCTTCTCAAACCCAAAGTACCGGAGACGTCTAGGGAAAAATGGGCAAGAGGACTTACCATAGCCAATCACAAAATGCCCCAAAGCAAGAAGGGGAGCAGTTGAGACACAGCCTTTGGAAAGAAGCCTCGTGGAAAAGGCAATTCCAGATCTGAACCTTCCATTGGAAGAAGCCGGAAATAATGTGTGCGCACACATTGGCGGAGAAAAACTAAAGGAACTTGCTCCTGGAATGGGAAATAGCAATGAAGAGCAAGTAGAAGTGCACGAAGCACCCCATGACGAAATGGCCATAAATTTTGTAATAATAGGATAATCTATGAAAAGAGCAACAACCATTGCAAGGCTTGTTGTTCAAGGTTTCACTCAACGTCCTAGGGTTGATTATGAAGAAACCTATTCTCCGGTCATGGGTGGAATTACCTTTAGATACTTAATCTCAATGGTAGTCAACTTGAAGTTGAGAATGAAGCTAATGGATGTTGTCACAGCATATTTGTATGGAAACTTGGATTCGGTGATATACATGAAAGTACCGGAAGGTATCCCTATCCCGAACCAAGACAGAGCAAACAGAAACCTATACAAAGGTGAAATTGGAGAAATCCTTTGTATGGGCTAAAACAATCGAGGAAGAATGTGGTACAATCGTTTGAGTGACTTTCTCTGCAAGAAAGGCTACACGAGCAATGAAGATTGTCCATGTGTATTTATACAACGATCCACGAATGGATTTTGTATAATCTCCGTCTATGTAGATGACTTAAACATCATTGGGACGGATGAAGAAATTGAAGAAGCATGCACATACTTGAAGTCTGAATTTGAAATGAAAGACTTGGGTAAAACCAAGTTTTGTTTAGGCTTGCGGCTTGAACATGTCCAAGGCGGAATCTTGGTACACCAATCTTCCTACACGCAGAAAGTGTTGGAGAAATTTGGTTTTGAAAAGGCATACCCGCAAAGACCCCAATGGTCGGAAGGTCACTCCAAGCGGACCTAGACCCGTGCAGGCCTAAAGAAGAGGGGAGGAAGTCTGGGAGCGGAATTCCCATACTTGAGTGCAATTGGAGCGCTCATGTACCTTGCGAATAGCACTAGGCCGGACATTGCGTTCGCGTGAATTTGCTAGCGCAGATGCAGTCTGAGAACCCACCAAAAGGCATTGGAAAGGGGTGAAGGACATCTTCCGTTACCTTCAAGGAAGCAAAGACCTCGGCTTGTTTTACTGAAGAAACAATGAATTGAATTTAGTTAGCTACGCCGATCTTTGAGTACCTATCGGACCCGCATCTGGCAACTCACAACCGGGTATGTTTTCCTTTGCGGTGGAACGACAATTTCTTGGAAGTCGTCTAAGCGGACTCTTGTCTCGGCGTCGACTAACCACTCGTAAATCATTGCATTGTATGAAGCCTCTCGGGAATGTGCATGGCTTGAAGAATGGTTCACCACATCCAAGTCATGTGGTCCGAACATGGAACAAACCCCACTATTATCTATGAAGATAATGCACCTTGTGTTGCACAAGTACAAATGGGATATGTGAAGAGTAACCTTACAAAGCATATCAACCCCAAGTTCTTTTATGCTCATGAAATGCATAAGATGAACAAGATAAAGATATCGCATACTAAGTCGTGTGAAAATCTCGCATGATTTATTCACTAAGTCACTCAGGCATCTTCCTTTGAAAGATGTATTAGAGGAATCGGGATGATGAGGCTTAGAGAAGTGCAGATTTCAGGGGAGATTTTTCACATACTCCTACATAAATCTCAAACATGAAGTTTGAGTACCCAACGTAAATCTTGAAGATTAACATTGAAGTTTGGGTGGATTGTACTCTTTTCCTTAAGTAAGTTTTTCATTGAAGTTTTCTTACATAAGGTTTTTGATGAGGCAATCCGTGCAACACAGCAAGAGTGTGCTATGTACTCTTTCTCCAATTATTTTTCCCACTGGGTTTTTATGGAGTTTTAATGAGGCATATGCATCTCGCAGTGAAGAGTCCAAGGGGGAGTGTTAGGAAACCGGATTCGTATCCGATATGGACTCTTCCTTATCTCTAAGCAGAACCGCTATATATAGGAGGCAGGGGGTCACCCCATTGTACACAAGCATACAGAATAATAAAGCAGGCCCGTTCCTCCTCATATTGTGTCTCTCTTTCTCCCTGTCTATTCTCCACTTGAGATCTATTAGGCAACCCCGGACTATTCGATAGCGAGGTTGTCTAACAGATTCCATAGATCTATCTCATCAACCTCTCCAGTATTCGATTCTTTTCCTTTACAGGTTAACCGATACTATTCGATAAATATTCGAACCAATAAAAATCGTAATCGAAAATCATCCGGACCTATATAAAAATATCTCACCATTTTTCGCCCCTAACAGGAAGCGATGCAAAATTAGACAGACAACCACGCTTTCTCACATGCCGGTGCCTTCACACAGACACGGCGAAGAGGGCCCCATGGCACGTGGGGCCAGGGTGGCACATGGGCGTGCCGGAGGAAGAAGCTGATGGTGGCTGCCGTGCGGCGTTGCCTTCTTCTTCTTGTTGCATTTTCTTCCGATTGCTTTCGCTTTATCTATCTCTTTTGGGTCCCGGCCATGGAAAGGCCAAGAGATTAGATGTGGTCATGTGATAATGCCATGCGCACATGCGCAGCTACACACCGTCATGGTAGACCCTCCTTTTGGGTATGGTGGGGCAGCCGCCCCAACTACCGGTTAAGGGACAAATCTATTATCTTTTAATCATTTGATGAATTTTGAATTATATGGTTGAAAAATTAGAGTTTACTCTTTATGTGAGAGGTATCATCTTAAATCTTCTTCTATGTCGTTCATTTACCGTTTACACTCTAATGTATGTGATTGGAATATAAATGTAGTATATATGCGGTATATTTCTACTATTAGTTAAGTTCGTCGTTTAAATTCGCCCCATGATATCGTCTAGTCTGATGTGTAGAACAACCATAGGATATATTTTCTAGTTTGAAACTCTCTGTAGCAGTCATGCTTGTGCGACAAGTTGATCATTAGATATGGATCATATGTTCTTTTTTGAATCATTCTCTACCCCACTAAAAAACCATTAGGTTGTTTGAGTAAATACAAACATCTAAATTCAATACAATGTTTAATTCGCGCTAACAATTGATTTGTGGAATCACTATCGATTATACATGTTATAAAAAAAATCATAACATTAAAACATGATTTATTTATTTATTGGAAAATAGTCTTTACAAGTACAATGTGGGAGATGATTCATAGTAAGCTTCGAAATGATATTTTTGAAACATGGAAATGAAAACTTCCATCGTGGGTACAATGTGGGAGAAGAAAAGCTTCATGACCTCTTGGAATACGAAGTATCGTGGGTAAACCTGCGGGAGATGCGATACATACACCATCTTTCTTTTGCTTTTGCAAATTCAATCGTGTATTTTAAAAAGTAAATTATTAACCTCTTACTTGTTCCGTGTATGAAGTAAACACAAAGCAATTTAGACCGAATTTAGTAGAGAGATGCTTCTATGTTTTTTTTAAAAAGTTGTATATATATTAAAGTATTAATGAAGGGTAGATGGTGATTATTTATCCCTTCGTTTGCTTCAAGATTTATACAATTTGTATTGCGAGGGAAAGTGTAGGATCGATATAATACTTATATAGCAATCAGAGGGGGGGGTGAATGATTGCACGGAAGCTAAAATCAAATTTTTGATCTAATAAAAATTCACCCTAATTCGGAATCAAATAATTGCTTCGTATTAAACAAAAACAGATGGACATACGTTCGGTAAATCGCTAATTTATGGAGATCCAACCGTTGGATTGACCTAAAATTTGAACACAAGAAATTAGATTTCAATACACATCTAACAAAAAGAACCAGATCGATCAGACTTACGGATCAAAAGTTATGAACTCCGCAAGCTTGCTGTGACAGATTCGGATCAAGCAAAAAAACAAATTGACAGAGGTTTACTAAAACATGAATTCCCAAAAAAACCAACCGCCAGATTGATGTAAAATTTAAATTGTAGAAACTAGATTCAATTTTGAAACTAACCCAAAACTAATCAACTCAATCGGATCTACGGATCAAAAGTTATAAGCTTCGCAAGTTGACTGTATCAATAATGACGAGAATTGATTAAACCCTAATTCGTGATTAAACAAAATCTACAAAAGATTAACCAACAAAACTTTGAGGAACTCTAAATCAATGCCATAAGAAGGTTTTAGATAGATCAAATCAAGAAAAAGCTCAAAGAATCAAGATAGATAATGAATCAATCTACTAAACCGAAAACCGGGCGAGAAAACGAAAAACAAAAATCCGACTTTCTTACCGCGCGACTTTGATGAAAAATATTTTTTATTTCTTTTTGTCTAGTCTGGTTACAGTACTCCAAACAAAAGAGTACAAACCATAATGCTTAGCTCTGGCTCAATAATAAACAGACACATCCTCTTATTTATAATAAGCAATCCTAAATAGTTCGTATACAAATACATGCATGCATATCCACTAGGCCCAATATGGTCCAATACATGTAAGCTACCCCAAACGATTACAACTGCATGCGTACAGCCCACTTGCCGCACTCACGTGACTCACTAGACTTCACATGCACTGTTCTCTAGTCCAAACGTTTCGCATGACATCCTCGATCACTAGGAACTCGATTCCTCCCTGAACCTAGTCCGGGATCTTAGTTCCTCCATGAATCGAGTTCTGATCCCATCACCGACCACGTTTGAACTCAAGCAACACCTGCATATGAACAAACACAAAACAATATTCCGAGCACAATGAAACAACCCAAAAATTCAAAATGAATTTAATTGGAGTTTATTCAAATTTCAGGTTCAAATTTAGATTTGAATTGGAAGTTTGAATTTTGCTTTTTGTTTTGGTTTTCGTTTTGGTGTTTGGGCTGAATTCTTGCGTCCTTGGGCCTTGGCCCATCTCCTCTCCTCCCTTTGGCCCACGTGGCCCAGCTCCCTGGCCCGCTCACGGCCAAAAGCGACCTCGCCTTCTCGGCCGGCGCCACGCCGTCTTGCCGCCGCCCGCCGCCGTGTTCGCCCAGCTGCCGCGCGTTGCTCGTGCTCGCGCCGCGCCCGCCTGTGCCGTCCTCGTGCTCCGCCGCCCGCCCGTCCGTAGCGTGGACCCGCCACCGCCAGCGCGCAGCGCCCGTCTGCCAGCTGCGCCGCCGCTGCGCATCGCCGGGTCGGCCGCCCGCGCGCCGCGGCTGCTCGCGCGCTCCGTCGCTGCCGCGCCTCAGCTTAGTCCCCGATCGCCTCGACCGCGCCGCCGCCTCCGCTTCACGCCGCCTCGCGTCGCCGCCGCGCCTGTGCCGCGTCAGCGCCCGTCGCCTCCGCGCCGGTCCCCTCGTAGCGGCTATAAAGCCACCAGCGCCCTCGTCTCCTCCTCGCCCGCTCCCTTCGCCTCGCTCGGGTGAGCTCCCCTCTTCCCGCTCGCCTCGCTCGGCGCCGCGCGCCGGCCACTGCGCCGCTGAGAACCCTAGGGTTCCAGCGCCTCCGTCGCCACGTGGGCCTCGCCCACGCTCGCCTCGCGCCTAGCTGGGCCTGGCAGGAAACGGTAGCCTCCCTTCCCGATGGGCCGGCCCGGATTCCGCGCCAGCCGGCCCGATTCGGTTTGGAACGATAACGTATTTTGAATTTAATTAATTATTAAATCCGAAAAATTCGTTTTTAATTCCAGAAAAATACCCAGAAAATCCCCGAAAATTCCGTGAGCCCCAGAAACCCACCAAATACACTATCCGAACCGGTTCGATCCACTGAGTCCAAAAATGCCCTCCGTTCCTCAATCCGGAGTTCCCAAAATTCCGAATTGCCCAATTAAGCCTTCGTTCTCTCTCTCGGCGGTTCGGTTTAGATTTCGTTTCGTTTCCGTTTCTTTTCCGTTTCGTTTCTTTATTTGTCGATTCGTTCTTGTCGCTAGATCCAGGCGTTGGACAATTCCGGCGATCCGGAGTCGAGCTGTTCGAGGAGCATACGTGGATCCGGAGAAGATCCGGAGCAGGCGTGGACCGACGGAAGCCCGAACGACTTCGCCGACTCTGATTCGGCCGATCCGATCGCCGAGCAAGGCAAGCCGTACACCCTTTGATCATCTTTGATCCTATCGTGCCATGCTATAGTAGTATTTATTTTATATCGCATTATTTCACTTTGTATGTTGAATTATCGAAATGATATTTTAGAATGACATGATACCTAGGTAATGCTGAAATTGCTCAGAAAACATTCCTTGAAATATTGAACCTTATTATATCCTTTGTAACCCTAGATATTGGTATTATTGGATAAATTATTATCAATCTCGTAGTTAGCTCAAATGCTTTTCAAAAAGGAAATAAAATCTTTGCCGAATCTACGATTCGGATGTTTGAGAAAGTGCTCTGATCTGGGGGACAGAATCGGATAAATCCGGAGTGGATGTAACTCGATCCCCGGTGATGATTAATGCCTTGGTTTGTTTGGTGGCGGTATTATGGGATACCGGATCGGGTTTTGCGGATGAAGGCTTGATCTTTGGCGGTGTAAGGTTAACAACCCCTTGAGCAAAGTAAACAACTTAAGTATCCGCTCAACCACAGTCGGACCGGCCGGACTAGTATCCGACATAGCTCGATAAATTAATCATTCTGAACCTAAAATTGGATTCTTTTGGTGGCTACTATTCTCTGGAAGAGAATAGGGACCGAACCTTCTGGCAGGAAGTGCACCGGAGGGGTGGAACGGAATGGTCCTTCGCGACATTCTTGGTTCTCACAGTGAAGACGCTAATGGGGACCCCGAGTCCAAGGTAGCGGTACTATCGGTTAACAACTAAACCAACGAGGAATGGTTAGCAATTCTTTGTGATCATCTCGGCCAAGCGCATGTATTCTAGTTGCCTGTGAGTAACGGTCGTTGATATCTTGTGGGTAAAGCTGAGCACCTCTGCAGAGTTAATCATGATGGTATTCGAATACGCCGTACTTCCGGTTAATGAAGTTAAGTTTGAACTGGGGTGATACCCGTAACCAAGCTCAAGTTACTGTTTGGTGATTTTGGAAGAAGTTGGTTAAGTGTTGTGGACTTGTGAAAACCCCCTAGCTATTATTTATGGTTTGTGCTTCAAATGTAAAATGAGTTGGAAAATGAAACTGCATCCAGATACTTAAACCCTAGTTCCTTCCATTGGATAAACCCCTGCATATAGTATTCAGAATTCTCCGTACGACTTGTTGAGTACTCCCGTACTCACCCTTGCAACCCCCGCCCTTTCAGAGTTTGAAGAAGCTGGAGCGTTTCCGGAGTTCGTAGTTGGCGATTTTGTCTGGTTTTGAGGTCTTGGTCTTTTGCTCAGGCCTGCCTGTGCGGTGTTTTGCTTGTAAGTTATTCGGGCCTCGCCGCGCTCTTTTGTAAAAACCCTGGCCGTTAGGCCCTATATTGAATAAAAAGTGTTGAATTGGCTTTTGGCCAGGTAATTTTACTCTTGTTTTACAACAGTTAGTCTTCCTGGGTAGCTGTTGTGAGTTTCGCACTGCCCCTAAAAAGGCGGTCCGTCACAAGTGGTATCAGAGCCTTGGCTTGACCATAGATTAAGACCTTAAGTTGGTAAAGGAAATTTTACAAAATTATTTCCAGCTTACAAACAAAATGAATTGCGAAAATATAAGTATTATTGCTTCTCGTCCTTCCCCTGCTACCTTATCTTCTTTAGAGTTTTTGTTCCTCTCGGTTTTGTTTTAAAAGTTTAAATGCCTGCCTAAATTTCAAAATCCTCGTCGATCTTCGCCAGACTTGGAGGTGATGTCGTCGATGTTAGAACGTTAGTCGTAGAAGTTGTGCCCTTTTCCTGTAGGTCTTTTGGTAGTGTAAAATAGGTTGTTTTGGATACCTTATGACGGTATTGTAAAACAGTCTATGTATAAAAGCTATGTTTTCTATCCCTCTGTAAATTGTTTGTATTAAGTATCCTTATACCTTCCGGCCAAATTCCACTAATTCTTCTCCTTTCATCTTGCTTCTCACCTACTCAGTCTCTCCGCACCTCATGTTCTAAATCTTACTTACCTTCTGCTTTACCCCAAAACCCTGCTGCAGACCGAAAAGAGAAAGTCAGATTGAGACCATGGCAGATTTTGGATCAGAGTTCCTGCATGACAGTTCGAGCGGTAATGAAGAGTCAGGAAACCACCCAGTCAACCTAGCTCAAATACTGGCCATAATGGAAAGAAACAGACAACAGGCAGAAAGGCACCACACGCAGTTATTAGAAGGGATTTTGGAACAGCTAGTTGACAGACTTCAAGGACACACCAAAGGAAATCAGGACCAACAAAAGGAAAGTGCAGTAGTGGGATGTCTGCACGAATCCGACTACTTTGCCAGTGACATTTCCATGGAGATGGACATTCAAGCTAAAGAGATGAGAGAATTCTTGGAAGGATTACAGAAAAGCTTGACATTCCACACCTTAGCTATCAAGGATCTGTCAGCTGTAATGGACAAATGGATAACAATCAAAGAAGCCCGGAATGATCTGGAAAGGATGAAAAAGAGAAAGAGAAAACTCCAGCAGGCATGGATACAGACTTCCACCCAGATCAGAGAAAGGACCCCAGCTCTCGCTCATGGATTCCCCAATAAGAAACAGGTAATAAAAGAAGAGCAGTCAACACATGACCACTCAGCCCAAAACAGTGAAGTGCTATAAATGCAATGGGAACCACTATGTCAGAGATTGTTCCCAAAAGATTTCAGGATGTTTCCGCTGTGGACAGCCCGGACACATCAGACAATACTGCCCACAGAGGGACCTACCAACTGTGGTGGCCAGATCACAGACGTCAGCCTCAGCCCCCACCAACGGACCGTCGGTGTCTCATCAACAGCAATCCCAAACCTGAGGATACCAAAAATTACCAGTTGAGTCAGAAGGAAACCCAAGCAATCCAGGTCAGAACACTTCAGGGCACGTCCAAGGGAGAGTCAATCAAGTCATCGCCAAGGAACAGCAACAAATTGCCCTGTACCCCGTCACCACTCCCTGGAGATTCCAAGCCACCGGGAGTAGACTAATAGCTAGATTTGAATGTAACAACTTGGATATGGAGATCCAAGGGATCAAGATTAGGACCGACTTGTACTAGCAAGAATGTATGGTCTGAACAATATTTTGGAAATAAAGCAGTGTTTTGACACATGAACTGTGTGAATGGGGAACAAAGAGCAGTGACTACTGGATTAAATCAGATTGCTTCCCTATAACACGTCCCTAAAAGATGGAATGGAATTGGATTCCAAAAGAATAAAACAGTCTTAAGATAGATATAACATCAGCTACAAAAGCCGCAGAAGCCACAAGTGTCAGGATCGGAAGTCAGGATGATAGTTAGATTCTAGTGCAGCTTGGAGACGGAAATCCAAGAAGACTAAAATCCCAAGATAGTTTGTCATGGAAAAGGGATAGCCTGAACATCGTTCTGAAGATGGATTGATTTTTCGGACATAAGGCCAGGATGGATTGTACACAGAAAACAGTGACACTAAGGAGTATCGCGGACAACAAGTGATGGAACAAAATAAAAGGAGTCAAGGTCACATCAACGCCTACCACACTCGGATTAGACAGCACACCCATGATTCAGGGACAAGTAAGATACTCACTCTGTTCTTTTTTAAGTGATATGTATGATTTTTTACGGTTTATGAAATGTGACTTTGATATTTACTTTGGTGTGTTTCTCTCGTGTGCTGTGTTTGTATCTGCGATCTCGCATGCATGCTACTCTTTGGGCTACGCGCCATTCGGGCGGATTCTCCCGACCTGCAATGTGCGTCCGTCTCGCGTGTCTACGCTGCAACTCCTGTTGCAAACAAACAATAAAACGAACACAGTACCTTCTTCCACAAATAAATTACTCCATCATAGATATTATTAGTGTCATGAAGATTGTTGTCAAATTAATCATCACATATGTAATTCGCAAATAAAATTAATACAAAACCACGCTACTTAATTCGAATGGTTACAGTACATGTCACGGTGAATATTTGCAACCTATTCATGTTTTTATACACGTCATGAGGATAAGGTGAATTGACTTGGATACCCTGCCACTGCGAAAAAGGCTAGCAAAGATTAGGAGTAGAAAGGTGGGGCAAAGCCCCTTTCTCTATAGTTAGGTTAATAATGGTTAAAAAAGATTAATTTTGAAGAAAGCCGCTTTGGAGCAGTACAACGTTATTTAAGCACTATCTAGTATCTCTTGTAGAATACTCCACTCCTCTTAACACAAGACCAGGGCAATACTCTAATTTTAGTTAAAAATATTACTGCTAACGCCGCATAATATAAATTTTTGGAAATGATTCCAACCCAACCAACCTGAATTGTTCGGGCTTACATCGATTTATAGATCTATCTCATCAACCTCTCTAGTGTCCGATCCTTTTCCTTTACAGATTAACCGATACTATCCGACAAATATCCAAATAAATAGAATCCGTAATCGAAAACTATCCGGACCTATATAAAACTACCCCACCGGTTTTCGCCCCTAACCGGAAGCAACGCAGGATTAGACACGGCCCGTTACCATGTCTCCCACTCGGTTACCATCCCTGCTCTGGATTGGTGATTGCTCAATTTTTCATCAATCAAACCATTGCTCCTGTTAGAAAAATGACACAAGGGAAGCCAAGGCCACCAAGCGAGGCAACCCCTCAAATTCATTAATGGTTCATGATTTCCTTTTTCCCTTGATCTAGTCACATTCTAACTTATGAGAGGTGGGGCCTCAATGTCAGGCCTTCCTCCCTAAAACTTGCTTGTTATAGGGCTTCCACACTAAAACATGAAATCTCCATAACATATACTAACAATTAACACATGGAAAAAAAAGGGTTGCGGTAATCTTCATCGTACCCTTCGATAAAGTCGAAAATCACGGTTTTTAAATCGATATTATGAACCTTGAAAAGAATTAGACATGTAATATACAGGGTTGAGTCTGGCACGATAGGATGACAATACCATGTTACTTAATTCGAATGGTTACCGTACATGTCACGGCGAGTATTTTGTAACCTATTCGTGTATTTATACACGTCATGAGGATAAGGCGAATTGACTTCTGCCACTGCGAAAAAGGCTAGCTTGAATAACTTACCGATTAGGAGTAGAAAGCTGGGGAAAGCATCTTTCTCTGTTGTTAAGTTAATGGTTAACAAAGATTAATTTTGAAAGAAAAAAAAGCCGATTTGGAACAGTACAACGTTACTTAACCGCTGTCTACTCTAGAATACACCACTCCTCTGAACACAAGATCAGGGCAATGCTCCAATTTTCGTTAAAAATGTTACTGCTAACACCGCATAATATAATAATTTTTGGAAACGACTCCAACCCAACTAACCCGAATTTTTCGGGCTTACGTTGATTCCATAGATCTATCTCATCAACCTCTCCAGTATTCGATTCTTTTCCTTTACAGGTTAACCGATACTATTCGATAAATATTCGAACCAATAAAAATCGTAATCGAAAATCATCCGGACCTATATAAAAATATCTCACCATTTTTCGCCCCTAACAGGAAGCGATGCAAAATTAGACAGACAACCACGCTTTCTCACATGCCGGTGCCTTCACACAGACACGGCGAAGAGGGCCCCATGGCGCGTGGGGCCAGGGTGGCACATGGGCGTGCCGGAGGAAGAAGCTGATGGTGGCTGCCGTGCGGCGTTGCCTTCTTCTTCTTGTTGCATTTTCTTCCGATTGCTTTCGCTTTATCTATCTCTTTTGGGTCCCGGCCATGGAAAGGCCAAGAGATTAGATGTGGTCATGTGATAATGCCACGCGCACATGCGCAGCTACACACCGTCATGGTAGACCCTCCCTTTGGGTATGGTGGGGCAGCCGCCCCAACTACCGGTTAAGGGACAGATCTATTATCTTTTAATCATTTGATGAATTTTGAATTATATGGTTGAAAAATTAGAGTTTACTCTTTATGTGAGAGGTATCATCTTAAATCTTCTTCTATGTCGTTCATTTACCGTTTACACTCTAATGTATGTGATTGGAATATAAATGTAGTATATATGCGGTATATTTCTACTATTAGTTAAGTTCGTCGTTTAAATTCGCCCCATGATATCGTCTAGTCTGATGTGTAGAACAACCATAGGATATATTTTCTAGTTTGAAACTCTCTGTAGCAGTCATGCTTGTGCGACAAGTTGATCATTAGATATGGATCATATGTTCTTTTTTGAATCATTCTCTACCCCACTAAAAAACCATTAGGTTGTTTGAGTAAATACAAACATCTAAATTCAATACAATGTTTAATTCGCGCTAACAATTGATTTGTGGAATCACTATCGATTATACATGTTATAAAAAAAATCATAACATTAAAACATGATTTATTTATTTATTGGAAAATAGTCTTTACAAGTACAATGTGGGAGATGATTCATAGTAAGCTTCGAAATGATATTTTTGAAACATGGAAAATGAAAACTTCCATCGTGGGTACAATGTGGGAGAAGAAAAGCTTCATGACCTCTTGGAATACGAAGTATCGTGGGTAAACCTGCGGGAGATGCGATACATACACCATCTTTCTTTTGCTTTTGCAAATTCAATCGTGTATTTTAAAAAGTAAATTATTAACCTCTTACTTGTTCCGTGTATGAAGTAAACACAAAGTAATTTAGACCGAATTTAGCGGAGAGATGCTTCTATGTTTTGTTTTTTAAGTTGCATATATATTAAAGCATTAATGAAGGGTCGATGGTGATTATTTATCCCTTCGTTTGCTTCGAGATTTATACAATTTGTATTGCGAGGGAAAGTGTAGAATCGATATATACTTATATAGCAATCAGAGGGGGGTGGATGATTGCGCGAAAGCTAAAATTAAATTTTTGATCTACTAAAAATTCATCTCAATTCGGAATCAAATAATTGCTTCGTATTAAAAAAAAAGATGGACATACGTTCGGTAAACCATTACCATGCTATCACAAACATATCAATCAATCATCTAAAATAATACATGCCGTGAGCACAACCATTTTGCAGTATTAAATTCATCATTAAACTAACTTTTCAGCACATGATTTCACAGAAAGAATAAAAGCACTTTTCAATTTAGTATATATTATCAAATGGTAGAGTACGTATTTTTAGCGTACCAATTCTTTTCGAAAGCAGGGGCTAACAGTCAAGTACAACTAGGAAAACTCCGTGTAATGTAAAAGAAAAACAAAGCAAAGCAAATTAGCAGTTTCCCCCTCTGTTTTTTTTTTCCTCCTCTGAACCAAATAATAGCGCTATGGCCTCTAGCTAGAGCGAGGCCGAGCCGTGGGGACAGCTCAATCCGTTCAGGTGGGGGCCCGCGGGGTTGCTGAAAAGCTCATCCGCTGCCGCCGTCTCGGGAAAGGCGCCGGATGACGTGGATCCGCCAGCGGATTTGCGTGACCGGCTGCAGCCGGTGGCTGCCCGCCAGGCGGAACGGGCCGGTAAAAGCTCCCCGATTTTGCAGCTCTTTCGGGTTTCTTTCGGCTACCATGGAATGTTTCCGCGGTGCTCCCTTCTAACCTGGTCCTTAAACTGACAATATAGTTACTTATGGGAGTCGAAGATTTCTCATAGATACGTAATCTTATCGTCACAACTCACAAAAGTATAGAAACATTACTCTTGTTTTAAATTTTTAAGCTCAATATAATTTATCACTAGTAAGGTGCCCGTGCGTTGCAACGGTATATACATTTTGAACGGCTGTCCTGTTATTACGATAACACGAAACAATAAAATATGTTGTGCAAATAATACCTTATACAGTAGGACACTATTGAAGCAATATTTCTATATTTCTATGTAAATGAAGTGTTCTGACGCTTCGTTTCTTGCGCCTGGAGTGGTTAATTAATTAAAGAGATGGGTAATTAAAGAATGGTCTTGTGTGCTGTTTTCCATCCATACCTGAAGTGGTTAATTAAAGAGGTGGGTAATTAAAGAATGACAGAACTGGTAATTTTGATAAAATAACGTGGAAAGAAACTCTCACTTTATATAGTAGAGATTCGTACCCTATCGGTCCGACTCGGATATACTCCTTTGAGGCCATTCTTTGAGTAGCGCTGGATGGCCAGCCAAAAAGGCACGCACCATTGGGCAGGCCGCATGTGTGGTGTGTCGCGTGTGAACCGCCGCGACCTTTTTTACCGGTTGCCCCGGTCTCCCTGCAGGCTGCACTGCAGCCATCGAAAAGGGCAAAAAGTTCCAAGAAATTCTTCTGCTCCCAGCCGCCTCATCCTCCTCCTCCTCCTCTCCCTCAGCTTCTGCTCCAAACCAGGCCACTTTTCGCTCGCAATTATCACCGGCCTCTCCTCTCCTCTCCTCTCCTCCCTTCCTCCTCGCCGAGCTCGAGCTCGCCTCCGCGGCCTGCGCCCAGTGACATGCCATTCGCCCGCGCCGCCCATTCCCCTCCTGCGCCTGAGCCGGTGGTGGTGACCGGGCGGCCGAGATCGGGGCGCCATGGCCGCGCATAGGGACCGGGACCCCGCCATTAAGCTCTTCGGCAGCACCATCCCGCTCCTCGACGCCCCCGCCGCTGCCGAGGTGAGCAGCCGCAGCCTCATCTTCTCGAATCTTTCTTTCCCTTCCCTTAAAATGCGATGCGTTGCGCATCTTCTTCTTTCTTGGCTGCTTTTGCGCGGTCGATGCGCTTTTGTTTCTGCTGCTGGGATTCCCCTTTTGGTGTTTGCTTTCTTCTTTCTAGTTCATCCGCGGTTTCCTCTTCTCTTGTTGGAAGAAATGTGTCCGAGTGAAAGATTAATCGTTGAGAGGTACTTAATCGTTTTGCTTTCTGTGCCATTCTGTGTCGTTAAAAATCGTTGTTTGCTGCCATGTTGTTTGAATTTTGATGCAATCATGCAATTTTGAACCACATTTCGCCCTTTCTTTTTGCTTTTTAGATCAATTTTATGGTGTATTATACTGAAAGTATATAATATACATAGTAAAAATTATATCTAGTCGTTGATTTATTTTTAAGGTGTTTGTATTACTCTACTATTATATAAAATATAAGGAAACTCTAGTTAATCTAATTTTTGGATAAAAAGAATGATCCATTCATATTCAATTGAATTTAGTGCTCCTTTTTTTTAATGCCGTGTGACTTTTGGATTGATCATGGATTGAAAGAGACTGGGCTAGTTTTTCTCCCCTGCTTTCGGCTAGAGAATTAAAATGCCTTTTTTTCTCTCCCTTTTGGGGAATTTGGTTAGTCTTAAAAACCCCATTGGACTCTTGGCAGCATTTGTGTTCCAGGGGATTGATTGGGTTATCTTAGTTTTTTTTGCTAGGAGCCTTCTGGATTTGATAGGATGTAGTACCTTGAATTGGTTTGCTAGGAGCCTGCTTGTCCTCATAGTCTGTACCTTGAAAAGATAGTACTATCGGTTTCCTTTTTTGTTTATGAGAGAGAGAGAGAGAGAGAGAGAGAGAGAGAGAGGGAGGGACACTTCAACAAATCGTTATGTTTAAAGTTACATCAGGTCTTGCAAGGATTTATTTAACCTTTTGTTGGCAACTGGAAAATGAAAATTAAGCTCTACGAGTAAGTTACAATAAAAGAACATAAGCTGGTCTGTTCTCCGGTAGTTTTGCAAACACAACAGAATTTAAATGCAGACCTGGAAAAGTGTGTTTGATACTGGGATTAGAAGGAGACTTGGTTTGCAAGCAGTACTTCTATCTGCCTCTAAAAGCAGTTATTGTTTGTGTTTGGAATGCCAAAGCCGCTGATCATGAAAATCAGCTATGATTCATGATAGATCCAAAGCTATGCAACCAGTTGAAACTATTGTTTAGATTGTTGGTGATAGCCTGGTCTACCTTTTAGTTGTAACAACAACAACATAGCCTTTTGTCACAAACAAGTTGGAGTAGGCTAGGAATGAAATACAATCAAAGTTAATAAAACCCATAAACCTTCGGTCTGGTCTACCTTTTAGTTCAAAAAACATTGCCTGGTCTACTGACAATGTGTCAGTAATCAACATGTTTCAAAACATCCATAATGGATTCTGAGCCACATAGCTACAAGCAAAAACTCAAATTGTGTCGTATATGCCATTTGCTAATAGAACATATTTACTACCTGCTGTAACAATTTCACATGACAAACTGATTCCAAAGATGATTTTGCAACCTGATTTAGAAATACAAAGCCAACTCATGTACATCAACTACATGCACACCGGGCCACTGGCCAATGGTTTTGTAGCAAGTTTTTCTGATGCGAGTATAGAAAGTATGAACTATGAAATGGAAGTTGTATTTCATCTTAATATGGTGCTTTATGGTGGAACACAAGTGCGTTAGAATACTTCCAGTCACACACCACTGGTTCCTCAAAAGGCGGTAACATATGAAGTTCTTAACAATCCCAGGTATGAAAGAGTTTTGCTATTGCAAGCGATTATAGTAAAGAAAGGGGTCTAATGGAGGGCAAATTATCAGCAGTATTAGTAAATGCTCAACATTTCTTGAAAAAAAAACATAGTGAGTCATGTAATTCATGGGCAAACATGAAAATAACTTGTACGTAACTGAAGGACATTGAAAAGGCAATAATGCATTCCATGGTAATGTAAATTAGCTATGACATCGGTGGTTGTCATGACTTCACATGATTTCGGCACCAGCTCTAATAAATCTTCCATAAAATTTTATGCTGGCAGCGTCTGCATCGTTTTCAATATGTCATATTTGGTTCACAATAATTAATTGCATCTCCATGTACAATTAGGGGGGGGGGGGGGCGGTATGGTTACTGGATCACTGTTATTGCGTATGCTTCTGGCCAAACCAACCTGAAATTCTGCTCGATTTTTCGTTTTTCATCTGTTGAGATCGTCTCAGACTCTACGGTATGCCTATTTGAAATGTCAACTCACAACTCATGCATCTTAAATAATCTATTTCAGGTTATCAGCAAGCTGACAAATGATGTAAAAAACAATGATGGCATACCATGTGTCCCGAACAAGCTTTTGGATGTCGAAGCAATTCCTTTTTGTTCCAAGAACAATGAAGAGAATGACTTACAAGCTATCAGCCGACAGGTAGGAAAAATGGAAACTGATTCCAAGTCTGAGGAATTTAAGGCTGATTCTGATGTATCTGGCCAAGAGAAGGTACTCAAGAAGCCCGATAAGATTTTGCCATGTCCTCGCTGCAATAGCATGGAAACAAAGTTCTGCTACTTCAACAATTACAATGTTAACCAGCCCAGACACTTCTGTAGGAACTGCCAGAGGTATTGGACTGCCGGTGGAACTATGAGAAATGTCCCCGTAGGTGCTGGTAGACGCAGAAATAAGCATGCATCTCACTTCCGCCATGCTATGATGCCATGTGATAATATCGTAGCTGCTCCTGGAGATGTTTCTGATGTTATTCACGATCAAGCTCTTCCACTTGTGCCTCCTGCCCTTCCAGGGCCAATTAAAGATAACGAAACAGTTACGAAGTTTGGATCTGAAGTGCCAGTTTGTAAGTCCATGTCTTCAGTCTTTAATATTGGAGAGCAGAAGAATACTGACCTTATTTCCTTCGGCTCTGGTGATATTAAGGAAGAACAATCATGTGCATCCTCTGCAGCAGTATTCGGTTCAGAAAATCGGATGCCAGGTAATGCAGTTAAAGAAGAGCCCAACAACTTGTCAGGATACTGTAATGGCGTGACATTGCCTCACCCTCACATTCAGTCTTACCCTACCGGACCTGCTCTGCTGTTTCCCTGGAGTCCTGGATGGAACAGTGTTGCTGTCATGGCAGCAACTCAGTGCTCAACAGAGCTTGTTCATGGGTTGGAAAATGCGAAGGCCACGATGATGGCTGCTCCAGGAATTTGTGCACCTGTTGTTCCCTTTCCTCTTGCACCACCTTTCTGGAGCTGCATTCCTAGCTGGCCTAATGGAATGTGGAGTCCACCATGGCCTGGAAGTAATGGCGTTGTAATGCCATCTATCCCTGCAAACAAAATTGCATGTTCAGGAAAGAACTCTCCGACATTGGGAAAGCATTCAAGAGAAGCGAACCTGCAGGAAGAAGAAAAGACAGAAAAGAACCTTTGGGTCCCTAAAACTCGTAGAATTGATGACCCTACTGAGGCCGCAAAGAGTTCAATCTGGGATACTCTTGGCATTAAACCTGATGATGAAAAAGGCATATTCAAGTCGTTCCAGTCGAAGGTCATCAAAAATGGCATGACGCCAGAATCTCCTCAGGCCCTGAAA
Source organism: Rhipidocladum racemiflorum (assembly GCA_036346355.1). Classification (NCBI taxonomy): domain Eukaryota; kingdom Viridiplantae; phylum Streptophyta; class Magnoliopsida; order Poales; family Poaceae; genus Rhipidocladum; species Rhipidocladum racemiflorum. Next base: position 35,394,753 of record CM070569.1, on the reverse strand, counting down.
GCCAATCCAGCAGCATTTTCGCGCTCTCAGTCATTTCAGGAGAGGACTTGAGAAGCTTGCTGTTTGGCTAATCTATGGTATCATACCGCCATCAAGTCTTGCCCAAAGGAAGGGCAAATGTATCACAGAATGGTCAAAGTGTTTGTCTCAAGCGTCGTCTTGGGTTTATGTTGCCAGAGTGCAGCACTTCTACAGTCAACTCAAATCTGGTAAGACTTGCCAGTGCTGAACTTATTTTTGTGCCAATGTTTAGGTTGGTCAGAGGTCTCTGCTTCCTCCAGGAGTATTTGTGTAAATGTTAGGTGAGTGAATCCATGTCTATAGACCTTTTGCTGAGACCGGTCAAGTTTGAAGTATTGCTGCTGCATTGAAATGGGCAATGTGGTTCACCAACCGAGGAGAAAGCATTGTGAGCTTGTATATGCTGGAGTTCAAAACGTGCTCCATATACAAGCACCAAATCTATAGCTCTTACTGTGGACTTGAAAAAAATACTCGTGATGTTTTCTTTCATTTTTAGGAGAATTAATACTCTGATGTCTGATGTTTGTATGTAGCTAGCATGTTCTCAAGTTCATGTAATTGTGGTTAACTTGTTATGCTAACCTTGCACCAAAAGCACCATTTTCTTTGTTATACAACTCTTTCTTATCTTAATTTGAGAACTGAAATGGGATCGGTGCAGTTTGGACGTAATAAATCTGCCCCTGTGACACTATTTACAACCTCAAATTTATCCGAGTAAATTCTTTGATGTGAAGCATGCAGACCCGTCAGCGCTTACAGCATTGCTGACACAAACATGTACTTACCTCACTGAATCCAAATATCTTTGTTATGCGGAGGTGACAGACAAACTGAAACTTAGAAATGAACATACACAGACAAATCAATATATGAGCAACATACAGAAACAAGAACATGCAAATCTCCTAGTGTCCGAATATTTCAGATAGAATAAGAGATCATTTACATTACACTAATGAATTATTCACCTTACAATTATGTTGGCCGACACAAGGACGAAAATTCTCATACATCAACAATTTCTATTTTCCTTTCCGTAAATATTACATGAACACATACATACATTCTATCACCTTACAGCTAGAATGGACTCGTATGCACACCGAAAGGGTGAAAAAGAACAAAGAAATGGAAATTAAAGAGAAGAAGAAGAAACACTATAATTTCCCTGCCAGTGTCATGAAAACGTTCTCATTGGAATTTCTGAGCAATTCACCTTATTTACATCCTCCAATGTTTCCATCTCTTGGGCAATCTGGATATCAGTACACTGTGTAAGCGTTGATTACCAAATGTGGGACCATTGCCGCAACAGGAATGATAAGGAGCAGTAACCAAAACAAGCCAGTCTCCATTATATGAAAGATGGCCCTGAAATAATTGTTTCGTGCCAGTTATTCTGCAATATGTTATATAGATAATGGCTTTGATCTGATCAATAGGAATAGGAGGAAGCGTTGGAATTATCACATTAGAGAAGCGGAACCTCCAAGCTCAGACATCTCGCACTCTGAAACTACCCTTCTATCCCACCCTGCTCCTCCGGCATCGGAAGCAGAACTACCTGACCGAAGGAGACAGCGGGAGTATATTGCAAAAGCAACACAACAAACTGTTATGCATGAAGGAAAAAAAGAGAGATTATAGGCTCAGCCTCTTGATCAGTCATAAAAGCTCAAAATTGATTTTGTTTCTCTGGAATGTCATTGGTATAAAAGCTCAAGTTTGATTTTGCTCCTTCGGATGATTCATCGGCATTTGATTCTGACATACATATGAATATTTCAGGACACTTGCAAACTTATACGTTTAAAAAATGCCATGCAGAAAAGAATATGAATATATTTTGCTAGTTATCATTAGATTTTTAATGCCAGCACAGCTTTTGCATGGCATACAAAAATAATGTCAGGGTTATCACATGAGTAATAAGAGGCTGGAGATAAGTACTTACCCATAACCAGGAAGAATCCATATGGAGTCTATCACGAAGAGGCAATGGTTGTTGCTGCTATCGTGCCCCATACAAATGCATGTATGATCCGATTCCACCGAATGATGTCCATGGCCAATTGCATATTTACAACAATGACAGGTGCAAGTGCCCACAAATCCCCTAGACTAGGCATATCTATTGTGCTTTGTCTATATGAAAAATAAGGTATATAGAAAACAACCAAACTCTGCCAAAGCGCTTCAAGCATATTGAGGACAAACAAATTCACGTTGTACTTTTCATCACTTTGGCCAGATCCATATAGCTTTGGATAAGCAAGCAGAGTTGCCTTACTATGATCCTTGTCAAGAATTACAACGACAATTGTTGGCAGCGATGTATAAAGCACAGTATACAAAAGGCTACTCCATTCAGTGATAGCAGTGGTCAGAGTAAATGCTGTATAAAGTACATACCTGGGATCAAACACTAAGTATTATTTTTGGTAAATGCCCGTGAAAATATTAGAAAAGGATAAGAAATCAACAAATTTCAATAATTCAACTGAGCATAACCAGATATTATATTTATAATCCAAGGTTCAATCTGTTATGAATATGACTTGTATTCAATATGAGGGCCAATGGCCACAATATATAGAGTACATGAGAGTAAAGGAATAGGAATAGGACTCTATCTATAACATAAACTTAGCTATAACTATAAGAGATAATATATCCTTAACACCCCCCCACAAATGCAAGGCGTATGCAATAGCATTGCATTTGGAAGGGATGAAATAAAATAGGAAAAATCCAAAGTCATAGTCCTGAAGAAGCCGTCGTAGCATGTAACTCTTGAAACATCGAGCTGACGAAGAATAGCCAACGAAGAACCCAGTCGATGATGAAAAGTCGACGAAGAAGCCAAATCGACGAACCGAAGTCAAAGGTAAGGTCGAGTCGACGAAGAAAAGTCGACGATGAAGCCAAATCGACAAACGGAAGTCGAAGGTAGGGCCGAGTCGACAACGAAGAGCCGACGGTAGAGCTGAGTCGACGAAGAAGAACCGACGAAGCCGACAAAACGAGCCGAGCCGAGGTGATAAGAGTTGACAGAATAAGTCAAGCCGATGAGAGAGCCAAGTGACGACAGAATCAAGGTGCTAAAGACTTGGATGGACGCAACAGAAGCAATGATGTTAAGAAAAACTCAAAAATAACTAGGAGCACTAGTAGCAGCAATTAATGGAGAACCAACAAGCCAAGATGACGAAGAACTGAGCCAACTCCATGAGCCGAAGAGCCAGAGCCGACTGGAAAAATAGCCATGTAGAAGCCAGGCCATGTAGAGCAAGCATCTTCTCCGGATGTGAACTGGTCAAGACATGTCTTCACAATATATTGAACTGATTTGATCGAGACAGATGATGGATGGGCGCTGGTCTCGGTGGAGCCGAAGCGAGCAGCGTCGGCGGTCATGGCGTCGGCGTCGGGTTCGCGGCCGTCGGCCGGCGGCGCGGCGCGTCAGCGACGAGCGGCGGCGTGTCGGTGGAGCGGCGGGCGCGTCCTCGGTGGGCGAGCGAACAGCAGGCTCGGCGGTCGGCAGCGGCCGACGTCGGCGAGAGATCTTCGAGCGAGAGATCGGCCGGCGCGCGCCGAGGCGCCGACGTCAGCGAGCGCCGTGGCCGGACCGATTGAGCGGCTGGCTGGTCGAGCTTCGTCACCAGCCGCGCATCGAGAGCCGAACTGGCGGAGAAGACAAGCTGGAAGCGGCGGCCGGCGGCGGCGAGCTCCGGCCGACCACGTCTTGCCGTCGAGCGGTGAAGCGGCGCGAAGACCACCGACGGCACGGATTGCGCGAGCGGCCCAGAACGAGCGGCCGGCGGCGGCGGAGCTCAGCCAAACCACGCCGTCGAGCGGTAAAGCGGCGCGAAGACCACCGACGGCGCGGATGGCGAGATCTGACAGCCGAGGAGAGGAGGCCTCCTGGCTTGGGCGCGTCGGCGCTAGCCAAGGAGAGGAGCGATCTATCTTGGCGCCCACCATGGAGAGGAGCGGACAGCGAGATCTGACAGCTCAAACAGCGGGAGGAGTAGAGCAGCGGCAAGACCGGCGGGAGGATCAAGGCAGAGGTGGCCGCCCTGGGAGTGGAGATTGCTCCTCCCGGGGCAGCAGCTCTGGCGGCAGAAGGATGAGTAGAAAAAACTAGGGCTCTGATACCTCAGATCCGTTAGAGATAGAGTCCTGTTATTCTAGTCTCTATATTAGAGATAGAGTCCTGTTATTCCTTTCCCTCATGTACTCTATATATTGTGGCCATTGGCCCTCATATTGAATACAAGTCCTATTCATAACATGGTATCAGAGCATGGCGGCCACCTGCTCCTCCTTTCCCGAAGTCACAGGTGGGGACGGGGCCGCCAGCCCACCCACCGGCGTCGTCACCTCCAGGAGCCGTGCAAGTGGGAGGAAGCATAGGAGGGCTCCGCATCGACGCCGGTGAGTCCATCACCGGTGACGCGCGCGGCGGGGTGGATTCGGCTGTAGCTCCACGGGAGGCGGCCGGATCCAGTGTGGCGCTGGTGGAGGAGGCCGAGCCCGAGCTTCAAGCAGCGGAAGGCGGCGGGATCCGGGCGTGTCACATGTGGAGGCAAACAGATCTGGCTGTAGCGTCGTAGGAAGCGAACGAGGATGGCCAGAACATGTGCCGATGCCGGCGATGACGAGGTGGTCGCCCCCACACGAGATAGCCGCCCCCGGGAGTAGAGATTGTTCCTCCCGAGGGCGGCAGCAGCGGAAGATAATCTGGAGCTAGAGTTTGAACCGTAGCTCTGATACCATGTTATGAATATGACTTGTATTCAATATGAGGGCCAATGGCCACAATATATAGAGTACATGAGGGTAAAGGAATAGGAATAGGACTCTATCTATAACATAAACTTATCTATAACTATAAGAGATAATATATCCTTAACACAATCTTCTAATAGATTTATATGCTTAAACACTAGTGAAATGAACAAGTCTCGCCTTTTCCAACTAGGTTATAAAATGGAGGGTTTGAAGAGCATCTGAGTAATTTTCTGCCTCAAAAAAGTAAGAGCAATTGTTTCCCAAGTTCATAAAGTATTTGGCCACATTGAAAAAAACACAAAAAGTTCTTACCAAAAAAGAACCAAGACAAATGTGGCGTTTTTGTAAAAGTTATAAAGGATCATATAGGCCATCCTTTGATAATTCCAGTGACCATGAACAAATAGAAGAGGAACCAAGAATCTGAATTGCCCCATAGCAAAATCTGAGGCCATAACAGCTTGTCGTCCTTCTTGGCCACTGATGCCAACCCCAACATCAGCCATTTGGATCATTGATACATCATTTGCACCTGAATGACATAGGTTAAGTAAAATATAGCAGATGTGCACACATTGGCCGCGAGAGAAAAATATGTCATAATAGGAGAAGCATGAGGGAACAATACCATCGCCAATTGCTAAGGTCATATCATCCGTCCTGTTTTTGATGAGTGCAACAATACCCGCCTTTTGTAATGGGGCCACTCGATAACATAAGACCATTAAAATGCATTAAAATTATAATATTAAGAAAGTTCTTTTTGAGACGAATCTATCTACATGATTCTTATGCGCCCAATCTAAACAGTTTGAAAGTTCTTTATAGATAAAATATTAAAACTTTGGCTTACGACAAGTCTAAAATGACAGGAATTATCAAACTAAGGGACTACTAAGTTTGCAATACACGATCGCGGAAATAAAAATATCATTAATTATGCAAAGCATTAAACTTTAGTAATGTGCACCTTGATTACGGCAGCAACTAGTTCACGATGAATATCAATTCTGACTTCGGTTATCTCGGTACCGTGATTTCCTCTGCATAACCAAAACAGAAGCTCAATTAATAGTTAAGCTATGGATAACCAGAGAATGGAACTTCACGCGATAACTAGAGAATGGAACTTCGCGTAGTTGGAGTAGCCAGAGAATGGAATTTCACTAGCTCACTGGAACTTCATGCTCGATGAAACTTCGCGCTCGCCAGAGAGGAACTTCACGCTCGCCAGAGAATGCAACTTCACTCGCTAATCACTCGTAAACGTCGTTTTCTCGTTCCATCGTTCCTCTTTATATAGCCAGGCAGTTCTCCATTTGCGTTAATCACGGAGATTCCCGGTCACTTCGTTGCCTCCCGTCACTTCGTTGCCTGGTTGGTGGCCGAAAGCAGCAAATGGGCACATGCATGCAGCCACACCGAAAGGAGATGTCAAGTCGTTGGTCATTAGCGTGAGCATCGTCCAAAAACCGAGTCCCCATGCGTGCGTGCGACGTTTTCCATACATAGCTTGGCCGGTTCCCCATTTTCCATACATACACATCTACGATTCCTCATAATCCATAGATCAATTGATGGTACACCAAAAACCAGTCAAAACTAGTTTTTTTTTTAAATATCTAAAACGGTTGTATTATATTGTAAATACGAGTGCAAACTTGTGCGCCTACTCTCTTCCCTACCTTTTCTTCCTCCCAGATCTCCCACCCCACGGTCACGCGCGGCGCCGAGAGGCAAAGGGGAGAGGCCATCGCGGCTCGCGTCCCGGCGTTCGGTGGCGGCGCGGCGCGGCGCTCGTAGCTGCCGCTCGGCGGGTCAGGGCATGGACGGCGGCGGCGTGGGCGGGCTCCGGTGGACCGCGGAGGAGGCGTCGACAATCGGGGGCATCGCGACGGTGTCTCTGCTGCACTCCTTCATCCCCACGCACTGGCTCCCCTTCTCCATCGTCGCGCGCGCCCAGCGATGGCCGCTCTCCCGCACCCTCCTCGTCAGTCAGTACCCGCCTCCTTACCGCCCATCCATCCCACCACCATTTTTCTTTCGTTGCTGCCGTTGCTATTTGCTACTGTTCACCGCTCCCAGATCTGGAGCCTAGAGCGATGCCCGGCTAGGGTTTATTCAGAGGGGGGTGTGGGGTTAGTTGATAATTGAATCGGATCGATGTTAGCAATTGAATCGGATCGATGTGGCGTAAAGAAATGGTGGTGGCAATTGTGCCATGGTAGTGTTCCCCGAGGTTACTGCATACACATGAAGGGCACTGCCTGAACATTCGGTGGGCACCCTGATGGTCTTGTCCGGGCAATGCCAGCACCGCTCCCATGGTGTGGTTGTGCGGACGAATTTGTCCTGTTGGAAGGTTAAAATGTTAACAGAAAGACTAGTTTATGGTCGCCCTCATCCAGTTTGCTGTGCGCTCACCACCTGAACACGGATACGCCTCTCTTCTCGGTCTCCTCGTCACGATGCGCGTAACGAGCGGAATCTTGTTGCTTTTCTCCTCGTCACGATGCCTTCAAATCCAGGGATTTTTTGTGAGTTCAATTTTTTATTTGAGTTTAAATTTTTGGATGCATTTGAAAATTTCTGAGTTGAAATTTCCCGACTTAAATTTTATTGTCAAAACTTTTGGAACCAAAATTTTTTTAGTCAACTTTTCATAGCAAATGTTTTTTGAATCTAAAGTTTTCTAAGTTGAAACTTTTTGATTTGAAAATTTTTGATTTAAAACTTTTTCGTGTTGAAACTTTCTGAGTTGAAACTTTTTAATTTGAAATTTTTTTTGAGTATTAAATTTTGAGTTAATTTATTTTTAGTTAAAACTTTCTCTTTAAATTTTCAAAGTTTAAATGTTCTAATTTTAAAATTTTGTGTTAGAGAGGGAAGAAGGGGGTGGGACAGTGGCGGATCTAGGATTTTAAGTTAAGGTATGCCAAACTAATGCTATAATATACAATTTGGTAAAATCCAATGAATAATTCGGTAAACTGCAAATATTGTTGAGAAATTCGGTATACGAGTATAAAATAAAATAACTAGAAACATGATAATACAAGTATAAATTACAATATAAATAGTTCGAACATTTTAAGTATGAAATATGTATAAAAGAAGCTTACGCACCTACAATAGTTCAAAGAATACAATATTACTTCTTGTCTTTGTCTGGCCTCCGCCTTCTAATAGCCATGAAACTCTTGATTATATCATTTTCATCAACTTGGAAGAAAATATCTCGCTCAATAAACGTGACTAGATAATCATCCCAAAGACTATCACACATCTTATTTCTCAACTTACTTTTGACTAAACTCATTGCAGAAAATACCCTCTCAAAACTTGTCGTCGCCACCGGTAGAAGCAATAACAATTTCAGAAATAAGTAAAGCAAATCATAAACTATATGCCTCTTTGTTTCAACAAGCTTAAGTGCCTAACTGGGAGATCAACAAGATTCTCTAGACCTTTGAATCTATCATCTAGTCTTATGTCGTCAATATAGTTATCAAGTTGCAACTCAAGCTTTATCAAATCGGTACTTGAGATGATGTCATTAGGGTAGAACTTAGCAAGTCTACGCACCTTCTGTGCATCAAAAGAAGCAAACGAGTCGGTAGGATTGAAGGCTGGCATACAAGAAAGCAACTCCATATCATCAAACCGATTATCAAGCTCTTGACTAATTTGATCAATGGCCCCAATATATACTTCTCTTTTGAAGTGATCATCATTTGTTTGGTTTCGGGCAAACCGTGCTGATCTTCTATAAGGCACATAATTACCCTCCATATCAGGAACTTGGACACTTGTTTATTGCAAAACAAAGTGACTCTTTGAAGGAATTGATTCCAGCTATCAGGCCTCAATTGTTGCATTCTACTCTTTGCCACGGTAACAAGTGAGATTGCATTAAGAATATCTTGTTCTCTTCTTTGCAAACGATAAATCATTTGTGTATCTAAGAATAACAAGCATTAAGTGTGCACTGAAAATAAAGTCAAATGACTCAAATACTCCAATCATAGTATGTATTTTTGGCTAATCCCCCTTTGTGAAGCATCATTACCAAGAGTGATGAGTGCATCACGGATTGTGGGATACGTAGCAATAATGTTGACAATAGTTTTATAATAAGAGCCCCACCTAGTTTCACCGGGTCTACACAAACCCATCTCTTGATTCAATCCACTCCCAGTTTCAAGTTCACCACAATCAAGTGCTTTCATGATATTCTCAAGTCTAGCATTTCGAAGCATGCCATGACGCTTACAAGAAACTCTAATAATATTCAGCAAGAGTGATACTTGATCAAAAAACCATACGCAATCATTATTTCCCTTGGCAACCGCAACCAGAACTAATTGAAGTTGATGTGCAAAACAATGGATATAATAAGCAGAAGGTGACTCTTGCACTCAAATCACATGTATGATCGATATACACTAATATAGCAATTAGAGGGTGGTAAATAAATTCCGTGGAAGCTAAAACAAATTTTTATTGATTCTCAAAACACCCCTAAACAAATTATAAAAGCGCTTGATTTCAAAGAAAACAGATCGACACGGAGTTAACTAAAGCAAGAATTTACGAAGATCCAACCGTTGGATTGATGTGAAATTTTAACTGTAGAAACTAGGTTCAATGTATAAACTAATGCAATAAAAATCAGCTCAATCGGATTTACAGATCTAAAGTTATTACCTTCATAGCCACAAACATCGTTTTTTTTTTTTGCATATGGACTGTATTGGACCGAATCTACAGGGTATGCCGTGGCCCACCCGGCATACCCTGTAGATCCGCCCCTGGAGTGAGGGGTGGGTAGATAAGGTTAGGTTTAGGGTTAGTGGCCAGCTGGTTCTATTAGCACTATTTTGCAGAAAAGCCATTAGATTTTTTGAAATTACCTGCTGGTCCTCGGTTTATAAGAAATAAGTCTTTTTGAGCACAAAAATTGTAAAAAAAAAACTTGGAACATCAAAAGTTTTGATTTGTATCATGCCATATTAATTATACTATATGTTGCAATGCACGGGCACTCGGCTAGTATTCATAATGGAAGTTCATGTAAAAAACATTACATATTTGGGCTTAGAGCAGTTGTCAATATGTGACTACATGGGTTGCTTATATCTAAGTTTGTAGTCTACTTACTGCTTCACATTTATGATTTCTTAGATGTGTACCATACAGACAGCAAGAAACTTTGATCCATGAACTGCAACTTTTTGATTAATCTTCTGCTGGAGTTGCATGATAGTTGGAATGTTGATTTATGGTATTCCTGTACAAAATATGCAAACTAAATTAATCTTGCATGTTTCTATTCAATTCTGCTGTGAAGTAGGATTCTTTAAATCTCTATCATAAGCATGGGGAAAAGTTGTGTTCACATGAATGAGTTCTATTGCTGTTTGTATTTGTGAAGATTGGTAGTTGGCCTTGGAGGTCCTTTATTGTGCTTATTTTTGTAATCATGAGTTGGGATAAAGATTCTAATGAATTAATCACAATCACTTGATTTTTTTTTGCATAACTTGAAATGCATTTTGCAATGACTAGAATCCTTATTTCAGTTATTTTTGCATTGCCATCATCATTTATTCTATTTTCTGTGTCTGCAAACCACCAAGATATAGAATCTCTATAAATTGTGTTGCCAAAGTTCCAAATGCCTCTAAAATGTACTTTTGCTCCCTGGTTGGTTCCCTGTTCATGTCTTAGAATTATGTTGTTCACTTCATCCAGTGTAGGATACTTGTTAACAAGGTTACCCGTATTTTGTAATCTCTTATTCTACTTCATAGTGTTTTCTATGCGATTTAGTGACGAGTACTTTGTTATTTGGCAATGATCCTTCTTCTATGTATTGTTATTAAGAAAATAAAAATCCCAACTTCTGCAGCTGCATTTGGAGGTGTCCTTCATGTTGTTTCTACTGCTCTTCTTGGGATTACTGCAGTTACTATGGCAAATACTATAGCAGGCGAGGAAACAGTACATAAACTTGCCTCGCTGTTGCTAATTATTCTGGGAGGAAGTTATATCCTATTGTACGCGTTAGGAAAGGGTGGTCATAGCCATGCTCATAGTCATCCAATGGAGAAGATGGCAGTCGCTGGTCTTGTGCTTGTACCTGCATTATCACCATGTGCAACAACTCTTCCAGTGTTTCTTGCTGTTGGCAACTCATCCTCAATGATGATTATTGCGATCATTGTGCTCCTCTTCAGGTGGTCACCCCCTTCTGCTGTTTTCAGTTGTTTTGCTTGTTAGTATTTAACAATTAAAATGCTACTGTAATTTCCTCCTTTTATTTTCTCGATGCAAAGGGAAAAGATCCTTCCGCTAAATAATGGGGCTGGCTTGTTGAGAAGTATTTCTGAACCATTCATCTAGTTAATTAATTGCTTAGTTGGAAAATTCCTATTGGGCCAATCACCTGTTAGTAGCACTATTCTTACTATCATCGAGAGAGAGAATGACACACTGAATTGGGGCAAATTTTCTGAATTTTATTGCTCATACCAGTGCTATTGCCACCCTAAGGGGTTGGGCAAGTGCCATATTTATATTTCTTTGTGTGACATACAATAATACCAGTCTAAAGGCTGCCCTAAAGGCTGCCCAAAAGCTAGTCAAAAGCTGCCCTAAAGGCTGCCCAAAAGCTAGTCAAAAGCTGCCTAAAAGCTGCCCTAAAAGCTGCCCAAAAGCTAGTCAAAAGCTGCCTAAAAGCTGCCCAAAAAGCTAGTCAAAAGCTGCCCACAAATCACCAAGACTTATTCCATCATTCTCCCCCTAAGTCTTGTGCAGCCGTCTTGTGGGAAAGTTGGACCATCCGGTCTGGAGCGTAGCTCAAGAAACTTGATCCTCCCAAGGGGCTTGGTGGCGAGTCCGCAAGCCGGTCCTTGGTGTTGATGTAGCTTGCCTTGATGCTTCCTTCCTCCAGGCGACCGGATGAAATGATATCTCACCCGGATGTGCTTGCTCCGTTCATGAAAAACGGGGTTCTTTGCCAGGGCTAGAGCGGACTTGCTGTCTACCCTAAGCTCCACCGTGCTAGTGTTTCTGCCAATGAGATCACCAAGCAGTCGGGCAAGCCGTAGAGGCTTTGAGTTGCAGAGGTGGAGGCCGCTATGTACTCGGCCTCCACAATTTGACAGGGCCACCACTGCTGTTTGACCGATTGCCACCGACGAGACACTTGCCTAGGAAGAAGAGCATCCCGCTCGTGCTCTTCTTTGAGTGTCAACGTCGCCGGCGTGGTCATTGTCATGCAGAAGCGAAGTGTGCCTCCCAGGGCACCTCGGGTAGTGGAGACCGTGATCGAGAGTCCCATAGCGTAGCGGATGATTCTCTTCCACGACTGCAGTGCTCCGTTGTCGGTCATTTGCATGAACCGGCTAACGTGGCCGACGGAGAATGCCAAGTCGTGAGTGTGTGGGTGAGGTAGCGAAGGCTCCCCACAAGGCGCCGTCTTGTGTAGCGTCCGCCTCCTCTGTTGTCTTTGTCGCGGCTCGGCTTGACCTCTCCTCCATCTGAGTGGGAGCCGGGTTGCAATCGATGAGCCCGGCTAGCTCAATGACGCGCTGGCGTGCGATCTGTTGAAGTGACATCCGGTCGTCTGGTGCACCTCGATCCCAGGTAGAAGGAGAGAAGCCCGTGTCGCTCATTTGGAAGGTGGCCTTCATTTCTTCTTTGAATGCCGCCACCTCGCATCCTTGGTGCCGGTGATCACCAAGTCGTCGACGTAGACACCCACCAGCGGCATTTCCTCCATTGGCCCGCCGGTAGATGGCGCCTCGTGCGAGCTTTGCTCGAGGCCCATCCCTTGAGCGTGGAATCTAACTTGGCATTCCATGCCCTTGGTGCTGCCGCCAAGCCATAGAGAGCCTTGTGCAAACGCGACACCTTGCCCTCCTTGCCGGATCGCAAATCCGTGGTGGTCTGCGTAGACCTCTTCCTTGAGATCTCCGTTTAGAAATGCCGACTTGACGTCCATGTGGTGAACTCCGACCCTCTCCCGGCGGCCGGCGAGGAGGAGTCGCCGGATTCCAACCGCTCACGGGGCGAAGGCATCGTCGGTCGATCCCTCCTGCCGCGAAACCACGTGCCACCAAGCGAGCCTTGTGTTTGACAATGGCGCCGGCTTCATCCTCTTCGCCTTGAACACCCACTTAAGGGTGATCGCGCGGTGACCAGGGAAGATCGGCAAGCTCCAGTGCGGTTCTTCTTAACCGCGTCCATCTCCGTCTGCATCGCGGCACGCCATCTTTGCGTGTCTTTCGGCCTCTGCGAAAGACCGAGGCTCACCATCGTCGCCGCAAGATGCAATCTGCGCCTCAGGTCGTGAGGCACCGATCCTGGCCGGTGGTCGCCGAGAAGGTCCTCCATCGTGCGATACCGCAACGGCTCGCCGTCGTGAGTACGCTGCGATCGCGCGCTCGTCGTGGGAGAGTGGAGTAACGAACTCCACCGGTGTGCTCGACACGAGCCGGTAGTGTCGGAGAAGGGCGTGCCTGGAGGAGTAACCGTTAGTCTTTGGAGTAGCGGGCCGAGTCTGTGGGGGTTCGGGGGCGGGTAAGGCGCGTTCGACGAAGAGTCTTGCCTACTCCCAGCTCCTCGAAGTGGGCGTACTCAATGGTGAAGTCGCCGTGCGTCGGTCGAGCCATTGTCAATCGCCTTGTCCCACGCCCGTCCTCGCCCCTCGTTGAACACAACGTCGCGCCGTCTTGCGCACACGCTGTGTCTTTGGGTCAAGAATGCGGTAGGCCTTCGAGCCCTCGCGTGGCCGATGAACACTCGAGTGCTCTGTCATCGAGCTTGCCAACATGTCCAAGCTCCTTGGCGAGCCGAGGCGGCCAGAAAACCCGTAGGTGAGAGACCGCCGGCTTGCGTCAGTGCCAGGCCTCGTCTGGCGTCTTGCCGTTGAGAGCCTTGGTAAGCGGCGGTTGAGGATGTAGATCGCCGCTACCACGCCTCTCCCAGAGAATAGCCGGCATCCTCTGCTGAGAGGGCGAGCCATCCCCACAACCGTCGATTCGTCGCTCGGCAGCGCCATTCTTGCGGTTTGTCTGAGCGGAATAGTGGCGCCGAATGCCCTCATCCGCGCCAATACGATCACGAACTCGGTAGTCGTGGTCGCCCGCGTTGTCGATCTGCGGCCAGCGGCTCTTGCGCGCTCTGCCTCGCGGCGACTGCATCGCTGATGGCTTCGCGGCCTCTCCTTCTGCGAGGACCGTTACCCACATGTAGCGGGTGAGGTCGTCGGACGAGCGGCGAAAGTAGCGTCGTCCTCCGGTGTGGCCGGTGTCACCGAGCGCCGCAGTCCCCGTGCTCAAGCTCGTGCGGCTCCTTGGCTCGGAAGTTCGGCTTTTGGGGAAAGAGCCGCCTACGCCGTTATTCTGCAGATGTCGCAGAAGCGCTTCCACGTGGTCGAGACACGGCCAGGCCTCGTACCATCTCCTTGGCAGCGAAGTCGCTTGAGCCTCGAAGTGAAAGGTGTCCGGCGCTCGTGCCCGCTGCCACGCCTCGTCGTCCGACGGCGGCGGCGAAGGGTTGTGCCACCGCACGCGTTGAGGATGTAGAGTCGATTGGTGCCTCTGGTTACCTTGGCAAGAAAGCGGCGATGGCGATCCCAAATCCTCATGACTCCGTTCTTTACTAACACACCGAACCATTCTCATCCGGTGTCCCAAGGCGATGATAGAGTTCCTCAGCGGGGATGTAGTAGACTCCGGTGAGCGACTGTGCTCACCAGACTTGGCGGTGAGTATGACGGGCCGACGCCTGGATCTCCACGGAGGCGTCCCCAAACTTGACGAGCCTCGGACGTTGGAGTCAAGCTCGGTGAAGAACTCCGTCGGCCGGTCATGTGATTGGTAGCGCCCGATGTCGAGTACCACCCGTCAATCTTGTCACCTGAGCTGTCGCCAAGAAAGACGTGTGCTCTCGGTTCATCAAGGTGGAGGAGATTCGGCTGCGGTGATGCGTGGAGATAGCTCGATGCTGCGTGTGCCAGGAAGCAGGCCGGCTCTTCTTCCTCCACTGCGGCGATGTGGGCCTGGCCACGCGTCGTGGTAGCGACACTCCTTGGCCCAATGGCCAAGCTTGCCCACCGATTGTGGCGAGAGTAAATCTCGTCTTAGGCCTTTGGTTGCCGTGGCGCCGCCTGGCGCCTCGCGGTGTCGCCCTTAGCGCGTCCTCGCGCCCGGCCTGGGCCAGCGTCGCGCGCCTTCTTGGCGGCTTAGCGTGCTGCGGCCGCTGTCGCGGCGAAGGACTCCCTTCTTCCGTCACCCTGGCAAGCCTCCCACTGTTCTCGAGTGAGATGTAACTTCCGCCGATGGTGATAGGCCCCGAGAGAGGCGTGGTTCGTCATTGTCGGCGACCTTGAGACGACCTATCGCCTCTTCGATCGACATCGTGGAGAGGTCCAATAGAGACTCGATTGAGCGAGCGTCTGCTTGTACTTCGGGGATGCAACGGAAGAGCTTCTCGGCGGCTCTCTCCTCATCGTAGGTGTCGTCACCAAAGCGCACCATCTTCTGCAGTAGAGTGTTAAGACGGAGAGCAAAGTCGTCAACATCCTCACCTGGCACGAAGGCCAGGTTCTCCATTTCTTTGCGAAGTGCTGCGGTGTGGTCTTGCGGTAGCGCGATCGCTGCCGCGTCGCGGCGATGGCATCCCAAGCCTCCTTGGCGGTCCGCTTCTTGAAAGCGTGAAGCGCATCTCGACGGATCGGCTGCGGCGATGAGGGCATCCAACGCCGTCGATCCTCGTCGTAGTCGGCGTCGCCGTCACGGATTGCCTCCCACATGTGCCGCACTGGAGCCTTATCCTCATCACCGCGCCCGCTCGACATAGTTGGTCTTGGTGAGGTAGGCCACCCGATCTGGGGCCAATGTCCACGATAATGGCCTGGGTCCCGCGGTGACCATGGTACGGTCCGGGGAGGAGAGTCGCGCCGCTGTAAGGGCCACGATCTCCGTCGGCCAGTGCCGCCTCTGCCGGGGCGCGATCGCCGCCCAGCGTCCGATCGAGCTCTGCCGGGGCGCGATCGCCGCCGCGCAGCGTCCCGCCGAGCTCTGCGGCGCGTCTGCGCTCGTCTGAGCTCCATCGCGCTCATGAGGTGAGCAAGCGCCCAGCTGCGCGCCGCTCACTTCTTTGCCTCCCTCTCCGCTTGAGCTGCCGTCGGCGCCGTCGGCGGCCAGCTGCTGCTGGAGCTCTTGCCGCGTGTGAGCCTCGACTCTGCTTGCCGCCTGTGTGCATCCGCTGCTGCTTCCACCTCTGCTCTTCTTCTTTGCCGGATTCTGCGCGCCCGACTTTGCGCCCTTGCGCCGTCATTGCGGTCTCTCTCTGCTTTGCTCGCTCATGATCCTCTGCGCGGCAACCGACCTCTGCCATTGCCTTCGAAAGCGACCGGCCCAGGTATCCTTCGACATGGCGCTAGTGGGAAATTTCTTTGCTAGGGAAGAAAAGGCGCCTCAGGCATTTCTTTGCTCATTGTTCGAGAAGATGAAGGGTGAGCGAAGCAATTTGTTGTATTCTTCTTGCTTGCTGAGAGCGAGGAGGAGCGTGGGAAGGAGATGAGCAAGAGATGTTTAGGCTGCAAGAAAGAACGGCTCTGATACCACTTGTTAGTAGCACTATTCTTACTATCATCGAGAGAGAGAATGACACACTGAATTGGGGCAAATTTTCTGAATTTTATTGCTCATACCAGTGCTATTGCCACCCTAAGGGGTTGGGCAAGTGCCATATTTATAGCTGCTGGCGCAGCATACAATAATACCAGTCTAAAGGCTGCCCTAAAGGCTGCCCAAAAGCTAGTCAAAAGCTGCCTAAAAGCTGCCCTAAAGGCTGCCCAAAAGCTAGTCAAAAGCTGTCTAAAAGCTGCCCTAAAAGCTGCCCAAAAGCTAGTCAAAAGCTGCCTAAAAGCTGCCCAAAAAGCTAGTCAAAAGCTGCCCACAAATCACCAAGACTTATTCCATCATCACCAATATGTCACCCTAGTTAATTAGTTATGCGGAGAGCACATTGGGACAAAAGGGACAATATCAAAAGAGATTCTTTTTGTATGCCGTATGTAGTGGTAAGAAATACTGGTTTATTTCCATATGTAAGCTTTTCTTTCAAGACATCTCTTTCTTCATTTACCAATTTGCCACAGCAATATAGCTAACGCTTCTACACATAAGTGGTTTGGGATTTGGGTGCACAATAAATAATCTGACTATAGTATTCTGTTCTGAACCTGTTTTCAACACAATAAATAAGCTGATTATAGTACACAATAAATAACTGCATAAGAAAAGTTATGTCTCTTTTGTAACCTCTCGTTGATCTGAAATGTTCCCACAAAACTACAGCTTTTACATGTATGGGCTATGGGCATAAATGGAGATATTTGATTCAATATTAGCCTTCAACAATGTCCTGTATAAGATTAATAGAATCTGAAGAACTAGGCTTTAAGATAGCTATGAAGCCTTGACTGCCACTATCCTGAACCTTGAGTCTTAACGACAGCCTCAGGTGTGAACTAAAGGGTCCATCTTGTATGGGATGTGGGCCGTGTGCCAGTGTGGCGTGCCTGTGAGTTGTGAGCGCAGGTTTGGACATGTGGAACACTAGAATAGACAAATTGAACATAAAAGCACCTTGTGCAGTATATGCACGATCAGCAAGATTGCTGAACAAGCAGAACTACTTATTTCATGGTAGTACTTGTTCAGTGGTAGGATTGTCAAGAATGGTTGGTATGGTGAAATGGTAGTGGCAGCTTGGTTAAGCCTTTTCGTAATTCGATTAGTTGATTTAATTCCAGCTTTGTCTGTCTTCTAAAAACAGATGGCACACGACTTTGCGAGGTGTATGTAGTGTTAGTCCATCATTTGAGTGCCTTTCTTCCTTCAAAATTTCCTCTCGGTGCTTTGTGTTGAATAAAGAAGGCATGTGGAGTATATTAACTAGACGTTCCATAATTTATCCAAGTCCCTTTTTAAATCATTTGCCTCCTAGTTACCTCTGACTTGCATCCTTCTTTTGCCTGCAGCACCATCACGGTGATGACATCCCTGGTGGCCCTCTCATTCTACGGTGCTAGCCAGATTAAGTTTCACTGGGTGGAACGTTACGACAAGCTCCTCGTGGGCTCTGTGCTGTGCCTGGTTGGGGTTTTAACCTATGTGTTCCATCACCATGACGGCGATGAGCATCCGCTCAGCGCACACGTGCACAGAAAACTCGTGGGGCCATAGAGGAGTAGATAGCAAGTGGAGTTCACTATGTTCTGTGAAACAAATTTTCTGTTGTTCTCGTCTGTATAATGATCTGATTATTAGTCCATCAGAATCCATCCGCCTTTCTGGCATTGCCAGGAATTCAGATCAAGTGAATATATAGTGGAAACCAGTCAAACCACGTCAAGTTTGTACCTTTGTTTTCGGTTGTGCCTGATGTAGTCACCTGTACATTTGTACAGGGGTATTCATTCGGTGATCTTGATGGCAAATGTTCCAACTTGGGATTTGTTTGATATTGTTGAACTTTCACTTTTCTATTCTTGGATATAGGGTGCACGAGGGTGATTTACGAAAATTAAAGTTTTTATTTTACAAATTCAAGAGGTCAAAATTGTACTCATGCACATCTTTGTATACGAATTTAAGAGGCTAAAAGTTATTTAGATTTATGGAACTAAAACTAAGTCATCAAATAGTACGGTCAATTGGACTTGGAAACAACTATTAGACATGATTAAACGGTAAACTAAAGTACAAAAGGTGACATATTAAGCTACTGTTATAGAGCACAAATTAATGATATTTCAAAGTCATGGGTTCTGGATTGTAAGTTAAATTAAGCTTGTAAGTTAAATTAACCTTGAAATCATTTGGTAAACCGGTGGAATTCAAATTTAAATACAAAAAGTTTGGAAAAATTTATCAAAATGTATTAAAAAATTTTGAAAATTT
The DNA here is from genome assembly GCA_036346355.1 of Rhipidocladum racemiflorum. Taxonomy (NCBI): domain Eukaryota; kingdom Viridiplantae; phylum Streptophyta; class Magnoliopsida; order Poales; family Poaceae; genus Rhipidocladum; species Rhipidocladum racemiflorum. The sequence continues at coordinate 35,375,950 of CM070569.1, read as the reverse complement.
TTTTGTGAGGTCATGAGAAAATTGTAATAATGTTGTAAAATTTATAGATCATTATCGGATCTGTGTATTTTTTAAAATGATATTACTACTGTCAAAATATATGCTCTTCTGTTTTTTTTTTCTAGAGACACTAAATGAAATCTAAAATTTTTGAATTTTTTTGTTTTACTTCCTCAGAAATTATAATGATTATGTAAAATTTTTAGATGGTGGTCATGTATGTGTATTTTTTAAAAAATTCTAAAAGTTCTAATGATAGAATATATGCTGTTCAATTTTTTTTATTTTATAGAGGCAGTGAATGAAGGGGGTATATTCAGTGCAATCAAAGTTTTGGTGCAATTATCGTGCAATTCTACTAAAAAATGTTTCAAAAAATTCTGAAAAAAATTATGAATGTACATCTCAACTTACTCCATCTACGTATAAAATTTCATGATAAAATTCGTCCTATGCTAGAAGTTACAAAAAAGACAAATTTGGGGTGCATTTGAACTGTAAAAGTTTGTCAGAAATTTTTCTTTTTTGTAACTTCTAGCATAGGACGAATTTGATCATAAAATTTTATACGTAGATGGGGTAAGTTGAGATGTACATCCATGATTTTTTTTCAGAATTTTTTGAAACTTTTTTTAGTAGAATTGCACGAAAACTTTGATTGCACTGGATATGCTCTGGTGAATGAAATCTAATATTTTTACCGATTTTTGACCCGGTTTATTCAATTTTCAAAAATCAATTTTTTTTTTTATTTTTGCTAAAATGATATTTGAAATCATGTGCACAACCAGAGATGTGCCGCAACGATGGGTCAGTCAAAGAAAGGCTCTTCTAGAGTAGTTCAAGCCTTCAAGGGCTCGTAGTGTAATTTTGACCTTACTGCGATTATCAACATGCCCTCTCAAGCAACTCACTAAGATGTTTTGATTGTACTGGGTGGGGTGAGCGGTATGATCGGTAAATGTTCAAATAACCAAGTGATCAGAAATAAGGGAGAAGGAAGTTGATCACTACTACATAAATAAAAGGTTATTACAGGTGGTTCAAAAAGTAATTATGATTAGTTTTTTGAACCATATGTAAGCATATGTATGTGATAATATCGCGCATCACAGATGGTTACTGAGCCGTCTGTGAAACACCTATGACAGATAATTATTTATACAAATCATCTGTGATAATATATTATCATATCAGTGTAATGATTTACCAGCACATCAAAAAGTTAAGGACCTCATCGCATCTGTGAGAACAAATGTTGATGTATTCCAAGGCAAAATCCAATTTCATATATAGTTCGTTCTGAAAGTTGTCATACTCTGATTTATCTTCCACTTCATTCTCATTCCCAAATGAGATTATAATAGGTTACCTATTTTCACTTTGGTCTTATGTAGGACCAGGATCATTTTATCGAATCTTTATTTCATCAAATATTGAGTTGATTAAGTTATCGTATATGCATTGGTCTGCTCATATATGCGTTGGTCCATATACGAGCAGACCAACGCATATAAGAGTAAACCAATGCATATAAAATGACTTAATCAACTCTATATTTGATGAAATAGAGACCTATCAAAATGATTTTGTATCTGCAGAAGGCCAGAGTAAAAATAGACTGCCTATGGTATTCTTATTCAGGGATGAGGATGAAGTGGAAGATAAATCAAAGCATGATAACTTTCATGATGAACTGTGGATGGAATTGGATTTTACCTTGGAATCCATCAACATTTATTCTCACAGATGCGATGAGGTACTTAACTTTCTGCCATGCCTATAAACCATTCCACTGATATGATACACTTTTCTTTAGAACATTGTAGTAGGTTATCAAAAACAAGTTGAATTTGATGCATGTCTTTCTTATGATAAAACTTTCATAAAGTAGAGTAGTCTATCCATCTCTTTAAGTTTTGTTATGGAAAATTTGATATTTAGAAATTAGAGATTATAATGGTTGAAGATATTGAGTTTTACAAAAGTTAATCTACCATCTATGGATATAAAAAACCCTATGAACAAACAAAAATAGTATTAACAGCTGCCTTAAGTAGATATGATGGCAAACCAATATATCCAACAAAAAAGTCTCATTGAGTTGACATCTGTAACATCCCAATTTTTGCTTTTATTGGATTTATTGAGTTATTTGAATTTTTGGAATTTTCTAGAATTTGTTTGGATTTATTTGTATTTAATTTGAATTAAGTCCTTTATTGAATTATTTAAATATTTGACAATTTCATATAAAATTTTATTGGCAATATTTTATTTGAGTCCAAAATATCTCGAAGTATTTTCCAGAATTTTTCTGACCAATTTACTATTTTCTTGAATTAATTGAATTATTGGGGGTATTTTTAAATAATAAAAAAATGAAAGAAAAATTGGAAAAACCCTAGTGGGTCCAACCCGTGAACCCAACCGCTAACCCGTTAAGCCACGCCGCCCAACCCGAACCCAAACCCTAACCGTGCCCGCAGTTGGATCTCGATCCAACGGCTTGTGTTTGGCCATGTTGCATCGGGAGTAAGCGGCCCCAATCGAGCCGCGCTCGGGCAATCTCGGTCGTTTATCGTGGACGCGTGTACGCATGAAATTGTGCCGTGCCGCCCTCTCCGTGTGGCCGTCGGAGTCCGCCGTCGCCGCTAACTGCCACCGCGAATTCCACACCTAATTCGGCGTCCGTGCCGGTATTTAATGCATGGGTGCACGCACCGTGTTCGCCGTTTAGTCCTCCGTGTTTTGCCCTAGTGTTTGAAAAGATGTGATAATTGCCTAGAGGGGGGTTAATAGGCTATTTAAAATTTCAAACGAAATTAATCGCAGCGGAATAGGTATCGGAGTTTCCGGTATTATATCGGAACTTCCGGTATATTATCGGAATATCTGATCAATATTGAAACTTTAGAATAAGCAATTAAGTCTAGCAATCCACAATGCACTTTTACTCTGAATATGTGCAAGAATAAGCAAGCTATCTAGACTTTAGAGACAACAATAGAGAAGTTCAAACAATAATTACACAAGCAAATAACTAGAAATCAAACTAGAGAGACAAGAGTTTGTTTCCCGGAGTTCGGATCCTTGAGGGGATCTTACGTCTCCGTTGAGGAGGCTCACAAAGAGCTAGGTCTTTTCCAACCCTTTCCTCCCAAACCTCGGTCACACTTGAGATTCGGTTTTACTCTTGATTTCTTCCCTTTCGGAAGCGAAATCAACCTTCACAAACTTCTCACGGCGTCTCACACTCTACGAGAGCTCGTGAGCGACGCCTAACCGTCTAGGAGTCCTTCAACCTCCAAAAGTAACAAATGCAAAGTGGTGTGATCTTGGAGATGCTCTCTAATGCTCAAGATGAATGAACCTCGCTTTTACTCTAGCACTAGAATTCACTTCTATTCCTCACTCTCTAGATGATCACTAGGATCAAAGAGGAGGACTCAAGAATGCTTTGGAATGTGCTCTACAAGCTCACAAGTTCAGCCCAACAAAGTGTGTAACCCTCAAATGGAGAGGGTGAGGGGTATATATAGTTTTATGCAAAAACTAGCCGTTATACCCGCACCCAGCCACACATCGGAACTTCCGATCCCAACATCGGAACTTCCGATGTATGTAAACTTCCAGAACTTGATACTGTCCAACGGTCGAAACACGATAGATCGGAAATTCCGAAGTTTCCAGAGAAAACACTTCGAAAATAAATTTCAACCAGTTTTCTAAGTCCACATCGGACTGTTCGATAAAAGATATAGAAACATCCGAAGTGTCCAGTAAGTACCCAAATTCGATTTAACAAACATCGGAACTTCCGATATGAAAAATCGGAAAGTCCGACTTGTCCAGAGAGCACCTTTTTAGGGACTTACACGCATCGAAACTTCCGATTGAAACTATCAGAAAGTCCGAAGAATCCAGAGAGTACCCATTCAAAGATTATACACTAATCGGAACATCTAAAGTCAAACATCGGAATGTCCAATGTGCATTAAGTGCTTCGGACTCAGGGCCAACTAAGCTTCGGAACAACTGAGTCATCGGAACTTCCGACATTACTTCGGAATGTCCGACCTAACTTAAAAAGAAACGGTTCTGAAGTCAGTGCAGTGATTTCGTATCTCTCAAATAAAACTAGATATCATTCATATGAGCATAGAGACTAACTCTAGATCAACTACAGTGCATCCCTCTTAATAGTACGGTATTCCTATGACTCAAATGGAGTGTAAAATACATTTAAACAACACCGTTTTTTCTTACTCGTTCCTTTTGAGGGCAACCAACATTCGTAGAAGATCTCATCTTGGGATTTTTACCTGTTCACAAACTCATTGAACACGTTAATCCCTTTAATCGTTTGTCATTAATCATCCAAAACTTCTTTAGGGGCCTAGATGCACTTTCAGTGTTCCACGCCCGAGCCGCCGCCAGTTCACGCTGATTGCTCGCCGAAGTGCCAGAAGGAGCCGCTGTGGACTTCTCCAGTTTTCGTCGCCGTCCCACGCCCTTCGCCGTTAAGGAACCCATATTAGAGTGCGTCTTGACAAGGCGAAGTCGTCGGGACAGTTCACTCGGCATGGGGGTCACCGGAGCGCTGTTTGGGAGGTCATCATCTTCAAGTCCAGCTGGAGCTCACCGTTGCGCACCACCGCCCCTTCGCAACCGAACACAGTCATCCGATCTTCATCTAACCATCCAGGTTCATCCACATAGCCTTTTCGTCGATTCCATCCGATTGGATCTAAACCGTTGGATCTAGAATGAATGACCCAGATTAGGCCACGTAGCGGTAGCACATCGCTGTAGATTAGATCAACCTAGATCGTTGGATTTGTACCTGTGCAGCTTGGATTAATTTGTGTAGTATCGGGATAGATTGATTCGTAACCGTTAGATCAAAGTTGAACGGTGTAGATGGGTACACGTGTCAAGGACCGGAACTACCCACATCACTCCTTTAAACCCCGCAGATTAGATTGGATACGGGCCATAGATCTGGAGATGGACATTTAGGATCTTAGAGGCAAGTTCGAACCGTCCGTATAGATTGCAAGTTCGGACCGTCCATGTGGTTGAATTAGATCTTAGCCGTTGGTTCAAAAATGGGCGATCTAGATTGATTCGCATAGCACCGCGTTAGATCCGTTCGAAGCTGTAGGATTAAGATTGAATGGCGTAGATTGAACCACATAAGTGCTATAGCCTGAGATTAGATTCTTCTAGGACCGTCTGATCGAAAATCATGGGGACCAAACTAGCTCGGGTATATGCTATGCTGGTTAACCGCGACTGTCCGATGGAGGTTGAATGGTGTAGATGCTTCCACGTGGACGTCACCGGGACTATCCACGTCATCGCCTTTAACTCAACCGATTAGATTTGATTTCAACCGTCGGATTCGAATTAAACGGTCTGGATCTGCTGCGCGCGTGACTAATCGTGCAATGCCACGTGCGCACAGAACCCAAGGCATCGCGGGCCAGCGCCAGTTGCGATGACGTCAGCAATGACGTCATTTGAGCGAGCCCGCATGTCAGCCACTGTACTCGCGTGCGCGTGACATCAGCAGTGACGTCATGATGATGTCACGGTGGGACCGCATGTCAGATCAGCCATCGCGCAGTGCGATGACATCAGCAATGGCATCACTCGATCCGGGTCCACATGTCAGTGACACGTGGTCTCGTGGACAAGTCCACGGTAGACCGAGCCGAGCGGTGGACCGAGTCCATGCACCAGCTGACGTAAGCATTGACATAATAATTCAATTTTTCTTTAGAAAAATAATTCGGCTGAAATTCAATTAGTTGTCGAAGTCAAGCTGACGTCATAATCGTGATTTTTCAATAGAAAAATAATTCAATCAATTTGGAATTTTCTTTTTATTGTATTTTTAAACTTTGAATCGCTATAACTTTTGTATTTGAACTTCGTTTGAGGTGATTCCTGTTTCTAAAAATTTGTAAAATTGAGATCTATTTAATGGTGAATTTTATTTAATTTTTGGAGTTCAGTTGCTCTTTGTTTTTAGATATTTATTGGCTATTTATCTGTTTCGCATAGACGTTGAATTGCCCGAAGGCTTCGAAGGAGAGGTCTTGACTCAAGAACAAGTCCAAGAACTGGAACATGACCTTTTCCAAGGCAAGTTATGCTTTGACCATGTTGATCCTACATTTAAATTTTATGCTGATTTAAATTATTGTATGCTAGTTTAATTAAAATGCTTTCAATTAATTCTGGGAATAGCTATGCATTCTATTTGATGTATGACACCTTGTCTTTAATAATTGTATGCCATGAATCATTTGTCATCCTAGGTTATAGTTTAATAGTTGGACATTGTGTAAATTGCCAACATGGGGATGTTAGACCGAAAGTAGAATGCTTAGCTTTGCAACATGCCGATGACATTGTTTTGGATTATAAAATTTAATATTGACTTAATGAGATATGGAACGTGTTTATAAAAGATGTGACATGTGTTACTGATGATGTTGATGGCACGTGGTGCATGGTAATCAACTGGGCGATAAAATGATTTAGACTTAGGCAAGTGCCAAGGTTGTTTACGGTGGGCCAGGAGTGGTATTTGGGCGGTCGCATTTGGTTTTTAATGATTTGAATATTGTGGACTTTTTCTGGAAGTCTTACCTTGGTCACAATAAGGACTTAACCTTGCAAGAATTTGAACTGAGTCTAACATACAACCACAAGTCTGGAATGGGATAGACCTAGCTGATTAATTTGTGATGTCTATATTTTGGTACTGTCGTGGTGGTGTGGGTTCCAGGTATACGGGTGAAAACTCACATGGCGCAAGAGGGAGGCCCTGTTGTGGTGGTGTAACTCTTCAGTGTTGAAACCTTAGCGGACAGTACTGGGTCTAGAAGGAGCATTGTAAAGGCTTTGTTACGGTCACTTGCCTTGGTGGTGTTTGATTGTATCTTGTGGGTAAAGTTTATAACCTCTGCAGAGTGTACAACCTATTCGAATAGCCGAGTCCACGGTATTGGACATTACTCGGGGATTACAGTCAAGGGTTAGACTTTCATAAAACGAACCTTGGGATGGTGGGCACTTGGTATGCAAATGCGGGAATTGATTAAGGGGGATAAATGCTTTACTTGGAAGTTAATTGCGCAAGTTACTATTATTATTATTGTTTTACCGCTTTCCAATCTACTATTGTTACTTGTGAATGTTAGGGATGGCAACGGGTCAGGTCGAGTGCGGATTTTACCAAACTCGACCCGAACCCGAACCCGATTGTGCATACCCGATCCGAACCCGAATAGCCTTTCGGGTAGAAACATATACCCGAATCCGAACCCGACGGGTACCCGAAACCCGACGGGTACCCGTCGGGTATCAAACATTGTACTGACTTTACTGCACTGCAATTTCCCCGAACAAGAATACAATAATACAAGATCTCTTGCGAACAAGAATAAGAATCACAGAACAAGAATAATAATAGTAACACATGCGAACAAGAATAAGAATCACAGAACCAGCCACAGAACCAGGCAATACCACGGGCATTTCACAAGCATGATAATAATAGTATACACGAACTGGAATCTTGCAACTGGAATGCAGCCACGGGTATTGCACAAGCATGAATGCATGATAATAATAGTATACTTGAGTTGAACCACAGAACCAGGCACAAACAAAAGGAAGAACTGGAATGATGTTTGCTATCGCTAACATTAACCACAGAACTAGGCATGACAAAATGTTTGCTAAATTAAAGATCTAACGCTTGCAGTCTTGAACCAGTAGATTCATTTGAAGCAACTTGCCACTACCCAGGATGGAAGACTGGAAGCAACTTCATTTTTTGGCAGACAATGATGTTTCCTGAAATAACACAAATACAGATGTTCAAGAATAGAATGAGATCATTTTTCCACTTTCTGAAAAATAACACAAATGCAAATGAGATCTGAGGAGATGCCTTAATCTCCAAACTCTTAGGTATTTTCATGTAAGGAGCATATGAAGATATCACACGGTCGACTCAGCATCAAGCTATCAAAAATAGAAAAGACAGTTTATCACACATTCAATTTGTATTTTGTAGGTATGAAAATTTCACAAGAATAAACTGAGATAGTACTACCACTTCTTCCTCTTCATCCTCAAGACAAGTCATCAATGCATTAAGGACAGGGGACTCGGGCCCTAAAAGCATAAAACATTCAAAAGTTAGTGCTAGTGTGCTACCATATATGAAAGATAGGGAAAAAATTCAATTGAATTTAAACTATTTACCTAACATTTCGGCTCGAGACCAAGCTTGCATACACATTAATTCTTCTACCATTTTTGGAGCAAGTCTACTTCGATGTGGGCTAATGACCCTCCCACTGGTGCTAAAGACTGACTTAGAAGCTACAGTTGTCACATGAATTGCCATGATGTCTCGAGCAATCATTCGCAAAGTAGGATACTTAATCCCTGCATGCTGCCACCACTGAATGATATCCAACTCTTGTGTTCTAGGCAATGTTGGCTCATCCAAGTACAAATCCAACTCTGTGCGTAGGTAACTAGAAGACTTAATTGGTTGGGAAGACATGTATCGATCAAATATATCAAAAACTATATCATCTCCTTCATTATGGATAGCAATGTTAGTAGCAGCACCAACACCATCTGTTGTTGCAACACCCTCCATAGTACCTTGATATTCTAACACCAAATCACACATCAAATCTCTAACTTTCTTAACTTCAATAGTTGTACCTTCTTTTCCATAAATGTTGCTAAAAAGAGCATTCAAGAATTGTAGTTTAAACCTTGGATCTAGAACCGTACCAACTGCCATGAGACCATGAACATCTGTCCAATATTTGTTGAACTTCTCTTTCATCAAATTTGACATTTGCTCTATCATGGGGTCATCACTAGTTTGCCATTTCCTAATAGCCAAATAAATACCGCAGATTTTGGGAAAGAAAATATTTGTTGTAACATAACTAGTGCCTGACAATAGCTCAGTTATATCATAGAACATCTTCAATCTTTGACAGCTCCTTAGCAAACTTCCAATCATCCTCCATAGGACGAAAAGGAGCACATAACTTTTCGCGTTGTGCAAGACGGTCAAATACTAGTTGGTACTCTAATGCAATGCTAAGCATAATATAAGTGGAATTCCATCTAGTTTTACAATCAAGAGCTATTCTTTTCTGGTATGTAATGTTCATCTGAGATACCATTTTCTCGAACCTTTCATGTCTTTTTGGTGTGGCCGACCAAAATCCAACACTTTCACGTACTCTCTCAATGCCCTTTTCCATAACAGACATACCATCTTTCACAATCAAATTCAAAATGTGTGCAGCACAACGCATATGCAACAATCTACCACCTAACATAAGGGAGTCAAGGGGCAACTTATCTTGCAATTTTGCCATAACATTATCGTTGGTGCTGCAATTGTCGAGAGTCACACTTGACACCTTCCTCTCGATATGCCAATCCATGAGAATATCATAAAGGACATCACTTATAACTTCTCCTGTATGTGGGGCTGGCATGTAAATGAACCTACAAAATTAGAGAGAACAATTAACAAAACCATGAATATTGGTTACCTACGTGGCTGCATAGTAATGTAGAATGATTACATAATCTTCATTATTACCTTAGAAGGAAACTTTTTAGCTTCCAATCATTATCAATACAATGTACTGTCACTGACATGTATCCTTTCTTTTGATGATTTGCTGTCCACATATCTGTTGTGACGGCGATACGAGATTCGCTTTGTTGGAAGTACTTCACCATAGCTACCTTCTGCACTTCATACATATCCAATATATCCTTCCTAATGGTGTTTCTAGACACTACCTTAAACAATGGTTGCATTGCAGCACAAAACTTTCGAAAGCCAACATGGTCAACCATAGATAGTGGGTACTCATGGACACATATCATTAATGCAAGTTCTTTCCTTGCAACATCTTGATCAAAGACATATTTTTCTACAACAACTGACCCATCCTGACTTTTTGACAACTTTAAATTGGATTGTTTTAAGCCTTTTCTAACATGTCTAGATTCACAAATTGCAAGGTGGCTATGCAATGATTTGGTGCCATTTTTTGTCTCCGCTCCAAGCATTTTATGACACCAATTGCATTCAACTTTCCATTTGTTTCCTACTTTTAGTCTTTTGAATTCTTCCCATACAACAGATTTTAGCTTTCTCTTGTTCCCAACACATGCATCATCATCATCTACCGTCACCGTATTAGTACCTTGTGTATCTTGTGATGGTATAGGTACAAGTGCAGGTACAGCTGCAGCATCAGAGGACCGCGTAGCTGCAGCAGAAGCACTGGTTCCTGGAGTCGACATTTTCAACCAAATATGTGCTCAAACAAAGCAAAAATTGATGTTAAACAAGATAGCAATATTTGATTACCAACAGATACTATTATTGTCTCACCAATCATCAATATCAGTTCTACTCTATTCCTTCTGCAGACATTCAACATTCATCACATTTACCCCATTCACAGTACTCTATTACTTCTGCAGACTTACAATTACAAGCACTTGCACCTTTTGTCATCCAATCACAGTACCCCATTCAACATTCATGCTGGTAGAAATTTAGGCCAACTCTATATATCATGTCATTTGCCTTTTTACTAAAATTTTGATAGCAGGCAGCAGCTCATCAAGACATCAATTGCTTAGAGTTAGAAATTAAACATCCAACAACCAAGTACTGAAGTACCATGTACCAACCCACACAAGGAGCAAGAACAACAGCTCATCAAGACATCAATTAACTGTAAGAACACAACCAACAGGCAACAGCTCATCAAGACATCAAGACATCAATTGTAAGAACACAAGGATCAAGAACAAGGAACTACCTGTTCCAGGGCGAAGGCCTGCGGCGGGTGGGAAGCGGCTTCGAGCCGGGCACGGAGACGGCGTGGCGCGCGGCCGGTTCGGGCGCGGCAGTGCGGATTGCGTAGTGGCCGGTTCGGGGGCCTTCGGGCAGGGAGGCGCAGGGTGGGACGTGGCGTCGGGGTCCTCGGGAGGCCAGCGTGGCGGCGGCCCAGGTGGCGTCGGGGTCTCGGGGAGGCAAGGAGCGGGATGCGACGATGCAGACTGCACTCTGCAGCAGGGAGCAACCGGGGGCGGCGGGCGGGGGCGGGGGCGGCGGCGGCCGGGTCGCCCGGGTGTGGAATTAGGGATTTGGGAGGAGTTGGGAGTTGGGACTTCGTGGGTGGGGACGTGGCGATGGGGTTGAAGGGGTAGTAAGACAATTTCGGATACCCGCGGGTACCCGTGGGTGATTTTTAAAACCCGAATCCGATCCGATTCACCACGGGTACCCAACCCGCAAAACCCACGGGTAAAACATAGTACCCGAACCCGACGGGTGCAGAACCCGCGGGTATAATTGCCACCCCTAGTGAATGTCGCTTTATTGCAAAAGAACCACTTTAGCCTGCCATTTGGAATAAGCCATGCATGTAGTTATTAGGCCTGCATACTGTGCATGACTTGCTGAGTGCTTTAAGTACTCACCCCTTGCAACAACACAAACATTAGCTAAAGAAGAATCAATGCCAGGAGGAGCTTGCGAACTAGGGAGCGAGCCCAGTCAGTTGCCTGTGGCACATTGATTGGACACCACGCGTCTTCTTTATTTTTTCGCTGCAAGTTATTTGATTGAGACTTAGCCCTGCGAGGCGTATTTTTGTAAGTTGACCACAAGATTAACTCAACAGGTTTTATATTAAATACAAACTTATTTATTATTTCACTGTGTATGATTGTGTTATTCATCTATATTGAGACGGTGTGCACTAACGTGATCCTGGACTAGTGTGGAATACACCGAGGGTCTGGCTTTGCACATTCGGGTCCCGACAACATCCTAGAATAATTGAATTTTACTACAAAGTTTATTTTTAAACCTGCAAATACAAAAACTGAAAACTTAGGACTACACTCTCGTTTCTGTTATTTGTCAACAACACTACATTTTTTTTTTGTAATTCTTGGTATGGGCCAAGTTGGCCACCATCATTTATTTTTGTTAGCAATTGGTGGTGTGTTGAACTGGTTATAATAAACTACTATATACAAAAATTGAAATTAGTGGTTTGAAAAAAAGGTAGATGCTATAGAAGGTAATGACTATGATAATAAAATGTCCTCACGGTAATGAATGTTGTGTTAACTAGCGGGTTTCTGTTGTGGCCTGCTCGTTGTTCTCAATTGACAGCTTTCCTGTCAACAATTTGTGCGTATAACAAGCATCAGATGAAAGAACAAAAAAAAAAAAAAATCAATCGATTACATGCGCTTAAGTTCTTACTCTAGGAGTTTGTACATCACTTGTGCAATAGAATATTTCTATGACAACATTTTTGTTCAAACAAGCAAGATAGTATTCAATAATTGAATTCAAGATGAGCAAATTTTAATGATAATTCAGCACACCAATGAAATATTTATGACATATGAAGTTTACCTCACACATATGCATATCCATAAACAAAGGATATTTTCAGATGACTATACTGAAAAGATATTGTCGGGGATTGGAACATTTTATACAAAGACCGTTCTACCCTGCCAGCCAACGTAGCCGACCATGAATACCGTTGGACGCAGTTCCTAAGGAGAGACCTCGAGGGACCCAGTGCTCGACCAAGAGCACCAATGCTCGGACCACAAGCACCCGTGCTCGCCCTTGAGCTACCATGCTCGGCGACGAGCATCTAAGCTGCCCATGAGCATCCATGCTTGGGAACGGCAAAGCGGCCAACTCAGAGCGAAGTGGGTACTCGGGGCATGGTCGAAGATCGTGTCCATCCCACGAATGGGAAAGTGGTGACAAAAGCACCAGGATCTGAGGTGGTTACGCCCGAAATGGAAACATGGCGGAAATCAAGGCTTCATTTATGGATGCGATAAATACGGTAACAGGTGTAGTATTCGGAAACAGTTACCAAAATATCTTGTATATAAACCCCTTCCGGTAGAAAGGGAGGGAGAGATCTTTTTCACTGGCTCTTACCCGCGAGCGCGCAAAAGCTTGCCGGATAGACCCCCAGTCAATAATACAAACCACTGGAGTAGGGTTGTTATCTCCCAAGAGAGAGGCCCGAATCAGTATAATTCACGTGTTCCCATTCCGAGTGTCCATGCTTCTCACGGCATCGTCCGGACGCAAGCCCTTCACGGTGGAAGGGGCTTAGGTTGATCCCTCAATCAACAAGTAAGCTCGGCGAGGCCTGCTCCCCAATCGTCGATAGATATGATAGCACAAAGATCAACAAGCATAAATTGGAAAATAACATTATTTGATAGATCAAGACAAGGAGACATTATGGCTCAGGGAGGAGGCGGCAACAAACTCAGGAGAGGAGGCGGCATGGGCTCGGGGAGAAGGCGTGCTGGCTCGGGGGAGGCGGCGTTGAGGACAAGCAACGGCGACCGGCTCAGGAAGGAGGCGGAGGGTAGCGAAATATTTCGTTTGAGTGAGGAGTGCGGTGGGCAAAACCCCTAGAATGATATATATATATATATATATATATATATATATATATATATATATATATATATATATATATATATATATATATATATAGGAAAAATACTTTCTATTCCCAGAAGTAATTACTCCCATCTCTCAAATACCACCCAAACATACTTAAGATACCCCTTTATCACTTTGGATACACTCATATACTAATTATAAAGTATTCCAATGAGATCTACATGAAAAAATTGCAAAGGAGTACATAGTTTTTAGCGTATTTTGCAAATACCTTCATATACGCACATAAAAAGGAGTATGTCTAAAACGTGTACATACCACCTCTGAAAAAATGTAAATACCATCTAGATGGCCTTATATACTTGTATACTACACGTACATACCCTCTGTTGTGCGAGATACTCCCTACGTTGTGAGATACGACATAGGGAGTAATTACTCTCGGGAGTAGAAAAGAGGCTTTATATATATATATATATATATATATATATATATATATATATATATATGTGTGTGTGTGTGTGTGTGTGTGTGTGTGTAGGAAAATAGTTTCATACCCCTAGGAGTACGTACTCCCACTGTCAATATACCTCTTAAATGATGTTGTTATATCTCTTTATCATTTTGAATATACTCTAATATTAATTATAAGATAATTCAAAGTGAGTTCCACAAAAAAATTCATCAAAGTCTACACTATATAGTATAATTTGTTTATATACTCTTTTTACATATGGAAAAGGGTATATTGCAAAAAATGAAGGGCTTCGATGATTTTTTCCAACAATGTCGTATTGCAGTATCTTAAAATTATTATTGGAGTATACTGAAAGTGATAAAGGAGTAACACATTCGTTTAAGTGGTATATTGAAGGTGGGAGTATGTACTCCTAGAAGTATAGAAAAGGCTTCCTATATATATATGTACTCATATCACAAACAGTTCGTGGGACGAATCGTCTGTGATACTAGTTTATCACAAACGGTTCTTAGCATATCCTGTAACTTTGATAGTCGTGCTAGCAAAACCGTATGTGATTAGTTTTAATATAGACGGTTTTTAAAAACCGTCTATGATGAGGCGTTTAATATAGGTCTTTCTATAGTAGTGTTGTTATATGCAATTCTTGTGTCAAGCTCGGAACTATTCAAATAATCAGCGATCATGACCACCCGAACTTTATTCTCGCTGCAATTGCTTTTGCATCTTGGCCTATTTGTTATTACTCATGTAATGAACTCAGTGTGTGTTATATTTTTACTATGCAGAAAAAGGAGGCGGCTGCAAAGGAACCTGAGGGCATTTGAGGCGGTTCGGAAGACGAAAAATGGCTTTTCAAGAATCTTTAAAAAAAATTTGAGTTCTCAAAGGAGAAAAACAAGGTTGAAAATGCAGAAGGGAAATAGGTCCAGCTAGAAGTGTGTCCGTTGGATTGCAACTTTCTGCCATGAAAAATAAACATCCGTATTATACTTCACAATCTTCACATGTCGAAACAACAGTTTTGTGTTATAAAAAAAACATGACGAGCTTAACGAAACAAGACACATATTAAATACGTTTTGGAGCCATATTGATGACCTTCTTTCTCATGTTGCAACTTTAGGTGTTTGCTGACCGATAGTAATTACTAGGAAAGTGGGTCATCGACAATTTTCATATTCGAGAAGGTCCTTTTGGAACTACGCCATACGATCAAGAATGATATCATCACTTTTCTTGGTGTCCGTGTCAATAATATGTTGAACGATGAAGTGTGTCTCAGCACTATTCCCTTTAATCTTTTTGACTTTACCAGTGGAATGCATGTAATGGATCACTAGATGCTTGGGGGTGCAACATGCCAGTGCATCCACACCTAAAGCAGGGTTGTGTAGGGTAAACAACCTTTTTGGCTGAGTCTTGCTTCTGTAAACTTCCTAGCCCTTTACCTTTACCTCTCAACTACAGCTTGCCTCCTCTTTTGTATTCTACCATTATTCCATTTTCCCCCTTTATGCTTTTGGCCTTTTCCGCATCCATGGCTATTGCTAGCCTACTGAATATTAGCATGCGCTTCAAGCATTGCATGTGTCCTATTGAGAATAATATGATAATTATTCATCAGAGTTTAGCATGTTTATCTGCTTCTTGCTAAGTGTAGATAAGCTTAGAGTATTTTTGATACTTGGTATAACGGTGCTATTGATATAATCCTCGTAATGGGGTGAAAGGTACATAATATCATGTCAATCATTATAGTATTTGTAACTTTCTGATTACATAAACGTAGTTGAAGACAAGCTTGTGCATGGCAGAGTTATATGCAGCCACGATTTTATAGTCCTAAAAGCATAGTAGGATCCATTCAAGCTATGCTTTGGGCAGCAGGGCAGATCTTTGCTTGTTATAGCATTCATTCAAGGAATTCCAAAGTGCCAGCAAGTCCTCCTCTATCAAATACTCGGCCTTCAAGTCCACATGGAGATGTTATCTTAGGAAGTGCAAAGCCGCACACTTGGTGGCTTCAAGAAAAGCAGGGCTGCCAGCTTTAGGCTAGGTAATCTTGGCATCCATATTCCATGTCAGGTAATTACTGGCATTTAGGGCAAGCTCAAAAGATTCTCTCTTTGTGATATTCGATATCTCCTATGTTATATTCATGCAAAAATTAATTTTGCTGCTGGTAAAATTAATATATTGCATGCTCACTCTTGAATCGATAAAGGTTAGTCTATATCTATTTAGTAGATAATTATCTAAAATTTTCCATAATTTTCTTAGCATTTCTCATAATTTTATACTAATTATTGAGTATTTTCTAGAATTATCAAAATAATAGAAAAATAAATTTAGTATACATATAAACTTGCAATTATTCTAGGAAAGTAAACCTAGTGATATGAAACTTCCGATGTGTGCTAGGTCTAAGTTTCGACAATTTATAGAAGCCCATATACATAGAAATTTAGTTTCTAGGAGTTAATATGAATTTTCATAATTTATTAACTATTTTTTGGGATTATTGGAAACTCCAGGGTCCAGAATGTAAAATTTCTTTATCCCGATAAATGTTTGTAATTATGCGAAACTTATGCAAGAATATCTTAAAACCTAGGGGTTAAACCACAAAAGTAACATGGCCGAAAAGAATTTGGTGTTCAGTCCAAATTGTCGACAGACCATGCGGCCCGCTTAAGTACATGGGATGAATCCGATCCAACCAGGCCGTATTGGACCTAAACCCTTTTTTTCTTTCTTGAGCCGAAGTTTTAATAGGCCATAGTGACCCACAGATCGCGTGGCCCAAAGAGACCAACGGGTCTAGGGTTTTGTAGAGGGTTTCAGCTCTTCTTTTATTTAACCCTAGCCCGACCGTTGTGGGGGCACCACTTCGCATGGTCTTGGTGGCGGCGGGCGCGGGCGCAAGTGTAGTGGCCAACGCTCTTTGGGTGCGCATGGTGGCGATGGTCGCTCTACGTGCGGTGATAGTTTTGTGCTTGCACGGTGTGGAGAGACGATCTCGCGTGGCAACGGTGACGTGTGCACGTGATCGGGTAGCGATGGGCTTGCACGTGGTTTGGGCGGCATGCGCACGCAACAGCGAGCATGTATGGACTATACCATGAACAGTAATCTTATGCACAGTAAATAAATCTAGAACCCTAGTTAGCAAGAAAACCATGTATGGTCTAGAGAGCAAAAAATGATCTACGATATTAATCTAATAGCATGGGAATTGAAAAGAGGGAATCTCATGACATACCGTTACACCTTGGAGATATCATACTGATAACGTGTTGAATAATAAATTGATCACCGTAGATCAATCCCAATGCCAATCAAGAACATTGAGAATACCCAAGAACAATCATAGAATGGATGAACATAAGTTACAAAGGATTTCAGCTATTTTCTTTATTGATTGTACATTGATTTTCTTATACAACAGGGTGCTATATTTATACCTGAAAACCCTAAGAGGTAGTTTCAGAATTCGCTCATCAAAACCAAGAGCATGGTTGTATCTTAACAACCAAAACCAAGAGTCTGGTTATATTTCAACATATGCATTGGATGTGTGAAGACATGTACATACAGGCACGTCACAACTTTCTGTTTCTGACTATGCTGAGCACTCTAATGCTGACATTTCTTGATGGATTGCAAATATCAGAAGAGAGAATAGTTTCGCAGGTACAACACATCTCATTTAGGAAGAACATAAATAATCAACACTTAAGGTCTCTTTGGAACACAAAAAATTGAAAAGCACAGGAATAAGAAAAGCATGGAAATTGAATGTAATGACAAGTTGAATTATATAGGAATTTGAAAGGCAGCAATACTACCTCCATTACGTTCGGGAGAAACTCTCCTCAGAGAGCCCCTCCACCTGTCCCACCTCCTCTCTCTCCTCTTTTTGCGAAAAAGCCCCTCCGGTTCTTGAAATTACGGATAGGTCCTTTGCAATTTCATGTGTGAGAGAAAATTTTCCCCGGTTCGCGTATAAGTCCCTCATTTGCCGTTTTACATAAAAAACCTCTGTTAAATACGAATCGTAAACGAGCCCTTTTATAGCTTTTCAAAATAGCGAACAGGTCCAAAATCATAACAAATAGGTCCGTACACTTTTCGTTCAGGTCCTTTCTCCGTTTTGCCCGAAAAAAATGTTTCCGTGGTCCGTTTTTTCCTCCGGAGCATGGAAAAAATGTTTTCGTTTCTCCGTTTTGTCCGAAAAAAATATTTTTGTGGTCCGTTTTCCCTTCGGAGCATGGAAAAAATGTTTTTGTGATCCGTTTTTCCTCCGGAGCATGGAAATAATGTTTTCGTTTCTCCGTTTTGCCCGGAAAAAAATGTTTTTGTGGTCCGTTTTTCCTCCGGAACATGGAAAAAATGTTTTCGTTTCTCCATTTTTCCTAAAAAAACCGAAAAATATTTTGGTGGTCCGTTTTTCCTCCAGAGCATGGAAAAAATATTTTCGTTTCTCCGTTTTGCCCGAAAAAAATGTTTTTGTGGTCCTTTTTCCTTCAGAGCATGGAAAAAATGTTTTAAAATGTTCTCATGGTCCGTTTTTTTCTACGAAAACATTTTTCAGGTTTTTTCGTATTAAAAATATTTTTTTTCGTTCACGTGCGCGGCGTGCCACCGCGCTCAATTTCCTAGTATATAAGAAAAGATATTTAGTTATGCCACAAGAAGAACACATAAATTTTCTTAGGCGGTTGCATGTATGACAATCGTCATAGACACAAAATGTTTAGATTCCTCCAAAATTTATATGAAAGGATACTATTCTATAGGAGTTTCAGAGAAATGCCTTCTTTCCTTTCATCCAAACACCCCAATAGGAAAAATTCCATATGATTGAATTCCTTCAAAATTCTTTGCTTTTTCTATGTTCGAAAGAGGCCCTTGGACCTATTTTAAACCCAATAATTTTGTAGGGGTCTTCTGAGAATTTTTCGATGTGACAATTCATTTCTAGTATAAATAAAAAAATTACACATGATTGTGTAAGAATTTCACATGACATAATTGTCGTATGAATATAAAAAATGTCTGTGTTCCAAACTGGCCTAACGTTTCGAACAAGCCCAGTAGGTAGGCTAGCCCGCCCGGCCCGTCTGGCCCAGATCCATCCCGACAAACCTTACTTAGGGCTGGGCCGTGGTCCCGTGGCCGGAGAACGCGCGGCGAGCAGAGTAGCCACGCTGCCGGCTGCCGTCGTCTTCTTCCCACCCTTTCGTCGTCTCCTCGCGATCCACCAACGGAATTGTGCCCTGCTGCAATGGGCGACCACTACCGGACGCTGGGGCTGCGGCGCGACGCCACCAAGGCCGAGGTGAAGGCCGCCTTCCGCCGCCGCGCCCTCCGCGATCACCCCGACCGCCACGCGCACTCCGACGACGCGGCTGCCCGCGGCGATGCCGCGCGGCGCTTCCGCCAGGCCTCGGACGCCTACCACGTCCTCTCCGACGACCGCCGCAGGGCCGAGTACGACCTCCGCCTCCGCTCCTCTTCCTCCTCCTCATACGCCCGCACCTCGTCCTCCGCCTGGGCCTCCTCCTCCTCGGCGTCGTATGGCTACGGATACGGCCACGGCCACGGCGGTGGTTCTTGGCGCCGGCCACCTCCGGGGGGAGGCAGCGCCTCGGCGGGATTCGATTGGGGCTTCTTGCTCAAGGCGGTGACGCGGCGAAGGTTCCTCATTAATCTGGGCTTCTCCAGGTAAGCTCCATAGGCGTGGATACTTTTCTTCCTTGAGTTCTGTGCTGATCCATTAACCTTCTAACTTGTCAAGGTAGAATCAGAATAGCCTTCGCCATTGCATGGTTCTTACACAGGTTGGTTTATTATGAATGTCTGATTGAGGATGTCAAATTGGAACCAAACCTGCAAATATGGCTTACAACAAGTGCCGATTTATTATATCCAGTAAGAAATTTCACGTATGTTTAAGACTGAAAGAAGGAAGATATGAATATTTATCATCATTGTTGTTGGGTCAAAACTCAAAAGTGAATGCACCTAAAATGGGTGATCAGTTCCATAATAAAAGTGAAGTAGCCACTTTTCCAATGAAATTTGTCAATGTATTTTGATTTTTGAACTTCAATACGTATTCGACCTCATGCAGCAGCATTCTTACTTCATAACTGTTGACTGTTGGGAAAGTACTGTTAATTAGAAGCTGCGAAACTAGACCCTGTTTGGAACAAAGGATTTTCACAAGAATCAGTTCTGTTCCCGCAGGAAATGGGGAAATTCCCACGATCTTAATGGGGCCTAAAATTGAAATCGCTACTGTTGGTGGTACCAACTAGATATGGTAGTCAAAGACAATGTTTGAGCAAGGCGGTTGGCGAAAATAAGTGCCATGTTTTGTTGGTAAAAACCTCCAGATAGATAACATGTGCTGGATGTTGCAAACTCATGTGTTCCCCGTAGGATTCCTATGTATTATGGTTCTGGTGATCCTTCAGTGTTTGAAATATGATAGCAGTTGTGATCATGGTGATAACTCTTTCTGCAGTGTTTTGCTGGCTGGAGCAGCTTTTCTTGATGGAAGTATTCTAGAACTCTGGAAGATGAATAACTCTGGGGTAAGTAAATAGCTGGTGGACTTTTAGTATTTTATTTGGAGTACCTCTCGTTGTCTCTCTTTATTCCTTTCCTAATATCCACATGAGTTTCCTTGGTTTAAAAAGTCGCTCTCTCTCTCTCTCTCTCTCTTAATGTCTTTCAATCAAGCCCCCATTTGTCATAAACTAGTTAATGAAACACTAAATTTAGTAACTAATTCGTACAGTGTGGCCATGTGGGCGGAAGTTATGCAGATGAGAGGCAAACAGTTAGCTTGTTGATTTGATTGTTCATGATAAAACGGGAGCTGAGTGAAACTAAATATGGAGGGAGTTGATTAGAAACTGTCAGAAGATGTACTCTGGGAAGTTGATAAAAGAATGAGAACGGTAAAATTTGCTCATTTTATCCATGCAACATCTTGTCCTTGTGTGATTGCGCTTGTCAGAAAATTGAGCCAATTTGTTTGTTCACTAAGTATAAAGGACTGCAATTGAATGATTTATTCAGATTTTGAAGTTCAGAATGTCACGATGACTAAACGATCAGAATGTCACAATGACTAAAGATAAGGCTGCTAAATATAGAAATTAGGATGCTTTATCTGGTACCTTTCGTTTTAATTGTATACTCTGTTGGAAATTATGAAACAAATTTAGGTCTTCGAATGGTGTTTACCATTTTCTAGGACAATAACATCAGTTTTTGAGAAATTTTAAAATGTGGTATACTGGTGCGTATCTAAGTTAACCCTGTCAACAAAAGAGATTTCTTGTTTACTTTTGGAATATCATTTTCGTTGAATCAGTTGTTGACTTGACATATTCTACACATATTTGATTCCATGTGGATTATGCACCTCCAATATTCTCGACATGCTTAGTAGTAGGGACTGTAATGAGCCCACACGCTTTCTTCTGTTGTTTGCCATAAAGTAAAGATGGGTGGTTATTTAGATTTTGATTACAATTTGCACGTCATAATATTACAGTATATTTTTCGTGGTTTTTTGGGGCATACAACAATGGTAACATTTTAGGTACTCTATACAAGGCCTAGGTACTTGAAACACACCGATGTGGTGTGTATAGTTGTGTCTGTAGAGGCTTAAGACTTGCAGAGATTTTATGGCAATTATGTGCATGTTGAAAAATTACACTGCAGTAATGATTGGAATTCTAAAATGTTCCTACTTGTAAACACAAATATTGAGAATCATATCCTACCATAGTTGAAGGCATAAAGCATTTCTACTGACAACAAACCCCTCCAGCAGCTCAGTGACGATGTTAAGCTGGGCGGGGTAAGTGGTCAGACTGGTAATGTTTCAAATAATCGCGTGATCAAAAACATGGGAGGAGAATGATTATATGTAAATGTTGTTTCAGACATCAGTATTTGAACACTTGGAACTTTATTTTTGCTGACACTTGTTTGCATCTTGGCATGTTGTATTACTAGCGTAAATGAACTCAAGTGTGTGTTACATTTACTGTGCAGAAATCATTTGAAGACGCAATGGAATCAATTGAGAAGGTGAAAACGGGGAAGGGGAATAGGTAGAACTTGAAAAGTTTCATCAACTTTTACTAGTACATATACGGACGAATGTGCATATTGTTGCTGAGATCCTGATGTAATGTAATACGTATAGCCCCGGATAATTTGTTTGTCACGAACTCACGATCCATCCTCGTAAACACGGAGGTCTGAAGAGGTCTGAATCCTCCGCTAGAAACTAGAAGGAATGAGAATGATATATTCTTCTATCCCATGTTCGAGTTGTTTTATTGCTGCATTTAACTATGTGTTTGTCGATGAAACGAGGTTGAATGAGATATGATGGTTCTGTATATTTGGTTCTATTATTTTAGGTGAATAGAATAGTTTAGCATCTAAAGAGAATTTCTTTAGATTTGTATCACTTAGTTTTAGATGGGATGGTTCCATTCAAATAATCAAACACATGGATGATTTTTTTCTTAAACCATTTCATACATATATTACTTAGTACTGATAACCAAACACACCGCAAGTCGTGCACACTAAAGTACAGTATCTGGATTACATTATTAAGAGTAATTAACACTGTCTCATTAACTTAAAAGCCAAAAAGCCTAAATCGAAATAAACAACTGGTTTTTAAGTCGAGCTTTAAAAAAACCAAGAACCTCTGTATAACTATAAGTCAAAAGCCAGACAAAAGAAACTTTTTTGGACTTTTTTGAATGAAATAACCTTTTGCCACTAAAAGTCTCTAAAATTACCCATCAAATACCATCATATATAAATTGAGAATTCATCAAACATCTTATTTAGGGTATTTTAGATTTTTCATCTGTAAACTGTACCATCTAACCTATTAATAAGTCAGGATACCAAACAACATGTCTTGCCTTAAAAGTAGACGACTTAAAAGCTCATTAAGCCAAAAGGCTAGCTTTAAGCCAAAAACCAAAAAACCTAATCCCAAACAAACAAGACCTTAATTAGTAGTAGAACAGTACAAGGCAAGAAAAAAAAGAACAGCATGGCATGGAAAACTCCGAGTACTAACTGGGCCATCCGGCTCGGCACCGACCACCCACAACCGTCCGATGCGAGATCGCACGGACCAAAAAGCTCCTCAATATTAAAAGAAAAAAAGGCTAAAGAACTAGGCAAGCTATCTTTCTCTCCAGAAGCCAGGATGAAGTCATATCATTCCCCAGCTCTCCAATGTCGGGAAGGCGGACACGACGGCCGGCGCGCTTACCATAGCCTCCAGCTCCAGCAGCAGCGACGACTCCTCCGCCTCCGCAGCCGCTACCGCCGCGGACATTGTGGCTCCCGCTCCGCTCGACGTCTTGTCCTCCTCCCGCCACGCCGCGCGGTCGAGCAGGAAGGCGGACGTGTCCAGCGTGGGGAGCACGCACGCGAGCGCGGCCGGCCTGGGCACCGGCGACGCCGCGGCGAAGGCGGGCTCGGCGCCGGGGAAGCCGGTGATCTCCTGCACCATGCGGCGGAAGTTGGCCGGGTCGGCGCTGATGTAGGTGGTCTGCGCGCGGCGGGACGCCCGGGGCTTCCGCTTGGAGACGCGGCCCGTGGCCGGTCCGCGGGGCTCCCGGCCCGGGCTCGGGCCAGCCCTGCACCCGGGCGCCGCGGAAGGGGTGGCGAGGATGTCGGAGGCGGAGGAGGTGGTGGAGGAGGACGGTGTCGGCGAGGAGGCGCCGGACATGGAGGCGCGGAGCGCGGAGGTCAACGCGTCGTTCTCGAAGGCAGCGGCGGGGGAGAACCAGGCGTTGTGAGGCCAGGGGCTCGGGGCAGGCGCGGGGAGGTGGGCCCAGGTGGGGTCGAGACTCGCGCAGCGGTGCGCCATGGGAGGGAGGAGCTGTTGCTTCCTTGTGCTTGCTTCTTGGATTGGTTTGGTTGTGAGCCAAGGCGAGCGATGAAAAGGGAGAGGGCGGTGGCGATTTATAGGCAAGAGGATGATGTAGGAGGCAAATTGAAGGATGTACCAGCCGGTGTACTGTTTTGTCACCCTTTTATGTGACTGCTCCCCTGAGTGGAAAATAGGTGTCGGTTTGGATACAGGGTTCAACTTTTCGAACAATTTCGTACCGCTCGCAAGCGAAAAAGAAAATTGTTTTGAATTTTGCTTAAATTCAAATTTAAATTTAAAATTTTTAAAAAAATCTATCCAAAATTTCTCTATAATTAGTATTAATAGCCTTATGATCTCTGCTGTGAATATTATTTAAAAAAACAAAGTTTGAAGATGTTTTTGAGCCATTCAATTTATTTAGTAGGAATATTTGTTGAAGTATATTTAGTATAAATATTTGTTGAAGTATATTTAGTAGTCATATTTATTAAAGTATATTTAGTACCAATATTTTCTTGTAAAAACCACCAGTATGAGGCAAGAAGGGCATTATCTATAAAATCATGACCTGTCAGAAAGTACATCTGAGTTTTTTTTAAAATCACATGTAAACTGCTAAGAGATCATTAGACTAAATCAAAATTTCCGGTTTAACTTGTCAACAATCAATATAGAATTAGAAGAGACCTGTAGTGATAAACCATCTATCATTTTTTTTCTATTATTTTGAGAGAGAGCTATATCATAACTAAATATTCAACAAGAATGCAAGTATCAAACAATCAACTATAGTGCATAAAAAATAAATGGCAATACATTGTTACAGGATCTGCTACAGCCTATAAAAATCATAGTTGATCAAATAAGTGCAACATTTGAATCAGAATTTTAGACTACCTCCACAACACACTGCATGCTTCGATATTTATTCAATTATATTTAGTAGCAATATTTGTTAAAATAATTCTTCAAATATCATTTTTGGCCTTTAATGGCTTTTTCAAGTTTTACAACATTTTTTTTTACAATTTTCCCTAATTTTTCTACATTTCCCCTCATTTTTTCAACTATCATCGGTTTTTCGAGCTTTTCGAGCAGATTTCGAGCCTTTTCAAGCGGTTTTCAAACCCAGCTGTTTTCGTTCGAAAACCACGAATTTCGCTCGGAGGTTTCAAACTTTTTTGACTAGATTTCAAATTCATTTGACTTTCCAACCGAGCGGTTTTGAGCGAATTTCGAGCGAAATTTCACGAATTTCGATACCGCTGAGATGTCAAAATTTGAGTTCGAAACGAAAAGTGAAACCCTGTTTGGATATCCATATTATTGGTGCAACTTGAGATTGTTTAATGGCTTTTCCAAATTTTACAACAATTTTTTTACAATTTTTCTCTAATTTTTCTGTATTTCCCATCATTTTTTCAACTATTATCGGTTTTTCGAGCTTTTCGAGCGGATTTCGAGCCTTTTCGAGCTGTTTTCGAACCTAGGGGTTTTCGTTCGGAGGTTTCGAGCTTTTTTGACTAGATTTCAAATTTATTTGACTTTCCAACCGAGCGGTTTTGATCGAAATTTTGCGAATTTCGAGCAAATTTCGCGAATTTCGATACCACTAATATGTCAAAATTTGAGTTCGAAACGAAAAGTGAAACCCTGTTTGGATATCCATATAATTACCACTAATATATATTATAATGTTATGAAAATATTTTGAGATAACTTTTATGTGTCTTTTTATTTATATATTTGTACCATTCATTATTTATAATTTATTTATTATTGTGAAATAGAGTAATATATTATCAAAAACAATAAATTAATTAATTAATGAGAGCAATTCTATCGTTTCTACAACTAAGACCAAAATCCTAAAAAAGTATTCTATTCGAACGGAGTAGTAACTTATTGTTGTTTGGGTTTTATTTTACACCACTGTATACGAGTATTTTTTTAAGGCAACTTGCCCCGAAGGCCTGGAACTCTTGCATTAACTGGGCAGTATAAAAGTTTGGTAAATCATCCTCCTTTTACTAAAAGAACCCTGAAAGACAAATATTACAAACAACTCCTTGGGTCTTTCTTCTTACATGTGAAGGCAGATCTGGGCACTGGGCAGGCTTTTTTGATCGGCACGTAGCACGGTAGGCACAGCACGCCCGAAGCACTACACGGCACGTACACGCGTGGGCTGGGCATGAATGACAAGGCCATGCCAGGCCTCGCAGTCGGGCACAATAGGCAGCACATCACGACACGAAACAGACCCGATGGAGTCGAAGTAGGCACGGCACACGGCAAGACGCCCTGTTGGGACACTGTGGCATACTATGGTGGCTTGCGTTGCAGCAGTCCTTGTATGCAGAGAAATGGGAGACACAAGAGATGTCCAAAGGTGTGGAATAGAGACCGGAGAGTACATGCTCACTGACACAGAGCGTGCGCCCTAAGCCGACGCTCTACTGCGTCGCTCGCTGAGCGTGCTCACGATATTGTGCACGGTCGTCTTCCCGCTTCCCTCACATGGCCATCGATGCCACCACAATAGACGTACGCTAGCTTGGAACGCGTAAACAATCTCGATGTTGGGGGTAGCTAGTATGTATGCATATTATTACTATGCTTTTATCTTACCAGAGAATCCCATTTTTGGGCGTATGGTTTTTAACGAGCTAGTAACTTTGTATATGTACCCAATGAATAAATAAAATATAGTTTATTTTTCCCAATATTTGTGTCCACTGCATTCGCTTCGTGCGTCTACAGCTCCTTTTTGTCTCGTTGCAATAGTGCAAATGGATCGGACCTAGACCGACCAGTATGAACCACAAATGGATCGTGCCTTGGCTCATCGAAGATGAGTTGGACCGGCATGGCACGATGAGCACAACAAACCACCGTTGTATGTTACGGGCCTGTGCCAGAGAAAGGCGGTAGGAAGGGCGACCAGCAGATAAGCTCAATCACGCATTCACGCTGGCAGTCACCACTATGGGTAGCCTCCACGTAGGGAAATCACAGAAACTAAAGCACATACGTATATAAGGGTAGAGACGGGTGGCCCCCCTCCCCGCTCGCTGCCAGTGAGATCACCGGCGGTCAAAGTTAGAAGAGGCAAGATCACCGGCAGTCAGAGTGATCACCGGGGGCCAGATCTACCCTGGTAATGAGGGGTGGAAGAAGCAAGAAGAGGGGACGAAAGGCTCGAGAGTGGTCTGGCCAGGTACTGCTTCTATGCTCTTTTTTTTTAAGTTGCATA
Organism: Rhipidocladum racemiflorum; assembly: GCA_036346355.1. Taxonomy (NCBI): domain Eukaryota; kingdom Viridiplantae; phylum Streptophyta; class Magnoliopsida; order Poales; family Poaceae; genus Rhipidocladum; species Rhipidocladum racemiflorum. Next base: position 35,348,706 of record CM070569.1, on the reverse strand, counting down.
AATATTAAAGCATGAATGAAGGGTAGATGATAATTACTTATCCCTTCGTTTGCTTTAAGTTTTGTACAACTTGTATTAGGAGGGAAAGCATAGAAGCACCTCTCAGAAAGTAAAGAGCAAATTGCACATTATACCAGGTGCCGGCTGTATTCGCACACGAGTTGCAGAAAATCTTTTGCAAGACGCCATACGTTTTCTGCAACGTAGCTGCATTTTGCAGCAACACGATGGTTTAGAATTTTTTTTTTTCAAGGAAAAAACAACAGAACCTCGTAGCAGAGCGTGATTAGTTATACCTATATTAAGTTCCGGAGGTTTCAAGCCCTCCGGTTGTGTCCGCGTGGCAGCTGTTCGACGCTTCGGTTTCTTTCCTTTTTGCGGTTCGTTCCCCCTGCCTCACAACGAAAGAATAGGCCTCCGGTCGCCTCTGCCATTTGCCCCTTTCCCTTCCTGCCTCGACGCATGCGGCTTCGCCGCCCTTCCGCCGTTCGCCGCATCTGGTTCCTCCCCTCTTCTCTGCTAGCCGGCTCACTGAGCTCTGTCCCTCTTCCTCCGCTCGTCCTCCGGTCCCCGCATGACCTCGCGCGCTCCGCTTGTTCCGTCCCCCGCACGCTCCTCCGCCAGTTCGTCGCCCTTGCCTCTGGCCACACGTACGCACAGCTCCCCTCGCCGCCTCGCCCGCCACTACCGCCGCCTATGAGGTACGCTCCTTTGCTTTGCATCGGTTCTACCCTTGCCTCATACGTGCCGCTCGCGCCGGTCTCTCCGTCCGCACGCCGCCCCGTCCTACTACTTCCCTCGCCTCAGCCAAGCCGCCCCGTGCTGTTCCCGGTCGTCACCTTCTCATCGCCTCCTCTGGTCAGCTGCCTCGCCAGCCATCTTTCTCACCTCTTCCTCCCCAGAAATTTCCCTATTTTTCCCTCCACCTTTTCGACCGTTCGCAGTCGCTCCCCGAGCTCCTGGATCTCAATTCGATGGCGCGGCCATTCACCTGCCGGAAGCCTCTCCTTTGGATTTGGACTTGCGGGCGTCACAAGCTTGTTCTTGGTGGTGAGTTGTTTCTTTCAGCAAGGCTACGATGGTTTCAGTTTAGTCTAATTGTTGCTCTTCCTCTTTAATTTTCCTCCACCCCCTTCTCCATGGATTTTCATTCGATTCACTGCAACAATATGCCCCAAATGTGGAATTTCAGTGGCTCCCCTTGGGGGGTTTAATTTTGTACATCTTCTTGGTTACAGTTTCTTAGTCCCTGCACCCGCGTTTATATCATCTGGAGTCATCAACAAGAGGCACCTATCTATCACCATTTGACACACGGTCAGCCTCATCGTCTTTATTCTTCTCGAGGATTTTATCCTACAGAGGTTAACAACAACAACAAAAAGAGCTTGCCTTTGATTTCTTTTTATAATGCAAAATGGTAGCGCCACATGCTTCCCTTCCCATGCTGATTTCCATTCCATGCTTTAATGTAGAGACGAGTTGGATTTTGGAAATCAGAGCCGATGGTCGATCAGAAAGGTGTGGACCATGCTTGATTTCAGAACTTGCAGATATTATTTTATGTTTGTTACTTCTTCCGTGCTACAAATTGTTAAGTTAGGTGTTATAATCTTAATTCATGCTGCATCCCCTAATAACACGTTTCGCTTTTCCTTTATACTCACTGTTGGTAGTTGGCAAAAAATGTCCTGAAAAGATCCATACATAACTTACCTTATCCAACTCATGCTTCTCAGGACAGTTCAAAGCTAGCGTTTCATCTTTATGGGAAGATACTCTGGTTACTTGTTATCCTGGTCAATTCCCACCTATTCTTTCCAGCTAATTTAACTAACTAGCTAAATCTTTACGAGAAGATACTCTGATAGTCTGGTTACCTGTTATCTGGCCAATTCCCACCTGTTCTTTCCAACTAATTTAACTAATTAGCTAAAACAAGAAAGCTAGGTTGCCCATCAATTTTGTTCGGATCACTTATCTCCAAGGCATCCCGTCTGCGATGTATACCACATCGTCGCCTAATTTTTAAGCATCCAATTTTAGTGAGCATTTTGGTAGACAAAGATATTAGTGTGCAATTCAACACGGAATGAGTTTGAACTTTTCTTACAGTGGAATGCTTATGGGATTTTGGCTGAAGATAGTTTGATAGGAATTAGTTTGGAGGTTATGTAAATAACGATCTGCGATTAAATGCCATGCTCAAGTAATGATCAACTTATCATCCAACACAGGTTTTGGAGGTTGTGATACATTAACCGTGTGAAAATAGTACTTTAACCACTAAGTTAAGTAGCCAATTCATTAAAGAGAATAAAATATGATTTACTCATCCACCATGTGTTATTTATGTTTGATTGTTCCGTTTTAGTGCAACCTGGAGCCTGCAGGTGTGTATTTCGAGCTGTTTTGGGCCCCAGATTACTAAATCATTGTTTCATTTTTTGGGGGCTTTATGTATTCTTGGGTTATTATACTCTACTTTAAATGTTAAAATTGATTACATAGATCAATGCCACAGAAGCAGCGCAATACCGTGGGAAGTTGGTGGCTGAGCACAATGCTTTCTAAATATCACAGAAGGTTTACCCATTTGTTCCTCGTCTGCTTTTAGAATATGATGCGTGCTCTTAGATATTCGATTAGTCATAATGATGAACCCAAATCTTTTCATAGATCAAGAAGAGTTTATCATTGCCCAGGTAGTTTTGGCTTGTCTTCTGTGCAGGGATTGACAGAATACTTTGGACCTTCATAAAAAAAATTCACATGTCGACCTCTTAATTGTGTTGTATGCAACATGGACAGTGCAAAAGCGGCAGATTTACCCTTCTTTTTCCATTGCCCTTTCAGTTTTTGTTTTTGTCAGGGTATTGATCTTGTTTGGATATTATTAAGTGAATTAGTACTGCGCTTTGCTCTGATTAATGAGAAGTTGAGAACTTCGTTTTCTTTAGTCTCCTTATTATCTGAACCTAATTCTTGTTAGCATCAGCTTGATTTACTATTTCTACTGTTGCTCATGAGATGAGTATGTGTGTTCTTTGAGACATGATTGTTAATTTGTCGTCGTTACAATTTTAGCCTCATCGTCTCATTTTCTTAGCCATAAAATAGAAATACATATATGAAAAAACTTTATAGAATTTTTGTAACAACATTTTCAAGAGTATTTTGTCAAGAAAGCGACATAATTGAGGTGATGGCGATATCAAGGTGTACTTGGAGCAATTATAAGTGGTATACAGATGCATCCTTTAGCTGAATGCAATGTTAACTGATTAATTGTAGTTTGTTTGAATAATTTCTTCTGTCATTTTTATTTGTCAAACAAAGAGAGATATGATTTTGTCATATATTTGATATCTCCTTGCTTGGCAGGTTTTTTTAAGAAGATGCTTGGCACATTTTCGATAGCTCACATTTATACTAATATAATTAACCAATATCGACAAACCCGTTGTAATTGGTTCTGCTTAAACATAGAGGCTCAACATGTAGCAAACAGTTGCACAATTTATAGCATTCATGATTAGTGATTAGACCATAATTATACCAAAACAGGAAACTAATGAAACTGCAATATTGTTTACCAGCACACCTAACTATAGTTGCTTTGCACTTGGTATTACATCGTTTGTATTTGGAATAGCAACAGAGTGCGCTCCCGCATTCCATCTCTTTCACATTGTTATAAAAGCATACTTAAGTGATAGGAACTTAGATCAACCCACTGGAATGTTGGAGCAGTGAGTATCCTGCCCTCCTGCGCTTTAGGCAAATTTGATTCATAGTCCTTAACTTTTGATTGCTAAATTAAAACTTCTGTCGAGTTGTTCCAATTCATTTGCCTAGCCTTTAAACTAATAAGCATAAAGAACACTCTTGCAGGCTTGCCTTGATAATCATGGGTTTTTATGAGGCTAGCCTCGCTTTAATTTTTCCCCAAATTCTTCCTTTTATTGGATTTGCTCTTTACCAATGTTCTTATTCTGCATTCACGATTGCCTATTATCCTAAAGGTAATTCGACCATCATACAACTCATGATTGTCCTAACATATTTTCCCAGAATTTTAGTCTACATTTCATTGTCTCAGATATGCGGGACAACTATGTTGAGGCTCAGCTTTTGGCCTTAGACATGTGGGCCCGTTCTAATCCTTATTTTTGCTTACCATGAGAAGGTCTGCACATGCTAATTCCTTTGTCACCTCATAACAATTGTCACTCTTAAATTGACCTGATGGAAAGCATTTTGGGTGTCTGCAGGTTGATTGGATGTATTCACGTTGCTTTCCCGGCATGGCAGGTGGCCTCAACATATACCCATACAAGTGTTGTGTCTCTTTCCGATCGCTGTTGTCTCTAGACATGCATAATAAACTTATATCAGTTGGATCATCTAATAAGCTATCACATTAGCGGTCCCTTTCCTTTGTGATGCAGTTTCAGTGATCGAGAACAATTTATACAGGTACCAACAGCACATGGAAGCTTGTTGTGAATCAGGTTAGTTTGTAGGTACTATTTTCTTATGAGAATAAAGGGTTAGAATTCCTTTTCTGAGATCCATTTTAATAGTTCCTTTACATATATTTCATTCCAATCTGTTTAGCTTATCTACCTATCACTAGGCTTCTTGGTCTTTATGTTCCATTTGATCTAATATAATGGAGATACAAATGCCGTTGGAAAGTGTAAGCTGTAAAATGCCTGCTCGCTATCACCAATCCTATTCACAACTCGGCATGAGCACGCTACTATAATGCTATGCTTTCCATGTGCTTAGAGTTATTCAATTTTTACATTGCCAACCTGATTTAATTACATGTCCTTATGTATTTCCCTATCACGAAGATTTTTCCTGTTATGTTTCCAATAGCACAGGATTGTCATGATATTCTAGGAATGTAAAAGAAATAGATTCCATTGATTTTGCAACTAAAGATGGTCCTATAAATTGTCAGAGCATGAATGAGTACCAGCATTCAGGTTGGGCTACAAATTGCATATCATTATTTTCTTAGAGATAATTTTTTAGCCTACAAAAGATATGTTGAGTTCAGGTCATCAGTTATTTCTTTTTTATTTGTTACCCATTTTCTTTGTATCTTATCTACTCTTTGTTTTAGGATGTGCCAAATTGGAAAAAAATTGGCATGCATTACCTGCTCTCAAATTATCAACTTTTAAGCGTCACAATCTTCTTTGCCATGTCAATCATCTACTTTAGATGCATACTCTTCTAATTGTGACCAAGATATGCTTTGTGTGTACAGATTCTGATAAAAAAAAATTTATAAATACTTCTTGGTTCCCTTTATTGTTGTTGTTGATATTCAATTCATCTAGCTCTCAGGATTATAAGAAAATAGAAAATAATAAATTTTCGTTCCAGGTAAAAGAATTCTTTTTATACATGTACAACACAGTATCGAGGAGGAGATACATAAAAATGGTTGCCTGGTTGCTATCACAATGATTTCCATCAGACTTATTTTACTGTTATGTCATTTACTCATTTTTCGGTCATGTTTCTTACTTTCTTTTGCTCCAACTCAGAGGGTCACTTAATGTGGCAATTCTGTATCCTATTAGTAGGCAAACATATTGGACCAATTGTTTGTTAAACTAGAAGATTCAATTAGATCTTTGAATGCTTTCTTGCAAGGTAATCCTTTGTGTCTAAGCATTACTGCAGATGCATCATGCATACTGCCTCCTTAGTAGTCTTATTGCTTATTAATTCATCCAAGACTCCGGTGAGCTTATCATTTTTGTTGCTAGGTTGGCCTATATTTTCTACGACTGTTTGTACATATACTTCATCAATCAGTATACCTTTTTCAATCATACATTTTTTTCTCATATTAAGTGTTTAATGAGTTTATTTTTGTGCGAAGCAATTATCTTTCTTAAAAACAAAGACTTATTTGGTTGTTTCTTAAAGATAAAATGTCCATTGATTCTTGGATAGCCTCTTGTTTTGTTTCTTACATGGTGCATGCCTATCAAAGTAGTCTTAATTCTGCAGTGTGCCTTCGTGAAATTTTGATAGTGCTTCAGGCTTGGCCTATTTCCCATGGTGCTTTTTTTACATGTTCTTCAATACGTAACTGGTCTAACTCATTACCTCACTTCATAAGTTATTATATCATTCACGAGTACTAACTTACGCGGCGTGCCGCCGCGTACACTTTCCTAGTTCTACGTAGGGCACGGAGATTCGCGAGGCTGAGGAGCGAGGGGCGAGGCGGTGGGCGCCGATTGCCATTGGGTGGGTCCGTGGGTGCGGGGAGAGGGAGCGGTGTGGAGAGGATCGGAGAAACCGCGTCCATCGGAAGAAGGGATCGGAGGAGGTGTCGAGTGTGAACCGAATTCAACGTCGGATTGACACGGACGCCGCCAGCTCGCTACCTCTCGTCCGCTTTCCTGTCTTTTTTTTTCGCTTAAAGAGAGAAGAAACAAGAAAGAAAGAGTCGTCGGGGTGGGGGGGTCAAGCCGTGTTGTCAGAAGCCGGGCCCCACCCCACCGGACCCATGGGTGGGTTAATATGTGTATTGCAGGTCGCTATTTAACTGTATACACAAATACTAAGGTTATATTTGGTACAGTTCTAGATTCTGTGGAAATGAAAACGGTTCCAGATTCTTGGTAGAAACGTTTCAGGTAGAATCAGAATCACTGTCTGGAAATCGTTTGGCTAGCTGTCTGGATTCTGTGAATCGGGGTGGCACGGGGTTGAGGGTGATTCGGCCCCGGCGTGGAAAAAGAAGAAACTTTCTGAGGAGAATCGTTCCGAGCTTTAGCCCGTTTGGTTGGGTTTCTCCCAGATTCTAGTAGAAACGGTCCGGTTACAAGTTGCCAAACATGGCCTAAGTATAGTAAACTTGACAAGATTTCCGGTTTCTCACGGCCTCCATGTCGTTTTTCGCTGACGTGTTCGCTCCGCGTGGATCCATATCGACGCTTGAAAGCCCCGTTGATACGGCTTAAATAAATTGTCCCCGTAGCTCGCCTGCTAAGACGTCGTAGCGTAGCGGTAATGCTCAACAGCGTGAATAGCAGGTCGCGCATTCGAACCTGCCCCCCACGCGCGGGTGCATGACTTTTCCAGGCCAACACGTGGCGTTCGCGTACGTCTCTGGTGCTATTTTTGCGCAAAGGCCTCCAGAAACTCTAAAATTACATCTAGATCCTCGAAATACAAGATATTGATTTTTTTTTCATGTTTTCCTTATGTAAAGGTACCCCGGTATTCGAAAATTGCATTCAGACCCTCAAAAAAATTTGAAAATTTATTTTTTCACATCCAGGCCCCCAAAAAAAACGGATATTGATTTTTTTTCATCATTTACTTGCGTAAAGGTCCCCCAGAAAATTGCATTCAGACCCTTGAAAAATGTGAAAAGACCCCTGTAACTCCCAAAAATTGTTTTTAGCGCATGGTTTTATCCGAAAGGCTACCCAAAACTTTTTAAAATTACATATTAATCCTTTTCTCATTGGAGCCTCCCGAAACTCCGCATGATTTTTATCGTTGGGTGTGTAGCTGCTGGCGCAGCGTGCGCCGCGTCCACACATCTAGTTCTTCATACGTACTGTTAATTTAGAGACGGATTATCCACCGCCTACTTTGTACTCCTTCCATTCAAGTTTATACGGCGTATTTTTGCTTAACATCTAGGCTAATAATATATTGAAAATAACTGTACTACATCTAATTATTATCTTTAAGCATTTTATACATTATATGCATGTAGAAAATACTACCATGTAAAAATGGATATTTTTAAAGATACGTCACGAATATCACATTAATTTACATCAAAACATAAAATACCTCTTACGTTTACAAACAAAACCGTTAAAAAAAATACATCAAACGGAGCTTATATTAGACGGGCGGGCAATAATTGAGCAAATGACTGGAGTGACGCGCAAGCCATCGCCGTGACTCACCCTGCTGCCAGCCCACCCCGCCGGCCACATCAAGCAAGCAACGTGCACACACGTGAGCACGTACGTACAGACATCGTATACTTAAGTAGTTCGGTAATGCTACAGTTCGGACGTCTGATTTCTACCGCAACATTTTTTTCTACGCATGCAATATTTTTTTCTACACATGCAACATTTTTTTCCTACGCATGCAACATTTTCATTCGACAAACAGTAAATGTTTCAAAAGTGAAAAAAATGTTGCGAACGTTGAAAAAATGTTATAACGATAAAATTGTTGCGCGGGCGTCCGAAATTTTAAAAAAAATCAGACGTCCGGCTGCTAGTACTGTCCTTAAGTAGTTCGTACAAGTATTAGCGATTTAGCGGTCCCAACGACTCGCGAGTCGCGACTCATGGCCGTTGACTGACTCGCCACCCGTCCATGGTACGGCTTGCATTGCATCCGTACGCAGGCTAGCGTAAGCACACAGCTCACAGCCCAGGTAACGTCCGCGATCTCAACCGCTCCGTCGCATATGCCTTCCATGGGTACCGGTCGAACCTGTATCCTGATGAGTCAAAATTTATGTTATAGTAGTACTAAGATGTATTAAAAACTTTTAATTCTTTAAATTCAGGATAATAAAAAGTCTCCCTCGTATATATATATATATATATATGAAAAATACTTCGTACTCTGGGAGTAATTACTCCTATCTCTGAAATACCACCCAAACGTATTTGAAATACTCCTTTATCAGTTTGGATACACTCATATACTAATTATAAGATATTTCAATGAGATCCACATGAAAAAATTGCAAGGGAGTACATAGTTTTTAGCATATTTTGCAATTACCTTCATATACGCATATAAAAAGAAGTATGCCTAAAAAGTGTACATACCACCTCTGAAAAATGTAAATACCACCTAGATGGTCTTATATACTTATATATTACACGTACATATATACAAGTTTGATACAGTAGATCGGACCACACTTTAACGAAAAGAGAGAGAGAAGAAACCGCCACCTGACACTGTTCTTGTTCCGCATGTGAGTTGCTTCGAGAGATGGAGACCAAATTATATTCAAATACGAATCTAACGTACTATTATTTTTTGTGTCCCATAACCTATATATTTTGGATTAATCATTTGTTAAAAACTAAAAAGTTTGCTCGGTTGGCTGAGGCGTGAGGAGCGTATAAGACCTGTCCGTGTTCGAGATTTACGAACTTTACGAATCATCTATAACTATGTATCAATGATAATAACCAATACCAGAATGTTGGTTTCTTGGGGGTGCCTTTTTCTAGCTAGGTCAAAGAATTTCGGGCTGCTTATTGAGTATTTTTGTCACGGCCTAACATGGAGAAGCGATGCGCTGATGTTAACCCAGCTATCACTTTTCATCTAACAAATTTTTTTTCAAATCTGATTTCTTTAATAATATAATTACAAAAATAGCCATCTCTACACCTTTACAAAAATTAAAGCGGTTAATCAACCGATTAATTAATTGAGTGATTTAATCAAGTGATTAATTAACAAAAGTGAATGATTAATGACATAAATGGTCGCCGGCCATGGGACCTCGGTAGAACTTGCCGTGGCCCATCAGCGCGACAAATGATATATTCTCACTTGACGAAGTTTCCACGATAGTTGACTATTTTGGCTACTTTTATAATTATGATTGAACATGGTCAAATTTGTAAAAGGAAAATTTGTCACAATTCTAGAAAAAGGATGACTTCGATGTTAACCCGTACGTCCTGCTTACCGTGCGGGATACTACGAGGAACCAGCTGTATTGCGCAATGGTCTATCTTTTTGTTCGGTGTGATAATCGATCACAAATCGAAAGTTCCCTTAAATAAAATGAAATGTAAAATTACGCTAATAAGGAAAAAAAATTGACCGCTCCCTCCATCTCATTATATAAGGCGTAACTCCTACCAACGCCGAGACTAAGAAAGCAGTTGCGTTGCGCGAAGCTTAAGGTGATTAATGCATACATGTATACGCATAAGAGATGGGAGAGAAGGCTAATGCATGCATGCATGCGCATGAGAGATGGGAGAGAAGCTAGAACAGGAGCTGAGGAAGCGCCGCGCCCTATATTCTGGGATTTGAAAAAAAAAAACAGTTGTGCCATATATTTTGCGATGAAGGGAGTAATATCTTATGTGCCGTGGGAATGCCGGACGTCCAGCTGTGCTACTCACCCGCGTACAGCGAGATCGTCCGATTGCGATCGCACGGTGGAGAGCAGGCCGGTGCAGAGCCGTGGGATCGCAGATTACGACGTGGACGGTCATGATCGATGCGCCCCGCCTCCACTTTCCCCGTAACCCTCGCCATCCCCACCCGCCCGTGCCCTCCACCAGGATCCACGCTGTTTCCTCCTCCATCAGATCCAACCGAGCGCGCCATGGCCGAAGGCCTCGGCGGTGACCATCATTGAGCAGGCCATCGCCCTGCGGTAGGTTGGGGTGCCCGTCATCGGCCTCACCGCCGTTGAGCCGAACTTCGACACGCCGGCCACGGTCATCGAGGTGAGCGTCGCTCTTGGTTTTTGTCGAGTATAACTGACGAGAGAGACGAGAGTGATAGAGCCCGCACTCCACCCCCCCATCCGCCACCGCGACCCATGATGGTGTCCGGCGTGTCGAAGAGCATGGTGCTCGCGCTACTGGGCTTTTGCGTCAGCGTCCTCTTCATCGTCTTCGCCTACTCCTGACTCGTCTGCGCCCTCATTCGCCACTCCCACCCCTGCCCGTTCCCCTGCCTCCCTCCCCTCTCCACCAGCTATTCCTTCGCCATATCAGTTCTACTGGTTTTCATCATATGGAAGTGTCTGTTTTTAGTGACTTTAATAATCGAGCTAAAATTAGGGAGAAATAATAACTAGGCCTTAATTTCAACTCATTGACTAAAAAGTATTATGTTAGGTGTTTACTCAACCTTTTCTATATCAATCCTTGTAAAATGTTGTGATCATGTGTTCATTCTTTCACATAGCTCAAAGAATCAACTCTTGAGGTTTTGGAGAAAAGATTTTTAACGAAAATCAATTTTTCTCCCAGTGGTCGGCACTACCGCAGTGATATGGCTGGTACTGTCGGAGGTGCGGCAATATTGGGGTCAAAGGCTGGTATTGCCAGAGGCCGGCAATACCGCCCCAGTGGAGTGGTAGTTATTTTTCAATGGGCGTGTTTTTTTGTGCCCATCTCTTGGCCGGCACTACTGGGGTCAAGGGTGGTACCACCGGAGGTGCGGTAATACCGGGCCCAAGCCGCCGGTAGTTATTTACCAAAGAGCGAGTTTTCACGAAGTATGAAATCTGGAATTACCACTAGTAGGGGCCGGTACTGCCGCTCGAGCGGTACTACCAAAGGTTTGCCATCGGTAGTACTGAAAAACTAGCCGTTAACCAACTACTAGGGTCGAGGCCAGCACTATCGGGCCTAAGAGGACAGTAGTGCTGGATTTGCTGTTCTATTTCAGTTTGGCCCTAATAGCTATATTTCGTGTGGGAGGCTATAAAAGGAGCATTGGGGCTGGCATTTGGTGGTGCTAAGTTTTGGGGAGTTCTTGGGGTGAAGTGCATGTGTGATTTAGGCTTTATTTGTCAAAATCTTAGTTTATAGCTTCTGCATCAATTATCATTTAGGTTTTGACATAGTGATACTTAGACGAGTAATTATTTGTGGAGAGAATTTTTAAAAACCGCCTATTCACCCCTTCTAGTCGGCATCCTCGATCCAACAGAAGGGTCAGTGATAAGTTGCGTTTTGGGAACCATATTGATATCTAAAACAATACCCCATCGGTTCAAAATATAAGGCCTAGTGCTTGCATGTAGATTTAATGGGATTTTTCTACTATAACCCTATTAATTATCTCTCAATCATATATATTCATTCATTACCATACACACAAAATATTATCTTTTATCTTCTAAAATAATTGAGGTATAGAAGTAATTTTCTCTCATATCTTTCTCAATTCACCACAGCTTTAATCATGTGCAAAATTAAAATACGTCTTATATTTTTGAAAAAAGGGAGTATGTATTTGTGACTAAACGGAGTACATCATGTGGCTAGCTTTTCCTATATTAATTACTTTTTTGTGTAGTCGATATATATATATATATATATACACACACACACACACACACACACACTAGTTACATGCCCGTGCATTGCTACGAAAAACAAAATTGATAACGAAAAATAAAGATTAAAAAATAAAAAATTTATTTCACAAGATCAAACATCTATCTTTAACGCTTCATTTCTTGCGAAAGCTGGCTAATTAAAGCAACGCTTCGTTTCTTGCGTAGGGCAATTAAGCAGCAATTAATGACGTGGGAAGAACGGACCACTGCTACCAAGTGCTGCTTCAAAATAGTATATATATATATATATATTACTTATTTTTTCCTATACATAACGTTTATCTGATTTTGGTTCTTTTCTGTTTAGAAAATAATTTTTTTTAAATATTATATTAATATTATATTAAAATATAAAAATACACCCTATAAAAGAGAGGAAGTATAGAATGAAAGTAGATATATTATGAAATCATGAAATTAGATCGAACTTGAATGATCTAGATGTAGGTGGAATCCTACCTCCTCCGCTTAAACACGTTTTACACATAACCCTCTAGAAAATTACAATTTCATACTTTAAGTGTAACAGGTGAGATTTCACATAGATTTGAATCATTCAAGTTTAATTCAACGCATTTAATTTTCTGTTTTTATGTTTTTACCATATATCTATTTTCGTGGTATAATTTCTCTATAAAAAAAGCATATTTTCTTTGAGGGAGGGACTAAAGCGGGCATGTGGTCGGCGACGGACAGGTACGCATGACGGTGACGCGCGGGTTGACTCATAAGTCAAAATTATTACACTACTCTTCAAAAACTAAATTACATTGTTTTTAGCTCATTGCTTATTTTTAATTGCCACATTCCAGATGTTGTACTGTAGCGCGTGCGACGACCCTGCGTGAATAGAATAGCACTTTGGTTATTTTTATAAGGCAAGGTTTGATTTGACATGGTCTTTAAAATTGAACGATATTATTTTTGTATCATGTAATCTATATATTATCGAAGTACTCGTCGTCTTACATAGGGGTGCAAACGGAGCGGATATTTCCCGACCGATCCGATACCGTATTCGAAAAAAATCCGTACCGATGTTATCCGTATTCGTATCCGGAAAATCCGATGTAATATAGGTTAGGATATGGGAAGAGCAATATCCGATCCGTATCCGAAAAACCTCATGTAATATGGGTTAGGATATGGAAAGAGCAATATCCGATCCGATATCCGGTAAATATCCGACCCAATACCCGGTAAATATCCGACCTGATACCCTTGCAATATTGTTCATAATGTGTGCATTTGAATTACAGTGCTTGCTAGCTGTATTTTAGATGTTGCGTGTTGGTTATGTGCTATCTGATTAGGCAAGTTGTAATATAATGTGAAACATAGTGCTGTTGTGAGCCTGTGATATAATGTGAGCAAGTTATAATATAATTGCACTACTTTCTGGATCAAGCTCTTATAATTGCACTACAAAACACTTGATTGCAGTTGGATGTGCTACATCATATAAGTGCATATGTTGATTAGAATTGTACTTGGTTGTATATTATTCTTATGTAGGGAATGCAACTATTATTGAATTTGAAACACTTACATGTCTTTAAAGTTATAGTAAAGTTTTGTGTATGGTTGATTGATCCTAATATATGTGACATATATGGTTTCTGCTTTCACGCATTATCTGACTAACTATTCGTGACCGAGACTAACCGTATCCGAAACGACCTGTATTCGCTCCGTATTCGTGACCGAAGTAATCCGTATTCGTATTCGAATCCGGCACTGTCCGTATCCGATTATGTATCCGAGAAAAAATTTGGAATAGGATACGGGATGAACAAAATCCGTTCGTATCCGCTCCGTCTACACCCCTAGTCTTACATCTTATGAAAATCCGTATAGTATCTAGCTAGCCCTGATAGGGCGCTAGTTTAATCAAGCCTAACAGTACATGATTAACTTAAATTAAGGGTGCGCCAATTGGGGGAATTAGCTTAATCAAGCCTAACAGTACGTCATTAACTTAAATTAAGGGTGCGCCAATTGGGGGAACTAGCTGCCAGGGACCTGCATGGGCGTTGCGTGTCAGCCCGTAGTCAGTACTAGCTACCGCCGCATGTGCACGCCGTTGTTGATTGCGATAGGCAACGCGTCATGCCGACGGCGACGTGGCCACGTCGACGTTCAACGGCTGAGGTCACGCTCGCGTCACCGTGACGTCGGCACGCCCGCGCTCCGGTCCAGGCCAACGGAACGGAAATGGGGACGCGGCGGACCCGCAGTCACAGTAGGCATTGCAACTTAAACAGATCGTGAGTCGTCCGATCGAGCAGCGAACGATGTAGATCGTCTAAATCTGTTTTGTTACAGTACCATTTTGCTACAGAGCTTCAGATCGATCTGAACTGTCGCTTTTCGATCCAACGTCTCACACGTAGCTGCTTAAGTTGCAGTCCCTATTGTGACTACAGGTGATCCCTATCTCAGTGGGATAGAAGGAGGTGCAGTTCTCTAGAGACTGCAATTTAAGTTTCTATAGCGACGAAGTCACGAATAGACCGGCATCACACAGTCTATATAGGCTAAAATAAATGAATAAACAATATTACTACAGTATTATGAATAGTACCTTCACATATTAAAAAAATATACGCGTTGTTTTTAGCCTATCCAAAGGGTCGATTTTTCCGAGGATCCTATAAGAACTTGTTCGCGCGAAAAACGTGAAGGGGGTTTTAGGCTTCGAACACACAAGACAAACACCGGGTTTGCAGAGCGTGCCAGTCGATTTGACCTGAAATCGACAAGGTAGAATTTGTAATTCGATCAAAGCCGATAAACAAAGATCTATCGGCTTTTCGCTAGTCGGCAAGAACCGATTAGGAGATAACTAGATCAACCGATTCTGATTGATCCGGATAGAAATAAAATCGGCCGGGAAGGCGATGCGCAACAAAGCAAGCAAATCAAACCTGGTGAAATCGGCCAAAATCAACAATCGGCGATCTTGCTTGACTATGTTGATTCCGTCGACTTGCAGAGAAATCTATGAAGCTAAAGCAATGTAAAAGAAAAGGCTGTAAAAAGTAGGTGTGTTGTTGGAATTGATTGATTCCCCTTTGCTTAGCGCCCTCCTCCTTTTATAACACACCCGACCGATCCGAGTTACACATGGATACGGTGCATTTACCTGTATCGGCCTCTTATCCGATTTCCTTTCCTTTTTAGAAACGGATTCCTTTTCCGAGTCGTTTTACCGATTCCTTTCTGTACGAATATTTCTTCTATTTTTAGACCGATTTCAATACATGCCGAATTTTGGTGCAAACAGAACTGCTTAACTTCCAGCCCAGGAGATTGCACGATCTCTGCCTGTATCGGTGGAAATGAGATCCTCTGACATCACGCCTCTGACGTTGGTCACTGAGACGTGACGTCAAAGAACCACTCCCCGACTCCCGTATCGATGATACCGAACTTTTGTCTTGCTTGCTCGGTGCCAGCCATTGTGAGGCTTTGTGCGGGGGCCCGAAGATTCCATGCGCCGGTGTATCCACGTGCACTAGTGCTAGGTCGGAAAAAAAAGAAGAGAAACTGTCGGTCTACTTGTAAGTGAAACCAGCGAGGAAGAAACAGAGATAAAGAAGTGTTACTTCTTTGGATCGTAAATAGTTATTGATTTAGACAACTTTCGAAATGTAACTTTGACTACTAATTTAAATTATAATATATTTATAAAACTCAATAAAATTATAATACGGAAGTGTTTTTCAAGACAGATCTAAACATATGATTATCATGCATCCAATTTCAATATTTAAAAAGATATTCACAATCAAAGTTTCAAAAGTTTGTCGACACTTGACCAAAACAACGATTATTTGCGAGTGCAGAGGGAGTAATTAGTTACAGGTTCCGTTTCGAAAAGAGGAGGAGATACTAAACAGTGAATAATATGATCTTCGACTTAAATCCTTGGTAATTTTCTCGTTCAATTCGAGGAAGTTTAAGTTTGGTCGAATCAGGCCTGACATTTCGTGCCACGAAAAAGAAGAGAAGAAGAAGCTGCATTAGCGGCGGGCAAGAATCCCGTGCGCGCGGCAGCCGGCCGGTTACCCAGGTATGTAGCCCGAAACCGGATTTCCTGATATAGAATGACGTTTATCAGCACAAATCATTGCGCAGCCTGATGAATCGTAGATTTGTAGTATACGGCCAGTAGACAAAGTACCATCCATCAATAATACATTGCCGCCCATTTCCACGGTAGGTGGGCATTGTAAACGGATTCGTAGAAACGAACCGATTTAACATACGAGGTTTATATTCGCAGTAGAATTTTTTTTTTAAAAAAAATGAGTAGCAAACCGTGAATCCAAATCCAATTTTTAACAAAAAGAAAAAAGTAATCGGGGCGGACCCAAGGCCCGGTCAGCCTAGACCTGAGCCCGGGCTCAGCCCATGTAACAAACATCCTAAATCTCGTATTCACGTCACCTGACCCGTACAATCTTCAAATCAGAAACGAAAATATAGAGCCTGAATCTACAAGCTTTACTAGCGTCTTGTAAAAAACATCCTAAATTGTATAAAAAGTTAGCAACTACTCCCTCCGTTTCTTTTTATAAGGCGTATTTGGTTTCGTTGGGACAAGACTTTGACCAACAATTACTCTATTAGCATATAATTTTTATGACACAAAATTGATATTAGCAGATTTGTATTCAAAAGTACTTATATATAATTATGATTTTGTATTGCATAAATGATATATTAATGAAGTAATCGTTGGTCAAAGTCTTGTCCTAACGAAACCAAATAAGCCTTATAAAAAGAAACGGAGGGAGTAAAATTTAAATAGCTTTGAACTTGTTGTCCTTTTTTAAGCGTGTCCGGGCTCTAAAAAATTCATGGATCCGCCACTGGTTGTAATGATGTAAATTTTCACTGTGCTGCCGTCGCTGTGTCGCCTGAGAAAAACCTGCTTGAGGTGTATACATCGATCGGAAGAATGTGGCGAGCTTACCCATGAGTAGAACTAGTGCACCATAGTAATAGTTGCAATAATTAGAGCGGCGAAAACTAGCTCGAGTGTAAATATTTTTTTTGCCCTGAACGATCTCTCTTGGTCTCTCGATCATGTGTCTCCGTATGTTCCTTGCATATGTCCATTAACATTGCACCAAACTGATGGAATTAATACCGCAATTACAGAGAAAGCTAACTTTTATATTGGGACATCAACAAAAAGAAACTATACCAATAGGAACAGGCAACATTAGAGAGAAAAAAGAATCACCTCCGGGGCAGACGAGAGAACTTCACCGTCACACTTGATCAGCACATCAGATACATCAGCAGGTGGCACCTAGTCAGCACTGTATTTAGTTGTTCTTGTAGGTAAATGAGTATTAAGAATGGGAGAACACAGCAGCCTAAAAAGACTAAAAATGAGAATAACGTCTGGATCGGTTTTGGTTGCAATACAAAGTCCTTAGATAGTGATGACGAGAGGTTATTACGCGGTTTTCGCCCGATAGAGATATAGCAACGTATCTCTATCGGTTCTGAGCTCATAACCGACCTAGAAGATCAATTATTTCTACCGGTTTGATGCTCATAACCGATAGAGAAGTATGGGTTATCTCTATCGGTTTCGAGTGTGGAAAGCTCAACTGGTGGAGATGGACTCTTGATCTCTATCAGTTCTGAGCATGAAACCGATAGAGATTTGTTTATTATCTCTCTCGGTTCCACTGAAGCATCTAGGCCCCTAAATATTTTTTTGGTTTTGATAATTAATGACAACCATGTTAATGGACTAACAATTCTTGTTGAGTTGTAAGAATATGTTGATCCACCTTGCGGCATGTGAAAGAAGAAAGGGATTGTGATATAAAGGGGTAAAGAAAAGAAGATCAAAAACTCGAGGTCAAGGTACAAGACTACAAGAGTAGTTATGATCTTTTTATGTTTTTATCGATCTCGAAGTTAAAAGAAAAGATCGGTTTAATATATTAGATGCCTTACTATAAAGGAGTAATGACTAGTAGCTTGATTTTGATAAATATTTAAATTGGCTCAAATCTTCCTGAACACACACTAAAAGCATCTAGTCCTAGTTTGAAATTCAATTCTTGCATCATAAGAGTTTTTGGCACTACCACCGTACATTTCACGGTAGTACCGCATACCAGAATTTCTATGGCGGTAGGTATTTTTCAGAGAAAGTAGGATTCAAGTCTTTTTCTTTTCTCTGAGCTAGAGCTACCGCCGTTGTTAATGTGGTACTACCGCTCAGTGGTAGCACTGACTTTTTGAGCGGTAGCTAAATAACAGAGAGACATCTTTTTCAATTTTCTAAAACCGGTACTACCACAGTACAAAAAGCGGTACTACCGGAGGTCAGTAGTACCGAAGTTATGAGCGGTATTTATTTTACAGAAAGGGGTATTTTAGGGGTTTTTGCTCTGTTCTGATTATGGGTACTACCGCAATAAAAATCGCGGTACTACAGGAGGTCGATAGTACCGCATATAATGTACCGATACTTATTTTATAGAGAGACCCCATTTTGAGCAGAACCTCATTTTAATTATCGGTACTACCGCACATTATGTGCCGGTAGTACTGGACCTCTATAACAGGCAAAGTATTAGAGCATTTAATGCACAAAATCGACTGTTGGGGGCAGATTTTCATGGGCCAGTACTACCGGACTTTAGTCGGCGGTAGTATTGAAAATGCTGAATTTTTCAGTAATTTCTCCCCAATGGTTAGTTTGGTTGGTGGAGTCTATAAATACACCCACATCTACATTCATAGAGACTCTTAGTGACTCATTGAACATTCTTGAGCTCTAGCAAGTCTTCTTTCTTCCATTTGCATTAAATTCATCTCTTGAGAGGAGTTAGAAACATTCGAGTGCATTAATTTCGTTTGAGCCAATTGGAAACTCGAACCAACCTCAAGTGAGCATCATTGTCTCTATTATCTTGGAGGTTGCCGCCTCCTAGATGGCTTCAGGAGTGGAACCGGTGATCTTCTCAAGGAGGATTGTGGGGAGGCCCGGTTAATTGTGAAGGCACGGAGCTCATCTACCCGAAATGGGGAAGAGCTACACCGAGTGATCGAGGAAGACTCAATAGCGCAAACAATCCAATTATTTAATTAATTCTATTCATGCTTCTTTAGGTATCACATGCAAAAATCAATGTCATGATTATAACTACATTCTAGCAATTGCATACCATCTTGTTTAATGATTGCATCTGAATATATGTTAGCTATCTTTCATATAGTCAATGATGCATGGCTTTAATCTCTTCTGTTACAGATGTGTGTATATGACTGCACACACACACACACACACACACACACACACTAGCAAAGTTCCCGTGCGTTGCAACGGATTTTAAATAAATAATGATACCATAAGTTCTAAACTCTTAAAAACAAAAAAAAACGAGAATTTAAAACTTGAGCTATCACTTATTTGAGATCCGTTACTGAAGAATCACTGAACAAAAAAACGTGAAGGGCTGGCGTGATGGCTACAGTGACTCGCCTACTGGGCCTTAGGCCCCTACTGTTCTGGCCCAAGAACGGCTTGGCAGACTCACCATCACCACCAACTCATTCTTATAATAGTTAAGATATATATATATATATATGTATATAATTATCTGATTATATAAATCAGAAGAGGAGCTAAGGATAGGGAATGCTCCCGAATGCAGAATCCGTGGCATGCTTGGATATGCGAATCCAAGCGTGGCTCGAGCACGTAACTCGAGGAATCTTTAGTGCTCAGGCATCAGGATTCTTTGCCGTTTTTCTTACCTTATTTTGATCTTGTGTCAAGTTCTTCTCTAGGTTTAGTTGTGGGCTCGAGCGCATCGGTCTTGAGCAGTTTTGGTGTTTGGACACCATGTTTCTTTATCGTTTCCTTTATTTGATTTTGATTGTTGTGTTATATTCTTCCTAAGTTCTTTTTCATCTGTTTTAATTGTTTCTTTCTTCCTCGCTTTATATCTTACCCCGAGACAATTAGGTAGATGGTATTTTATGACTTTAAAATGGAGTGGTGAACAAGAGCGATAATATCTGATGTCTTCTCTCTACTTTAAAATAAAAACCATAATGGCCTCTATTCACAGTAACACTTCTCATCTTACAATGGAATGCTAGCATAATTAAAATTTCCAACTTTTACCTTCTCTACACAATAAGACCTCTTGTCTTATAATGAATTCTGATAATGGTAATTGTCCAACCATTCCTTATAAAATTATTCTAGCTAAATATAAGAAGGGCAATTAAAATTAAAATTGCGCTAAAGGTAAATAATTAACTAAGTTATGTCTCATTAATGCTCTCTTTTGCAGGATGTTAGATCATGAGGTTAGAGAGCAAGATCTGATCATTAGGTTAAGATCTAATTCGCCTAATGTCGACAACCAGCAAATTGCCCCTACCCAAGATCTAAACCATCCCAATGTTCTTGAGACTAGGTAACCAACAGCACCTGGAGGTAACACAAGCACAGCTAGAACCCCGGATAACCCTGATCAGTTAGAAAGAATCCTGATGTACCTGGAAAGCTATAGGAAGGAGGCTCAAGAGAGTTAGAACCGGTTTATGGAGGCCTTACTTGTAAACTTAGTTCCAGGAACGCCACGTCAAACCAGAACGAGAGTCACCTTAGGAGAGTTGCTACAAACACACCCACCTAGCTTTGCCAAAGCCACAGAACCACTTGAAGCTGATGATTGGCTTCAAGAAATAGAGAAGAAGCGGCACACTGTGGGCTGTTCTGAGGAGGAAAAAGTGCACTATGCCACGTATCAATTGACCGGTCCAGCTGTGAATTGGTGGACTAACTATTGTCGTACTCGTTCGGGAGAACAACCCATCTCTTGGACAGAGTTCGCCTCCCAGTTTTGTAACACCTATGTACCTCTAGGTGAGATGGACATTAAGAAGCAGGAATTCTAGGATTTAACCCAAGGGAGCAAGACAGTGACAGAGTATCTCCACAAATTCAATGAGTTATCCCGATATGCCCCTGAGGAAACCAATACGTATGCTACGAAAATATACAGGTTCAAGAGAGGGATGAACCCATACTTGAGGATGCAATTGACTACTCATTTAGTTACCGAGTTCCAAGACCTAGCAAATAGAGCCATTCTTATCAAAAGTAATCAATCCTAGTTAAATGAAGAGAGGAAAAAGAAAGCGAGATTTGACATTGGAACATGTCGGGACCCCGAATTTGCAAATCCGGACCCTCTGTGTATTCAGCACTAGTCCAGGAACGCGCTAGTGCACACAGTCTTAACATTGGTAAATATCACAATCATACCATTCGATAGTATCAAAGTACTTTATTTAAATAACCAAAGTGGTTACTCGACCTTATGGCCAAGTTACAAATATATGCCTCATAAGGCGAAACTTATTAAAAGAGAGATAATAGCAGCGGAAAATCAAATAACTTCGTGGCGCCATCCAATATACCACAGGCAACTGACTGGGCTCGCTTCCCTAAGTAGACGGATCCTCTTGGAATTCCTCCTCCGGTGGCGTAGTCTCCTCTTCAACTGTATTGTGTTGAGGCAAGGGTGAGTACTTGGTACTCGGCAAGTCATGCAATGAATGCAGGCTAATATACTATATGCATGGCTTGGTACAAAGGAATAGCTCAAGGTATATTTGCGATGCTTGACTTTTGACAAGTAATATAAGTAGATTCGAAAGCAGTAGAAATAAGTAAAGCGTAAATAACTTTTCAAGAAGTTTAATAAACATTTTTCCCCATCCTAAACCACATTTTCATCATCTTCATTATTAAACCAAACCAACCTTTCAAATCCAAATTATTTTCAGAAAGTCTAACCCTTGACTGTAATCCCGGCGATGTCGATGCAGTGGACTCGGCTATTTAAATAGATTCTAAACTCTGCAGAGGTTATGCACTTTACCCACAAGATACAGTCAAACACCACAAAGGCGAGTTCCGTAACAAAGTCTTTCTAAACCTCTAACAATACAAGTGGTCCTCCCTGTTATTGCGCACTAACCCTTCCCTTCGCTAAGGCGAAGTCTAGGCCAATCAACCGTTAGATGGGTACTGGCCTCGGCCCGATGCGGCTCCCCGCACAACTTACACAAAGGGTGTAGTTGACCTCCTGAGGTCCCACAGTGCGTTATTAGCAACTTAGTCAACTAGGTCCGTCCCATTACAGACATGTGGTTGCACGTTAGACCCAGTTCAAAGGCTTGCAAGGTTAAGTCCTTAGGGTGACCAGGGCAAGACTACCCGAAGAACCAAATCAACATCCCCGATGCCACAACTGGCCCACCTGATTACTCTTGCCACATGCCCCGGTCGAAAACCGTTTATCAAACCCCGCTTGATTACCATGCACCACGTGCCATCAACATCACATGATACTTTTCCCAAAACAGGTTCAATATATCATTAAGTCAATATTAACATTTGATTGTCCAAAACCATGTCATGAGCACGTAGCAGGTCTAAGCAGTATACTACAACGGTCTATAACCCATGTTGGCAATTTAATAATGTCCAACTAGTAATCCACAACTAGGGTGACAAGGGTCATGACACATACTTAAATAATCAAGGTGTCATACAGCAAATTGGTACTTATCTAACCCCCATGTTTAAACAAAGTATTTTTCTAATTGAACTAGCATGCAATAGTTTAAATCAAAATAGATTTGAAATAGGATCAACATGGTCAAAGCACAACTTGCCTTCAAAAAGTACTTGCTCTTGGTCTTGAGTTGGATCCTGAGTCAATACTTCTCCTTCGAATCCTTAGGCACTTCAACGTCTACTCGTAAGCGTGCAAATAGCAAATACACGAATAAACAATAGGCAAAAAGTGTCCAAACATCCAAATAAAATCCATAAACAGAGAGAACATAATTTTATGGATTTTTAGAAAGCTGGAATAAATCAAATTCGGAGTTAAAGCATAAAAGTTATGATTATTTAAAGTTTAAATAATCAATTAAATAATTTTACAGAGAAAAACTTTAGTCCAAAAATTAAATAAAATTTATATTTAAGTAGATCTTAATTTTATACAAATTTAGAAATTTGAATCACACAAATCGGAGTTGAAACGCATAAAAGTTATAAGCGTTTGAAGTTTGAAACAAAATCACGAAATCATTATTTCGAATTAATAAATCATTTTCTTTTCGGAAATTAATTATTGCGTCGGCATGGACACGTGGCAGCCTCGATTGGTTGGTGGCGTCGGCGGTCCATGGACTTGGTCCACGCCGGCTCGGGTCTCACTGTGGACTCGGTCCACGACTCTACGTGTCGGGACATGTGGGCCCCTTTCGGGTGACGTCATCGGCCCGGCGTCGGCGGGGACTTCGGCCACGGTCGACATGTGGGACCCATGTGACGTCATGGGTGGCGTCGGCGCTTAGGCTGGATTAGCCAGCGACATGCGGCCCTCGACACGCGGGCCCGCGTGTCGGCGTCCTGCCTGCCAGCGTGGGCCGGCCCGACCCACGACGGTCAGGCTTCCCGACACGTGGCGCAATCCCGGCCGTTGATTTGAAATTCATCGGTCGCGATTAGATCCAGGGTGAACGCGTTGAATCTACTCGATGATCGTGGGCGTTCGATCTAGATCGGACGGTCCGAGATCTAATCCTATAATAATCACTACTACGGCACGTGGCGATTGTGAACCGTTGGATCGTGATCCAACGGTCCAGATCTAACCGGGTTTGGAACACGTGAACTCACCTCAACCGCACGATCAAGATCGGACGGTCCACAGAGCTCGCGAGGGTGATGGCGACGCGGCGGTGCTGCGACCACCGGAGACGAACGACGACGAGCCCGATGGCGTTTGGGGTTGCTCCGGCGAGATGAGTCCTCCCGCCAGTGCGTCTCGTCCACGGGATTCCGGATCTGGGCTCCTTCGGCGGAAGACGACGGACGGCGGAATCGAGCAAAAACGCGGCGGAGTGGCGCTCAACTACTGGCGAGCTCGCCGCGAACAAGCGGCGGCTCAGGCGAGATGGCTCGAGAGAGCAGTGCGCAAGGATGAGGGCAACCTCGGGCGTGACCAGGGCTTTAAATAGCCTCGGCGTTCGTGCGAGCGAAACCTAATTCTACACGCGGCGCGGCGCGGCGAGTCCGGCTCGGACTTCGGCGGAGACGATGACGCTCGGCCCACGCGTGGCACGATCAACGGCCACGATCGCGTGGACGCGATCGGATCCGGGCCGGATACGGCTCGAACCGGTACGGGCGGATCTCAGCCGTTGGATCTTGATCCAACGGTTGGGATTGATTAGGGTTTTGAGCTGGTTTGATCGAGTCAACTGGCTCGGGTCGGACTCGAGTCCGACTCGGGTTCCGACTCGGTCGGATGAACAGTACTCGACCCGAGTTGGATTTCCAGCGATTTAATATTTAAAATAATTCCCAGTAATTCATTTAATTCATTAAAAATAGCAAATGACTCAGAAAAATTCTGGAAAATATTTTGGATCATTTTGGACTCAAATAAAATATTTCCAACAAAATTTTATTTGCAAAATTAAATTCTTTAATTATTTCAAAATGGAATAAATTCAAATAAATTCCAAATAAATCCAAATAAATTCCAGAAAATTCCAAAAATTCACCAAAGTGCCAAATCACACATGAATTTAAGAGAAGCAAAATTTTGGGGTGTT
Organism: Rhipidocladum racemiflorum; assembly: GCA_036346355.1. Taxonomy (NCBI): domain Eukaryota; kingdom Viridiplantae; phylum Streptophyta; class Magnoliopsida; order Poales; family Poaceae; genus Rhipidocladum; species Rhipidocladum racemiflorum. The sequence continues at coordinate 35,323,868 of CM070569.1, read as the reverse complement.
ACAAACCTCCCCCCCTTAATAGAATCTCGTCCCCGAGATTCAGGGCTTACTAAAGGAATAGGTTTGGAAACTCTTTCTTCAAATCCTCTTCGCGCTCCCAAGTCGCTTCGCTTTCTTCATGGTTGCTCCACTGAACTCTACAGAAACGGGTTGACTTGTTTCTAGTTTCTCGATCCATAGTGTCCAAAATCCTCACGGGATGCTCCTTGTAAGTCAGATCTTCTTGCAGCTCGATTGACTCCAAGGGCGTTTGCTCCTCTGGCACTCGAAGACACTTCTTTAGCTGGGACACGTGGAACACGTCATGCACTCCTGTTAACGATTGTGGCAACTCCAGCTGATAAGCAACTTCGCCTCTGCGGCTCAAAATCTTAAATGGTCCAACATAACGGGGTGCAAGTTTCCCTTTGGCATGGAACCTCTTAACTCCCCTGAGAGGCGTAACTCTGAGGTATACAAAGTCTTCTGGTTCAAAACTCAAGTCTCGGCGACGATTGTCAGCATAACTCTTACATCGAGATTGGGCTATCTTCAACCTTTCCCTAATCATGGCGACCGCTCTTGACCTCTTGAAGAATATCGAGGCCCAAAGACACGGCGCTCGCCGGTCTCATTCCAATTCAATGGCGTCCGAAGTGGTCGACCATACAAAGGCCTCAAAAGGTGACATCTGTAAACTAGCTTGATAACTATTGTTGTAACTAAACTCGGCATACGGCAAACTCTTATCCCAAGAGGTAGCATACGCCAATGCACAAGCTCTCAACATATCTTCCAGAATCTGGTTGACTCTTTCGATCTGTCCATCCGTCTGTGGATGATAAGCTGTACTGAAGTTTTAACGGGTTCCCATGGCTTCATGCAACTTATTCCAGAACCTTGAGGTAAATTGGGTACCTCTGTCCGATACAATCCTCTTTGGCACACCGTGCAAACAGACAATCCTGGTCATGTATAATTCTGCTAATTTATCTCCCGAGTAAGTGGTCTTCACGGGGATAAAATGGGCTACTTTAGTCAAGCGATCCACTATAACCCATATGGAGTCATAACCTCCTTGAGTCTTCGGTAAACCGGTAATGAAATCCATTCCGATTTCCTCCCACTTCCACTCGGGTATTTTCAGCGGTTGTAGCAATCCTGCTGGTCTCTGATGCATTGCCTTGACTCTCTGGCATACGTCGCACAATGCAACATGCTCGGCAACTTCACGTTTCATACTCGGCCACCAGAATCTCTCCTTCAGATCCTGATACATCTTGGCGCTTCCAGGATGAATTGAGTACTTAGAGTCATGGGCTTCTTCCAAAATCAGTTGCTTTAACTCCTTTTTGTTAGGCACACAAATGCGATCCTTCATCCACAACGTGCCTTGCTCATCCAACTTGAAGTCCTCTGCCTTGCCTTCCTTCTTGATGGACTTAATCCTGCGGATCTTGTCATCATCCTTCTGTCCTTCTCGGATCTGATCCTCTAGGGTAGGCTTTACTTCTAATGCGGCCAAGAATCCGCTAGGTACAACCTCAATCCTCATTTTCTGAAAATCCTCACATAACTCATCCTGACTTGTGGCTAGCAACGTACTCACGGTATGGCTTTTCCGACTCAGAGCATCGGCTACTACGTTGGCCTTCCCGGGATGGTAATGGATTCCAACATTGTAGTCCTTGATTAACTCTAACCATCTCCTCTGCCTCATATTCAGATCCGACTGGGTGAATATGTACTTAAGGCTCTTATGATCCGTATACACTTCACATCTGTTTCCAATCAGATAGTGACGCCATATCTTCAAGGCATGCACTACGGCCTAACTCTAGGTCATGTGTCGATAATTTTCCTCATGCGGCCTCAATCGCCTTGATGCATACGCGACGACCTTTCCATTCTGCATCAAGACACATCCAAGTCCTTGGCGCGATCGTCACAATAAATATCGAAGCTTTGAGCAACATCGGTAGAACTAACACCGGTCTTGGCGTCAATCGCTTCTTCACTCTGAAATCCTTTCTCACATTCTGGCGTCCATGCAAACTTCTTTTCCTTCTTGGCTTGTGTAAGAGGTTTCGCAATTGTCGAAAAGCCTTCGATGAAACGGCGGTAGTATCCTGCCATTCCAAGGAAACTCCGAATGCAGGTCACGCCTTGGTGCTCCCAATGTAACACGCCTTCTACTTTACTTGGATCTACGGCGACTCCCTCTGCGGTCATTACATGTCCAAGAAACTCCACCTTGTCCCTCCAAAATCACACTTGCCGAACTTGGCGAAAAGTTCTTTGTTCCTCGGCTTTTCCAAAACTCGCCTTAAGTGTTCGGCATGTTCGCTCTCTGTCTTGGAGTAGATTAGGATATCGTCTATGAACACGACGACAAACTTGTCCAAATATTCCATGAACACCTTATTCATCATATTCATGAAATAAGTGGCGCGTTAAATCGAGTCAAAGGACATAATCAGAACTCGTAATGTCCATATCTTGACGAGAATGCGATCTTGAATATCTTCGATCGGATCTTCAATCGATGGTATCACGATCTCAGATCAATCTTGGAGAAAACTCCGGCTCCTCTCAACTGATCAAACAAATCATCAATCCTGGGTAGCGGATACTTATTCTTCACGGTGACTTCATTGAGTGCACGGTAGTCAATGCACATCCTGAAACTCCCGTCCTTCTTCTTGACAAACAAAAGCTGGTGCTCCCCACGGCGAACTCGATTACGATAAATCCTTTCTCCATTAACTCTTCTAGCTGTTTCTTCATCTCTACCAACTCCTCGGTGGACATCCGATAGGGTCTCTTTGCTATCGGTCTTTGTGCAGATACAAGCTCTATCACAAACTCTATGTCCCTGTCTGGCGGCATACTGTAGATCTTCGGGAAAAACATCGGGTACTCATTCACTCTTGAGACATCCTCTATGCTTTGATTGCCTTGGTACTGTTAACCATCAATCGCCCATCTCTAATCTGCAGTGGCTTGAAATTCCACTTTCTTCCCACACGGGCTCTCAATCGAGATAGTCCTTCGTCCACAATCCAATACGGCCTTGTGCTTGGATAACCAATCCATTCCCAATATAACGTCTAGGTCCAGGTTTCCAAAATTATAAGGTTTGCTAGGAACTCTATTCCATCTATTAGTATTCTCACCCGGAACATCCTACTTTCGTTCGGAGTTCGAACCAGGGTTTGAACTAAAAGCATGCACTTAAGCCTTGCAATCCTCAAATCATTTCTAGTAGCAAAGCCTTGCGAAACAAACGAATCTGAAGCTCGAGTCAAACAAAGCTGTGCAGTCTTGAGTTAACAAGTAACTTACCCAAGATTTATCGTCCGTAGCATTCTGCAGTGCATCTGCGGTGACATGGTTGACTCGGCCTCTCACCACGATGCAGGGTATGGCTCCTGGTCTTTGGCGTCCTAGGCTGGGTGGTTCCTAGATTGAAGCGAATCGGGGTCACTCCTGCTGTCTTCTTTGGACAATGTTGGCAAAGTGTCCTGGCTCGTTCTTGCGATTGTAGCGGCGTCTCACTTGTTCCTTCTTGTTGCACAGGGTAGCGTTTCTAGCGGTGAAGTGCAGTAGTTCGATTGGCGGTCTTGGTCTTTGGGGATGGTGTCCTTGTTGCATTCGTGGTTGGAATCAAGAATTGATTTGGTGCAACTCTCAAGCGCTGTTGCGTTCCTGGCGTGATCCTTGCCGTTGCATCCTGCGCTTCTGTTCTCATCCGGTTCCTTGCGCTTGTCCTCAAGAATAAGCGCCTTATTCACCAACTCTTGGAAATCTGGAAAGGTGTGGGTGATCAACCCTACTTGCAATCCTGAGTTAAGTCCCTTCATAAAAGCGAGGTATGCAGTATTTATCTGTCGCTACATCCTCAGTGCGTAGCGTGCTAGCTGTGTGAATTTGTTCGTAGTCGGCCACCGGTGATTACCTTGCTTGATGCTCTGAACTCCTCCTTCTTAAGGTCCATGATTCCCTCAGTGCACGTGATCTTGTCGAATGCAGTGTGAATTCTTCCCAAGTGATATCTTGAAGGTTCTCTGCGTGGCACGAAGTTCTCCCACCATTCGTAATTTGTCCCTTCCAACCGATGAGAAGCGTAGAGTACCTTCTCATTTCCTATGCATTGAGCTATGTGTAGCTTCCTCTCGATTGATCTTAACCAATCATCGGCCTCCAATGGATTGGCATTCCCGAGAGAAAGTGGGTGGGTGAGTTCTCATGAACTCCGACAGCCTTGTATTCCTGGCGTGGTCCCCGATTAACTTGATTAGCAAAGTGGCCTGAGCAAAGGACGTGCTGCATTTGTTGCATCATAGCATGCATCAATCGAGTCAGGCAGCAAGAAAAGCTCCAAATTCTGCATATCCGATGGCGGTCTTTGGTGCTCCATCATTGGGGTTTTCTGTGGCGAGAACCACTCCCATTGCTTCCAAAGTTTCCACGGGTATTCACCATCTGTCGATTTGCTCTAGGTTTAGAGATGAGAGGGAAACAAGAATAGACAAGTAGTATGGAACTTATGCGGGGCGAAAGGTGTAGCCTTAAGGTCCAACTTTATTATTAGTAACTTGGTATGGCTGCTTACAATGCCTAAGGGCCTTGCAACACATACTGCACACTCAGCAAACAAAGCAAATCCAAATCGAACTAACTCTGGAGTCTAACGCCTAAAGGGTGACTCTTTATTCTATGACGCGACTCGGCGAAGAAGTCTCACTATAGAACCTATGCTCACTCATCGAGAAAACCTCCACGGCCTGGGTACGGGTCTTTGTGGCATAGGCGCGTAACGATTGCCATGTCCAAAGAATCGTGTCCTCTGTGGTAGTCGAAGAAGCGGTGTCCTCATCGAGATCGACTCCTCTGGATCGGGCTCGTGTAGCTCGAATCTTGGCTCTGGTCCGTCCGTACAAAGTCATCTCCAACTCGTCAATCCTTCGCAGAAGGTGTGCCACATACTCTTGAGCTTCCCGCCATCTGTTTTTCTCTGTCGTGATCTCCTTGCGGGCCTTCTGTAGCTCCTTGCTTGTATTATCTAGTACATCCTCCTGGGCGACGACTAATCGTGCCAATCAGGTAACCGCGTGGCATCCTCATCCTGAATCGCCGTCAAGAAGGTTATCGCTGCGCGGGTGATAACGGAACACCGTACTCTCCAACTCTCTGGCGTAGATACTGGTAATGTGCCGCATTGCTCGTCGTGATACTTCTTGGATACCCATTTGCATTGTAGATCTCTGGCGGTCACGGTGTATCGGCCGATTGCCTGGGCCCTTTTTCCTAGCAGGTACCTCAATCCTCACGTCACAAGCCTTGATCAATCCTGCTTGTCTGATCACTTTCACTTGGTATTGGGGCTTCTCAAAATCTCCGAGAGTCTGTAGCATATGCCAAAGTTCATGGCGTGACCAACTCCCAGATCAACATAGTTGAACTCTTCCTCCATCTGTCACAAGAGTGCTTTACGTAAGAACTCGGAATTTTTGAATTGTGACAAGGTAAGAAAAATTTCAGCAAGAGGCAAGAAAAGAGAGAAGGGGATAAGTCGAGATGTCATTTCTTATCTTGACAATTTTTTTTTAGCTTTTAGAAAATAGGTTTTATCCTCACTACGACCATTCTAGCTAGGGTTGAGCCTACAGTCAAGTATGGCTCTGATACCACCTCTGTCGGGACCCCGAATTTGCAAATCCGAACCCTACGTGTATTCAGCACTAGTCCAGGAACGCGCTAGTGCACACAGTCTTAACATTGGTAAATATCACAATCATACCATTCGATAGTATCAAAGTACTTTATTTAAATAACCAAAGTGGTTACTCGACCTTATGGCCAAGTTACAAATATATGCCTCATAAGGCGAAACTTATTAAAAGAGAGATAATAGCAGCGGAAAATCAAATAACTTCGTGGCGCCATCCAGTATACCACAGGCAACTGACTGGGCTCGCTTCCCTAAGTAGACGGATCCTCTTGGAATTCCTCCTCCGAAGCTGGCGTAGTCTCCTCTTCAACTGGTATTGTGTTGAGGCAAGGGTGAGTACTTGGTACTCAGCAAGTCATGCACAGAATGCAGGCTAATATACTATATGCATGGCTTGGTACAAAGGAATAGCTCAAGGTATATTTGCGATGCTTGACTTTTGACAAGTAATATAAGTAGATTCGAAAGCAGTAGAAATAAGTAAAGCGTAAATAACTTTTCAAGAAGTTTAGTAAACATTTTTCCCCATCCTAAACCACATTTTCATCATCTTCATTATTAAACCAAACCAACCTTTCAAATCCAAATTATTTTCAGAAAGTCTAACCCTTGACTGTAATCCCCGAGCGATGTCCAGTACCGTGGACTCGGCTATTTAAATAGATTCTAAACTCTGCAGAGGTTATGCACTTTACCCACAAGATACAGTCAAACACCACAAAGGCGAGTTCCCGTAACAAAGTCTTTCGGAAACCTCTAACAATACAAGTGGTCCTCCCCGGTTATTGCGCACTAACCCTTCCCTTCGCTAAGGCGAAGTCTAGGCCAATCAACCGTTAGATGGGTACCTGGCCTCAGCCCCGGTACGCTCCCCCGTACAACTTACACAAAGGGTGTAGTTGACCTCCTGAGGTCCCACAGGTACGTTATTAGCAACTTAGTCAACTAGGTCCGTCCCATTACAGACATGTGGTTGCACGTTAGACCCAGTTCAAAGGCTTGCAAGGTTAAGTCCTTAGGGTGACCAGGGCAAGACTACCCGAAGAACCAAATCAACATCCCCGATGCCACAACTGGCCCACCTGATTACTCTTGCCACATGCCCCGGTCGAAAACCGTTTATCAAACCCCAGTTGATTACCATGCACCACGTGCCATCAACATCACATGATACTTTTCCCAAAACAGGTTCAATATATCATTAAGTCAATATTAACATTTGATTGTCCAAAACCATGTCATGAGCACGTAGCAGGTCTAAGCAGTATACTACAACGGTCTATAACCCATGTTGGCAATTTAATAATGTCCAACTAGTAATCCACAACTAGGGTGACAAGGGTCATGACACATACTTAAATAATCAAGGTGTCATACAGCAAATTGGTACTTATCTAACCCCCATGTTTAAACAAAGTATTTTTCTAATTGAACTAGCATGCAATAGTTTAAATCAAAATAGATTTCGAAATAGGATCAACATGGTCAAAGCACAACTTGCCTTCAAAAAGTACTTGCTCTTGGTCTTGAGTTGGATCCTGAGTCAATACTTCTCCTTCGAATCCTTCCGGCACTTCAACGTCTACTCGTAAAGCGTGCAAATAGCAAATACACGAATAAACAATAGGCAAAAAGTGTCCAAACATCCAAATAAAATCCATAAACAGAGAGAACATAATTTTATGGATTTTTAGAAACTGGAATCGTCAAATTCGGAGTTAAAACGCAAAAGTTATGATTATTTAAAGTTTAAATAATCAATTAAATAATTTTACAGAGAAAAACTTTAGTCCAAAAATTAAATAAAATTTATATTTAAGTAGATCTTAATTTTATACAAATTTAGAAATTTGAATCACTCAAATCGGAGTTGAAACGCAAAAGTTATAAGCGTTTGAAGTTTGAAACAAAATCTGAAATCATTATTTCGAATTAATAAATCATTTTCTTTTTCGGAAATTAATTATTGCGTCAGCATGGACACGTGGCAGCCTCTGATTGGTTGGTTGACGTCAGCCGGTCCATGGACTTGGTCCACGCTCGGCTCGGGTCTACCGTGGACTCGGTCCACGACTCTACGTGTCGCTGACATGTGGGCCCACTCGGGTGACGTCATCGCTGACGTCAGCGGGGACTCAGCCCACGGTCGACATGTGGGACCCACGACGTCATGGGTGACGTCGGCGCTTATGGATTAGCCACCGACATGCGGCCCTCGACACGCGGGCCGCGTGTCGGCGTCACTGCACGCCAGCGTGGGCGGCCCGACCACGGCGGTCGAGCTTCCCGACACGTGGCGCAATCCCGGCCGTTGATTTGAAATTCAGCGGTCGCGATTAGATCCAGGGTTAACGCGTTGAATCTACTCGATGATCGTGGGCCGCTCGATCTAGATCGGACGGTCGCATCTAATCCTATAATAATCACTACTACGGCACGTGGCGATTGTGAACCGTTGGATCTTGATCCAACGGTCCAGATCTAACCGGGTTTGGAACACGTGAACTCACCTCAACCGCACGATCAAGATCGGACGGTCCACAGAGCTCGCGAGGGTGATGGCGACGCGGCGGTGCTGCAGCCACCGGAGACGGAGACGACGAGCCCGATGGCGTTTCGGGGTTGCTCCGGCGAGATGAGTCCTCCCTTCGGGTGCGTCTCGTCACGGGGATTCCGGATCTGGGCTCCTTCTCGGCGGAAGACGACGGACGGCGGCGGAATCGAGCAAAAACCGCGGCGGAGTGGCGCTCAACTACGGCGAGCTCGCACGGGCAAACGGCGGCACCAAAGTAGATGGCTCGGGGAAACGGGTGCGCAAGGATGAGGGCAACCTCGGGGCGTGACCAGGGCTTTAAATAGCCTCGGCGTTCGTGCCCGAGACGGAAACCTAATTCTACACGGCGGCGGAGTCCGGCTCGGACTCGGCGGAGACGATGACGCTCGGCCCACGTGGCACGATCAACGCCACGATCGCCTGGCGCGATCGGATCCGGCGGATACGGCTCGAACCGGTACGGGCGGATCTCAGCCGTTGGATCTTGATCCAACGGTTGGGCTGGATTAGGGTTTTGAGCTGGTTTGATCGAGTCAACTGGCTCGGGTCGGACTCGAGTCCGACTGTTCCGACTTCGATCGGATGAACAAGATACTCGACCCGAGTTGGATTTCCAGCGATTTAATATTTAAAATAATTCCCAGTAATTCATTTAATTCATTAAAAATACCAAATGACTCAGAAAAATTCTGGAAAATATTTTGGATCATTTTGGACTCAAATAAAATATTTCCAACAAAATTTTATTTGCAAAATTAAATTCTTTAATTATTTCAAAATGGAATAAATTCAAATAAATTCCAAATAAATCCAAATAAATTCCAGAAAATTCCAAAAATTCACCAAAGTGCCAAATCACACATGAATTTAAGAGAAGCAAAATTTTGGGGTGTTACAGAACATCTACTCCTAACCCGCCAAGACCTTTTAGACCACCCATGCCAAATAGAAATCCTCTACCTCAATCAGGGATAGAGACATCCAATCCACATCCTAATGTTGTTGGGGAACGCGGTATGCTACACTAGCACAAATTAAAATTTCTACTGCAAACCAGAAAAGCTACTCGCAAGAAGGGGATCATAGATCTATTACCACTAGACGCGTAGTTGCGGAATCCTTCGCACGTCGTTGTAGTGGATCGTTCTCGGCGCGGATCGTCCTCGCCGCGGATCGTCCTCGCCACGGATCGTCCTCTCCACGCGTCGCGATGCGACAGCGTCACCACGCCGATCCACACGTCCGGGGATGGAACGCCGTGCGTCGGTGTGCAAGCACCGGGTCGCTCGGCAGGGGCAACGAGAGGAGGTGGCTAGGGTTTATGGCGAAACACCTCTAAACCGCACGAAAGTGTCTTCTACGTCCAGCCTCCTCCCCTCCTTATATAGCCACGAGGTGAAACCCTAGGCAGTCAGGGCCCATCCACGCGCTAAGCCCACGAGGTCCATTAATTACGGATCCAATCCGAATTAATGCGTCCCAGCCCGTTAAGTGTGTGACCCTGTAGGTTCATGCGCATTTGGACATGGATTCAGAAAACCCTTTTTCTAATCCAATAGTTGGTAGCGGCTCCTTGCAGAGTGCCAACTCCCAAATGCATATGATTAAAGTACTGATGTAATAATCCCTTTGCCAAACTATATGAAGATCGAACTCAAGGCGAGAAGCATGCCATCCTTTGACAGTTCAATCCATCTCTCGTATCTGTGATATATTAATAAGTTGTGATTGACTTCTCAATCACGGCATGGCCATGCACTTCCTTAATCATATCACATGAGTGGCCTAGACATATATCTCCGTTACATTGGAGTGGCAAATTCCATCTTGACTGCTCACTTCCCTCTGCATGTTTCATAGTAAACATGAAAGCTACCTTTATAACTATCCGGTTAGGAAATAGTGTTTGGTAACCCCAAGGTAAACTATTACACATGTAGGGAATATGACAATCTCAGGTCTAAGGATCATACATCTACTATGTATGAGGTACACTGATGACACATAAGAATGTAACATTCTCGCAGTGTCCCATTGTGGGTCTATCTAACACATGTTCTTCAACATGCGTCCACAATGTATTGATGATATCTCCAAATCCCATGATCTATGAAACATGATCATCGAACAATACACGTGCTGATCTATTCATCGTTGTCCTGCATTTATGATATCCGATCAGAGATATTTATCGAATTATATCAATAAGTAAAGAGCTTCATAAACAAGTCACACACTTGTTGATCAAAATAATGATATACATTCATTGGACCAATAATCATATTATTATTCATAAACATAGTCATGTTACAATCATCCATATGATTGCCTCAAGGGCATAACACTAACAATCTCCCACTTGCACTTGAGTCAATCAATTAAGTATCTAATACCAATAGACCTCGTGTGCGCCTCATGCTTAGGCTGTGGTAGTGGCTTTGTCAACGGATCAGCCACATTGACTTCCGTATGTACTTTGCATATCTTCACGTCACCTCTATCCACAATTTCGTGAATAAGGTGAAAGCGTCGGAGTATATGTTTGGACTTCTGATGTGATCTAGGCTCTTTTGCTTGTGCAATGGCACCACTATTATCGCAATAGATGTCCATTGGACTAGAGGCACTAGCGAGCACACCAAGCTCTGAGATAAACTTCTTTATCCATACAGTTTCTTTTGCAGCATCCGAAGCCGCAATGTACTCCGCTTCTGTCGTAGAGTCAGCCACCGTGCTTTGCTTGGAACTCTTCCAGCTTACTGCTCCTCCATTTAGTGTAAACACAAAACCGGATTGTGATCAAAAATCATCTTTGTCAGTTTGGAAGTTTGCATCGGTGTAACCTTTTACAACCAGTTCTTCATCACCTCCAAAGACTAGGAACATACCCTTAGTTCTTCTCAAGTACTTTAGGATGTTTTTCACGGCTATCCAATGACCATCACCGGGATCCGCTTGGTATCTACTTGTGACACTTAGAGCATATGAGACATCTGGGCGCGTACAGATCATGGCATACATGATAGATCCAATAGCCGAAGCATATGGAATCTTGCTCATCCTGTCTCGCTCATCAGTTGTCGAAGGACACTGATTCTTGCTTAGACTGATGCCATGTGACATTGGCATGAAACCTCTCTTAGATTCATGCATATTGAACCTTTTCAATACTTTGTCAATGTACGTTTCCTGGCTTAATCCAATCAACCTTTTTGATCTATCTCTATAGATCTTTATGCCCAAGATATAACATGCTTCTCCCAAGTCCTTCATTGAGAAACTCCTTTTCAACGAAGTCTTAACGTCTTCAAGCATAGGAATATCATTCCCGATCAATAATATGTCATCCACATACAAGATCAGAAACACAAGTGCGCTCCCACTAGCCTTCATGTAAACACAAGGCTCTTATTCGTTTTTGATAAAGCCAAATCCTTTGACCACTTCATCAAAACGAATGTTCCAACTCCGAAATGCTTGCTTTAACCCATAAATGGATCTTTGAAGCTTGCATATCTTTTTAGCATTTTTAGGATCAACAAAACCCTCAGGTTGTATCATGTATACATCCTCAGATAGATTCCCATTAAGGAAAGCTGTCTTGACGTCCATCTGCCATATTTCATAATCGAAATATGCAGCAATTGCTAAAATGATCCGGACAGACTTGAGCATGGCTACCGTTGAAAAAGTTTCATCATAGTCAATTCCTTGAACTTGTTTGAAACCCTTTGCCACCAATCGTGCCATATAGATCTGAACATTTCCATCTACTGAAAAGGTTAGAAGATTGCCTAGAGGGGGGGTGAATAGGCTAATTTTAAATTAAAACAATTTAATGCAGCGGAAAAGGGTCGGATATTCCGAGTTAATATCGGAACTTCCGTAATTACTCCGGACTAACCGATTAGCACTTGACGAAAAGAGTCAAGTAGAATGAGCAATACGACAACTAGCTCTAGACAACTAAAAATTGCACTAAAGAAAATCAATAAGATTAATCAAGCAGCTAGACACAAGAGAGAACACAATAGTTTGATTCCCGGAGTTTGAATCCTTGAGGGGATCGTACGTCTCCGTTGAGGAGGCTCCAAAGAGCCCGGGTCTTTTCCAACCCTTTCCTCCCAAACCTCGGTCACACTTGAGGCTTGGTTCCACTATTGGATCCTTTCCTTTCGAAGGCGGAGCCGGCCTTCACAAACTTCTCACGGCGTCCCACAACCGTCGGGGGCTCATGAGCGACGCCTAGCCGTCTAGGAGTCCTTCAACCTCCAAGAGAAATGAATGCTCTTGATTCGTGATCTTGGAGTGATCCTCTACTTGCTCAAGATGAATGAACGCTTAGCTCTAGCCACACAACCACACTCAACCAAACCTCACTCACTAGATGATCCCTAAGATCAAGAAGGAGGATGGCTCAAGATTGCTCTAGAAAGTGCTCAAGAAGCTCAAGAGATCAGCCCAAGCAAATGTGTAACCAGCAAAAGGAGTGAGAGAGGGGTATTTATAGTTTTGGTTCAAAACTAGCCGTTACCCCCGCACTCAGCCCCACATCGGAATGTCCGATACGAACTTCGGAACATCCGATGTGTGCAAACCACCAGACTGGGAAAGCTTCCAATCGGTCGAAAAACAATAGGCATCGGAATGTCCGATAACAGCTTCGGAACATCCGATGACACCCAGAGAGGGAACCAAGCTAGACAACACTAAGTCCACATCGGAATGTCCGATATAAAATATCGGAACATCCGAAACAAACAGAGAGTTCCCAAACTGAAAGACAGCCACTTCGGAACATCCGAAGAGGCAACTTCGGATAGTCCGAACTTGACAGAGAGCTCCCAAACCAAAAACCAACAAGTATCGGAACATCCGATGTACCTCATCGGAGTGTCCGACCCTACTAGAACACAACGGACTAAAGCACAACTACACTTCGGAACTTCTGAAGAATGTCCGATACAATTTCGGAACGTCTGACCTGAACTTAAAACAAACTTCATTCCGAAGCGAGAGAGGACACTACTAGCTCTTGAGAGACTAGATAATATTCATCTTGAGCAAGAAGACCATCTTTAAATCAATTTCAATGCATCCCTCTTAATAGTACGGCAGTCCTATGACTTCAACAGATCGAAAATTACAATCGGAGATGCCGTTTTTCTTACTCTACGAAGCTTGAGGATACCCAATTACATAGATGATCTCTTCTCGAACCTTTTACCTGTTCATTAACTAGTTGAACACATTAGAATCTTTAATCGTTTGTCATTAATCATCCAAAACCAATTTAGGGGGCCTAGATGTACTTTCAATTTCCCCCTTTTTGGTGATTGATGACAACACGATTAAGGACAAATTTATAAAGCATATGAGAGAATGAATATAGACAGAACTCCCCCTCGAAATGTGCATTGAGAATAGATCTTGAGGACAAATGCACTTTTTGAGAGAAAGGAATATGAGAGAGCTCCCCCTATATCCTTGCATAGGAGATTAACACAAGATTGACAGGATAAACAGTATGAGTAATTTAAGCAAATAACAACCAACAAGTCAACTAAGATCTCCATGCAATAATCGATAAAAGAGATTAAACACGATAACATTCAACAACGAAGTTTTAAACCAACAAACACTTAAACTTTAAACTAAATTCAACCAAGTTCACTGACACCAGGACTCAACAAAGGATAGATAACGGGAAATTTGTCTGCATCTGCATCTCTCCCCCTTTGGCATCAAGCACCACAAAGGATAGATGAGAGAGGGATGGAAGGACTAATCAGACTCGTCTGACGCAGCTCCATCAGACTCAGACTCGTCGTTGTCATCCTCGGACTCCTCTGACGCATCAGGCGCTGGAGCAAAGGGGTCCTCGATCTCTTCCTCACTTTCCTCATCCTCTGAACACTCCAGATTGAGATGCCTTTGGATGTCCTTGAGTCGCTTGGTATTCTTCTTCTGCTTTTCTGTATTGCTCTTGCAAAGAACAAATATGGACTTCAAAGCCCGCAGAATGGGTGAAGAAGATCCACTAGGAGCAGGAGCTGAAGGTGTAGCAGCAGAAGTGGTGGTCCTCCTGGTGGAAGCCCTGGTGGCTCGCTGAGATGGGGTCTTAATTGCCCTGACTTGAAGACCCTCGTGCTTCCCATCACACTCAAACTGCTGCCCGGTCACTTGTTCAATCAAATGCATGATGAATGGAGCATATCCACAGCTCCTTCTGGGCTCCTGACTTGTCAGTCTGATCTCATTCCAGATAAAGTCAAAGACATCAAAGGGCCTTTGACCGTCTTGCATTCTGCTCAGGAGGTTCCTTGTATATGAGAGGACATGAGATGCATCACCCTCCTTTGGAGCTAGAGTCTTTCTGAACAGTCTGTTCAGGATAGCAAAGAAAGGCTTCATCCCCTTGGTGTCACCTGGCTCGAACTCTGCATCTTCTTCATACAAGAAATTTAAATTTGATGCAACAAGAGAAGTTTCATTATGAATCTGATCTCTGTCCCTGGAGTCTGCCTCTGTGAATTCAAGTAACCTGGCAAATCGAATATACGTTACCTCATACTAGGTTCCTCACTCATCCAAAGTGAAGAGTGGAGACTCGATCTCTGGAGACATACATGGTAGCATAAAATTGAGCTATTATTTCTACATTCCACCATGCTTAAAAGCCATGATTCTCTTGGTTCCGGTCCTCTCACAGCAAAGAATGACTTCATTAAATACAGCATCATCTGCCGCTGCCATATACTCCCAATCAATCCACTGCATTGTGATAACAGGATTCTTCCTTGGAAAGATGACTGAAGCATAAAAGTCTTGCTGAAAGAACGTCCAGAAACGGGAATCAGTGGAGAACCTATCGGTCCGCTTTGGATTTTCTTCACGAGCTTTTCTTACTTGTGCTGATTTTCCCTTGTAGCTCACAGGTTTTCTTTGCAATCTGGGGTTTCTCTCAGGCGGTCTCAGCCTTGGCATGTCTCTAGCTTGAGATCCTGAAGCACCTGCAATCCCTTTTCCTTTCCTTGAAGGCAGAGTTGCTCCACGCGGTACATTTACTGTCTGAGCACCCTGTGCAGCTGGTTCATTGATTGAAATGCCAGGTTGAGATCCTCGAGTTGAAGCTCGCTTTGTTCTTGCCCCAGTTGGAGTTTTGCGCTTTCGACTGAATGTGACCTTAGACGGATCCTGAGAAGGCTGATCACCTTGACTTGGGTCCATTGACTACAGCTGATAGAGGAATGGCTTGATAAAACGAAAGAAACTAGGGAGAACACTGGTTTTAGTGCTGTACTGTTATCATCGGAAGTTCCGATTCCATATCGGAAGTTCCGACATTACATCGGAAGTTCCGACATAAGATTTCGGAAGTTCCGATATTTTCGGTACAACCCTAAAACTAGGATCCAGCCAGATTAACCACAGGAAATGGATGAAAATTGAGATCTAAGCGAAGGAAGACTATAACAACAAGTCTACCCAAATGATTCGAGCAAAGGATCCACGGAATGAGGAAAGACAAACGGATGATCTAGGGTTTACCTTGGAGGCGAGAAACAAATTTATGAAATGGAAAAGATCTTCCAATCCAAGGTGCACCCCTCCTTGAGGTGGATCGGAGTTTCCGAGTGGTTGAAGACTCCGAAGACGACAAGAGATGAAAAGTGGAGAGAGACGTACGGTGGCTAGAGAATAAAGAAATGAGGAGAGGGGCCAACCGAACCGTCCTTTTCAAGTGATTACACACACTTCGGAAGTTCCGAACTAGGGTTCGGAAGTTCCGAAAGGTCTGATTTCCCAGAAAGTCGGAAGGTTCGATATAGTACATCGGAAGTTCCGAAGAGTTCAAGTTTCCAGCGAACCAGAAGTTGAGCAGGATTCGGATATTCCGATAGAAATATCGGATGTTTCGAAGAGTTTAAAAACACAGAATTCGGATATTCTGATGTATGGATCGGATGTTCCGATGCGTGTATTTTTCCAGCTGACAGGAAGGAAAAGATAGGATTTCTGAGATTTGAGGAATCCAGACTTTGAGCTAGTGAACTCGGCAGTCATCCTACTTGTGATCAGAGAACATAGCAACAACCAAAGCAATGATCACTAGTGGAATGACCGAAGATGCAAATGACAAGAAGACCTTTTTCAAAGACAGATAATTAACTTTGCAAACATTTTATTTTGAGAACACCAAGAGAAGTAGCAATCAAATGCGAGCAAGATGTCAATTCAAATTCCGATAGTCTAGGATGTTTAGCTCACTTCTCAATTCGCAAAATCGTTTCTCATCAAGAGGTTTGGTGAATATATCGGCCAATTGTTTCTTGGTTCTTACATAGGTAATGTCAATGTCTCCTTTTAGTGAGTGATCCCTAAGAAAGTGGTGGCGGATATCTATATGTTTGGTCCGGGAGTGTTGGACGGGATTATTGGCTATTTTGATAGCACTCTCATTGTCACATAAGAGTGGCACTCTATCCATTCTTAGTCCAAAATCCCTCAAGGTTTGCCTCATCCATAGCAATTGTGCACAACAACTTCCCGCGGCAATATATTCAGCTTTTGCGGTGGATAGAGCTACTGAGTTTTGTTTCTTTGAGGACAAAGACACTAGTGATCTACCTACAAATTGGCAAGTCCCCGAAGTATTTTTTCTATCCACTTTGCAACCCGCATAGTCAGCATCCGAATATCCAATCAAATCGAACTTTGATCCTTTAGGATACCAAAGCCCTAAACTAGGTGTGTGAACTAAATATCTAAGAATTCTTTTCACGGCTACTAGGTGGCACTCTCTCGGAGCGGCTTGAAATCTTGCACACATACAAACACTGAGCATAATGTCTGGCCTAGATGCACAAAGATAAAGCAATGAACCTATCATGGATCTATATACCTTTTGATCCACGGGATTACCTTCCTCATTTAGACCAAGATGTCCGTTTGTAGCCATGGGTGTATGAATAGGCTTGGCGCTCTCCATGTCAAACTTCTTGAGCATATCTTTGATGTATTTTGTTTGACATAAAAATGTCCCTTCCTTAAGTTGTTTGATTTGAAATCCGAGGAAGAATTTTAGTTCACCCATCATTGACATCTCAAACCTCCTTGTCATTAACCTACTAAATTCCTCACAAAAGCTTTTATTAGTAGAACCAAATATAATGTCATCGACATATATTTGGCATACAAATAGATCGTTATCAACATATTTTGTGAAGAGAGTAGGATCGACTTTACCAATTTCGAAACCCTTTTTAATGAGAAAATCCTTAAGACATTCATACCATGCTCTAGGTGCTTGCTTAAGCCCGTAGAGCGCCTTATGGAGTTTATATACATGCGTAGGGTTCTTGTAATCCTCCATTCCCGGCGGTTGCTCAACGTAAACCAATTCGGCGATTGGACCATTTAGGAAGGCACTCTTGACGTCCATTTGATAAAGCTTGAAATCATGGTGAGTAGCAAATGCAACCAATATACGAATTGACTCAAGTCTAGCAACGGGAGCGTAAGTCTCACCAAAATCCAAACCTTCAATTTGAGTGTATCCTTGAGCTACCAACCGAGCTTTGTTTCTTGTGACAACTCCGTTTTCATCTTGTTTGTTGCGGAAGACCCATTTGGTTCCTATCACGTTTTGATTTGGCCTTTCCACCAACGACCACACCTTGTTTCTCACGAAGTTGTTGAGCTCTTCATGCATTGCCATTACCCAATCCGAGTCTTTTAGTGCATCTTCCACCTTCAAAGGTTCCAAAGTAGATACAAAAGAGTAAAATTCACAAAAATTAGCTACTCTTGAGCGTGTAGTTACCCCCTTTTGGATGTCGCCTAGAATGTTGTCGACGGGGTGATCTCGTTGGATGCTTTGATGCACTCTTGGATGTGGCACTTGGGAAGTTTGTTGTATTGGCTCATTATCTTCAAATTGATCAACCTCCAAGAGTTTACTTGAACTATCATGAGAAATGTCTTGACTTCGATTTGAGGTGGGAGGCTCTACTTGTATGGATGAATTGTCTTGATGCTCCTTTTCTTGAGGCCTCACTTCACCTATCGCCATCTTCTTGATTGCAATGCTTGGCTCTTCCTCATTTTCTAACACATTCAAATCAACTTGCTCTACTTGAGAGCCGTTATATTCATCAAATGTCACGTCTCTTGCTATTTCAACACAACCCGAGGTTTTGTTGAAAACACGATAGGCGTAAGCATTTGATCCATATCCTAGCAAGAAACCTTCATCGATCTTTGGAGCAAATTTGGAGTTCTTAGGTTTCTTGTTTAGGATAAAGCATTTACTACCAAAAACTCTAAAATATGAAACATTTGGTTTGTTACCAATGAGAAGCTCATACGTCGTTTTCTTCAATATCTTATGGAGGTATAATCGGTTGATGGCATGACAAGCGGTGTTGACTGCTTCCGCCCAAAATTGATCGGAAATCTTGTATTCATCAAGCATTGTCCTTGCCATCTCGATCAACGTCCGGTTCTTCCTTTCCACCACGCCATTTTCTTGAGGAGAATATGGAGCAGAGAATTCATGTTTGATCCCTTCTTCATCAAGAAATTCTTCGACTTGAGTGTTCTTGAATTCGCTTCCATTATCGCTTCGAATCTTCTTAATCTTCAGTTCGAACTCGTTTTGGGCTCTTCTTGCAAACTTCTTGATTATTCCTTGTGTCTCACTTTTCTCTTGCAAAAAGAACACCCACGTGAAGCGTGAAAAATCATCAACAATAACCAAACCATATTTGTTACCTCCGATGCTTATGTAAGCAACGGGACCGAAGAGGTCCATGTGCAGAAGCTCCAATGGTTTTGTCGTTGTCATGATGTTCTTTGCGGGATGACGCGCTCCAACTTGCTTTCCGGCTTGACAAGCGCTACAAATCCTATTTTTCTCAAATTCAACATTCGTTAGTCCATTGATGTGATCCCCTTTGAGAAGTTTGTCAAGATTCCTCATGCCAACATGGGCTAGCCGGCGATGCCACAACCAACCCATGCTAGATTTTGCCATTAAGCACGTTTGAAGTTTAGCGCTATTTGTGTTGAAATCAACCAAATAGAGCTTACCCTTCAAAAATCCTTTAAAAGCAATTGAGGAATCGTCTTTTCTAAAGACGGTCGCATCCACATTAGTAAATAGACAATTATAACCCATCTCGCAAAGTTGCGATACGGATAACAAATTGTAATTTAGAGATTTAACTAGCAAAACATTTGATATGGAATGATCATTAGAAATAGCAATTTTACCTAATCCCATTACCTCACCTTTACCATTATCTCCAAACACAATGTTTTCATATTGTGACCCTTTTTCATCAAAAGATGAAAACATTTTCTTCTCTCCTGTCATGTGGTTTGTACAACCACTATCAAGCACCCAACTTGATCCTCCGGAGATATAATCCTACGAAAACGCATCATGTCTTGTTTTTAGGTACCCAAATTCTTTTGGGTCCTTGCATGTTAGTAATTAAAACTTTTGGTACCCACACTTTCCTTTTGCTTGCATCATTAGAGTTGTGGGCACCGACAAAATGAGCAACCACTTTACCACGGTGGTTTCTCTTCAATACATAAGAAGCAAAGTGAATGGAATGAGATGTATGACATTGAGGATGCTTCTTTGAATCTTGCCCGGTTTTGATGACTTGTGTGGTGGTCAATGGTTGTTTGTCATTTCCTTTGACAAACTTGATGCATTCCTTGCCTTTTACCACCACACGGTCATTTCCTTTACACTCGTACTTATCATATCCTAGCCCTTCTTTGTTTTTGTTGCCTCGACCATTTATGGTCTTGTATAGGGCATCCTTGGATTGATAAGTTTTCATGCAACCGTTGTGACACTACGTTTTGGTGTGACATTACAAATTGCGAAATTAGAGAAGAAAATCTTACGGCTTGAGGTTTACTCGCGTTTTTGGGCCTTTTGAAGCGTTGTGACACCACGGAGTGTCGTAACCTTATTTAACGTGCATGATAAGGTTAATAACATTATGAGATGTGGAATTAAGGTTAAAACTATAGGATATGGAGGTTAATAGCTTTTCCGGGCCGTTTTCGGGCCGTTTCCGGGGTTTTGGGCCTTCCCGGGGGAGTTTGGGCCTTGGTGGGCTTTGGTGGGATGGAGTAGGTCTCCGTAACGGACTAGGTTTGGGTGTGGGGGCTGGTAAAAGGGCTCCCCACCAGCCCTTGGGACGTCCACCCCTGCCCCATGCGCCCCTAACCCTAGCCACCACCCTTCCTCCTCCCTCCACTTCCTAGCCGCCCCATCTCTTGCCCCCATGGCGCCCCCATTGCTCCCCATTGCACACCACCTCTCCTCCACCCCCCTTGCTGCCCTAGGGTGACCTCCCCACCCCTGCATCCTCATGGATCCATCCGAGGAGCGAGGAGCGAGGAGCGAGGTGCGAGGTGCGAGGAGCGAGGAGCGAGGAGATGGGAATCGTTGCTTTACGCTTAAGTAATTTAAAATTTGACACACATGGATGCACAGTAGGAAAGGGTATGGGAATCGTTGCTTTACGCTTAAATGTTGTATTTGAGCCTTGATGTTGAATGCTACATTTGTTTATGTATGTGGCTATGTTTATGAAAGAATTGAATTGAATTGTTCATGTTATTATGTTAAAGTGGGGTTGTGGTGCCGAAGGGTTTCGGTCACCTCTCTTTATTCATTGTAAGGGTGAAGTGTGACGGTGTGGCCGGTTAGCGCCATCACCGAAGAACTATTAACCCCTGTAGGAGAAGAGTGCTTACCCTTTCTGTCGTAGATCGGGTAGTTGACGGGAGTCAAATAGAAGAGTTTGGTGGTGGGTTCCTTCGTATGTTCTTCACCGTTCTGACGGTTGGTTTTGGTTGGTTTTCTTGGTTTTAGTTGATGGAAACTAAAAGAAAAATGTTTAGTATTGGATTTTTCGCAGATCATTCCGTATGCGATTTGTGGTTTTTGGTCTTCCTTGGTTGGAAACGAAGAAGAAGAGTTTAGAGTTGCGCCTTTTTAGTCGCCTTTGCTTTGACACCCGGTTTTGCTGGTTATTGTGGTTTGTCTTAGGGAGGAAACATATGTGGTTGTTGTCCTCCCTATCTGAGAAAAGAGTTGAAGTTCTCCTAGTGCCGACCTTAGTTTGGGTGGAGCTAAGTTTTGTAACTTTATCGGAAAAGGTTTGGTTGAACATTTTGTTTTCCCTAGTGCATCCTTCTTCCTTCTTGGAAGTATGGATCTTGAGATTTCTTGAAGAGTTTTGTGGGCAAATTTGGGAACTTGAGAGTGGAACTCTCCTGCATTTCTGTTAGAGTTTTGTTTTCTTCCTTGCCTGGAAAAGGAGAAATTGTCTATCGGTGTTCGTTCTGGTTCTTGAGTTGTGGTTGTCCTTAAAAGTGGAGTTGCATCCTGTTTGTCAAAAGTGAAAATGGTTGTTTAGCATGTCATGTAGTATGTAACAATGTGGTTATTAGAAATGATTTGTTCTTAAGTTAATTGGTGAGCTGAATCAGTTAAAAGTAATATTTGTGCTTAGCTTAAGATTAAATGAACTTCTAGTGTTGCAGATTACCCTATAATGAGAATGAATAAATATGTTAATGTACATGCTTAGAATCTGTTGCCTTGCTTTGAAAGTGCTTATGACCCTCGAATATGTTTAAAGTTTTAAACCCTAATGCATAGTTAAAACATTAAGATGATGTAGACTGCCGATATTGTTAAAGAAACTTTCTTTGGTTGTCTAAAGATGTTCTAATCTAATGGATTCATAGAGAGATTTAATCGTGTTGACTAGTGACTTTAATTTGGAAGTTGATTAGAGTTGCGTTTTATATTGTCGCAAACCATTAGTATAATTGGAAGTATGCAGTTGTGTTCCTACGATGCTAGTATCGATGTCAATTGTGAAGACATAGGCTTTGCTGTTTATGTTATTGCTAAAGCATTGGGATGGTCTAACCTATTACATTTGTTTTTATAGTTGGAGTATGTTGTGTAGTGACAATTTGTTATGGTATATGGATAGTGTAACTAAAAACAATGTAGTTGTTTTTATGATTATGCCTATTTATGGATATTGATGATTTAGTAGTGGTGGTAATTGTTTGGATTACTTTTTGGAAGCCATTGTAAAATAGAGATTATTATAACATGTGGCGATGAAGTGAACCATGGATATTTTAGCATGATATAGAATTGTATCCTAAAGAAGGTGTATCTTAGGATCATAATTTTCGACTTTGTCTTATGGAGATACTATTTGTATGTTGAAGTCATTTGTTAATGGAATAAGTTTTGATTGTCAAGATGTTGACGTATTTATGGTATAAAAATTGATAGGATGATCATGCTTAAGTATCTGTTGAAGTACTACGTTTGAAATATAGAATACGTTGTTTTATGATGTGTTGGTTTGTGGGGTTCTTGAGGAGGTAGTATGGATTGATTTAAGATGGGTTTTCTCGATAAGTAAATAGTGATTATGGAATGCTTAAATGTTAAGGATAGTGGGACACTGGTTATGGTGAGTCTCATGCCGAGCTTGTGTATAAAACCTTTTGGTCTGGGTTGGTGGTTTGCTATCTTGGTTAAATGTTTTTTTGGTCAAGGTGTTCTTTATGTTGCATTTTCGAGTTTCCCTAAAACTCGTAGAGGTTGGTGCCCATCTTTGGTTTTGGCTAAGTTGTTCAGTTTATGCTATGAGTTTGATTTTGCACCCAAAAGCCTTTGAGTGGATCGCGCTCCTTCGCGTTCGCACTAAAGCATACTTGGAGTAAATCTTAAAAAGGAAGCCGATGGACATAGTGGGCTGTGTTGAAAATTCTTGAGATTTAATTTGTAAGTCTATTTGATTGGAACTGGATTTATTTGGAAAAGGTCATGTGGTGTTTGCGAGTGTTTCAAAAGGGTGGATTTTATGAATGTTTATAAGTGATTCGGGTTGGTGAAGTGTTCTCATTTTGGGAAAATGAGTCTCTCATTTCTCTTTGAGAATTGATGTTCTCTTTCAAAATGTTGATTTTGGTTAAAACGCGATGCTTTACAAATTTGGCTTTCAATTGTCGATGGGTTATGTATGACGTGGTGTTTTCCTGTTAATGGTGTTCCCCTCATAGTTTTATGATTGGGCGCAATCATCGATGCTATCCAAGTTTTAATCATGTGATGCAGAGGAAGAAGTTGTCTTGTGAATGACTATTTGGTAGCGTTGTACATGATGAATGAATGGTGAAAAGGAAACATGACATCATTTATAGATGTCTATTGATAAAAGAGTCATTGAGCCAGGTCGGTGAGTAAGTCATATAGGGAAATATGACTAATCCGGTGTGCTCTCGAAAAGCTTGGATTCATGTCATGAATCTAGATTTCCATTTGCTCTTTAGCATGAAAAGAAAGAGTGAAGAGTTCTTGGCATTTGGCTTTGTTGTAAGAGGATTGGGTTTCCTTGTTTCCTTGAGAGTTATTATGGCGGTTGTGGATTCTTTCGATTGGTTTGAGAATCGGTTTTCTCTTCCACAATATTGTTTTTATGAGATGCTTGGCTGTGGTGAAAGTGAGTCGAGTTGTCATTGATTATTGAGAATTTCTGACAAAGAATTGTGTGGAGTCTCTCTTTTTGTTTGAGTGGTCCCCGATGCAAGATGTATCGCATTGATTTGAGATTGGAGTTTTTCCTTTGCGACTTGACTTAGGAAAAAAGATCGAGTGATCTTTCGAGGTTGTCAAACCTTTGTTCCAAGTGATTTGTTGTGTTTTGGGTTCGAGTTGATGAATGTGGTTCATCCGACTAAGGGAGTTGCTCTTTGTTGGCATTCTCGTTTGAGATGTGAATAGAAATGTCTATGGAATTGTTGAGCATAATGGAGGATTATACTCATGGGTTTGGTAGTTTTTGAGTGAGAAAGTGTGAGGGCGAGACACTCATAGGAAAAGAACCAGTTGAGGTTTGGTAATAATTTACAGCTCTACCTTGGGCTAGGCGTAGAACTTTGGTTGTGGTTCGAAGGGTGGTCATGTTGGAAGTTGGTGATGTCGGTCCAAACCTTGTTGAGAATATGGTTGGATTGTTAAAAAGTGATGATAATTTGAAATATAGTGATCTGTCGTGAACTTTGTCGTAGCTAGTTGTCCCTGGGTGTGTGTTATGCCTGGGAGGGGTAGAATGGAAGTGTAGCGTGGTTTGTGGAAGAAAAGAAAAGTTTTGTCGATGAAGGCTATGTAATGAATGACATTAGTTAATTTTGATTCTTTGTGAAAAGGGTCAAATAATTGGAAGAGATGGGATTTTGTGTCATGATTGAGTTTGATGGAGTGTGGTAGTCAGGTTGGTTGTGATAGAAGTGCGAAATGTTTGTCGTGAGGATTCGAGCGTTTTGGGTTGATGGAGCCTTTGCTACGAGAAGCCTTTTGTCCCTTGGGGACTTGGTAGTTGTTTTTGGTGTCCTTCGGATTCGAGGTCGAATCCAGTTGAAGGGGGGAAGAATGTGACACTACGTTTTGGTGTGACATTACAAATTGTGAAATTAGAGAAGAGAATCTTACGGCTTGAGGTTTACTCGCGTTTTTGGGCCTTTTGAAGCGTTGTGACACCACGGAGTGTCGTAACCTTATTTAACGTGCATGATAAGGTTAATAACATTATGAGATGTGGAATTAAGGTTAAAACTATAGGATATGGAGGTTAATAGCTTTTCCGGGCCGTTTTCGGGCCGTTTCCGGGGTTTTGGGCCTTCCCGGGGGAGTTTGGGCCTTGGTGGGCTTTGGTGGGATGGAGTAGGTCTCCGTAACGGACTAGATTTGGGTGTGGGGGCTGGTAAAAGGGCTCCCCACCAGCCCTTGGGACGTCCACCCCTGCCCCATGCGCCCCTAACCCTAGCCGCCACCCTTCCTCCTCCCTCCACCTCCTAGCCACCCCATCTCTTGCCCCCATGGCGCCCCCATTGCTCCCCATTGCACACCACCTCTCCACCCCCCTTGCTGCCCTAGGGTGACCTCCCCACCCCTGCATCCTCATGGATCCATCCGAGGAGCGAGGAGCGAGGAGCGAGGTGCGAGGAGCGAGGAGCGAGGAGATCGATTGGAGTTTTCGTGCGTCGGGCAAAGGTATGATCATGGGGCTCCTCGGGGATGAGCTAGGTACTATTATTAGGGAGTTTATCAAGTTTTTAGATCAATTGGTGGTGCTGGATTTGAGTAATTTGGGTTAGATCTAGATGTTGCCACGTTTCTGTTTTCGGGCAGATTGAGCAGTCGAGCTAGGGTTCGCGTTTTCGCCAATTTAGAGTACGAATCTTGTCGTACGGATGTTGAAGAAGTTGTATATAATTTAATTATATTTCCGTGGATATAAAGAAAGTTAAATTCCGCCCACCCGTTTAAAAGTTATGGCTGTTTTACCGAGCGTGTTAAAATCTGTGACGTAATTGGAACAGATCACGGTAATCTGTAGATTAAACGACATTAGAGTCCGAATCAGTCTTTCCCTATACCTAGAGAAAGTTGGGAAATTTCCTAAGCTATGCGAGGATGTACTCGTTTAATTGATTCGGAGTCCAAAAACTCAAGTTATGCTTTTTGCAAGGCTGCTGTCCCGTCGGGACAGAACCTCTGTTTTTAGGTTTTGCGAGTAGTGGGCAATGTCGGGTTAGATGGGGTTTTGCGTACTGTTTTGTGGGCATGATTGTGAGTGTGTGATGCCTATGTGCAGGTGGTGTGACACCGGGAGTGCCCTCGACTTCCCACAAATCCGTCGCCCGCGGTTGAGGCAAGTGTGTTGTAATGTATAGCGGATTGTAGGTTGCTTGTTGATATTGGATGAAAGATTGAATACTTGCTATGATCACTTGCCTTGCTTGCTGTTTTCCAATGATATATTGAGTATGATTATCATGATATGATGCTATGTGTCTATACTTATCATGATTCGATGCCATGTGTAATATTTGTCATGATGAGATGCCATATGTTTATGTACATGTGAAATATGATAATTGGCATAGTTGCATGCATGACATGAGATGGGGCGAGGCGGTGAGAAAGTCATTAACTAATCCGGAAAGGCCGTGAGAAAGTTATGACTAGTCCGAACGCCATTGAGTAAGACCTACATCGTGATTCCATTCACGTGGTGAATGGAAGCGAGGAGTAGGCACCCTCCATCTTCGGGATGGAAGGGGGGAGAGGGTGCACACCGACGGGTGTGTACTCAACCATACCGGTATGAGTTTCCAAGGAAATATGAGCATAACATTGCATTGCATTGCATTGCAATACATATTTAATGATGATGATGTTGTTATGTGCTCAAGTATGAGATGTTATATGTGATGTAAGGTATTATTGTCTTGTAAATGATCTTGTTGTCCATTACAATATGCTTGCTGAGTTTTCGAACTCACGTTTGTGTTTTATGTTGTTTTTAGGTACTTTGAGATCGGCATGCGGGAAAAAGGGGTCTAGCTACACTTCTACACGTAGCTCCACCATCATAGTCCATAATTAATCACTTGGAGACATGATATTAAGAGTTGTGCCATAAACTTAATGTAGGGTTTAATTTAGCATGCTTGTGATTCCTTATTTGCTTGGTTATAGCTTATGAAGTGGTTGAGCATGCTTTTATTGGCGTAATTTGATGATATATCCATTTATGTTGATGTTTTATTTGTCGTGTGCTATGACATATCTTGCCATGATATTGATATTGTGTTAATTCATGTTAAAACAAAGGAGATGCTGCCGAAATCTCGGTTTTTAGCATGTGCGCCTTTGCTGAAATTTATGTTTAATTGTGGTATTTAGATGTTGTTTAGCTTATGTTTGGTAGCATTCAGGCATATTAAATGCCGGGGTGTTACAACCGTATCTAACCAAGGCACTTAATCTCTCGTTTTCGCTTTTTAATACTTGCACAAATTGAGAGTTAGTAATACAAGCATTAATATCAACATTATAGCATCGAGAGCAACCATTGCTAGTGGAAGGAATAGAAGCCATTGAAGAATTAACAATTGGAGAATTAAGATCATTAAGAGATTCAATTTGCACTTCAAGAGCTTGAAGATTGTTTTCTAGACTTATGACATTCTCTTGAAGTGACTCATTTGAACCCTTAAGTAATGTTATTGAATTATTAGCCAAATTAAGTTTTTTGGTTAACAATTCAATTGTCTCCTTTTCTTTTGTAAGGACCTTCTCGAGAGCAAGATTTTTCTTCTTTTCACAAATTAGCAACTCTTCTTGCTTCTCGAGAGTTTCCTCTTGGCTATCTATTCTTTTCAATAGCTTATGGATCTTATCAATAGCCGATTTGCTTAAATCACAAAATAGAGCATCATCATCATCATTGTCATCACTATCCAATTCACTATCACTACTCGGAGGTTTTGACTTAGTCATTACCTTTCGCCCTTTTGCCATGAGACAAACGGGTGCGTCGTCGTTGTCGGTGTCGTTCATGTCGCCGAAGAGTGATTTTGTTGAAGGAGCGGCTTCAATGGCAACGGTGGCGACTCCTTCATCATCGATGTCGGAGTCGGAGTCGTTTGAATCCCATTCTTCGCCAATATGAGCTCGCCCCGAGTACTTCTTCTTGTAGCCTTTATTCTTCTTGTTTGGCTCAATCTTCTTTTGCTCATTTGAGGTGGTCTTCTTTTTCGGACAATCGGCGATGAAGTGTCCAACTTCACCGCACTCATAGCAAGACCTCTTTACGTTTCTTCTTTTCCTTGAGTTGTCATTGAAGTTCTTCTTGTATTTGCTTGACCCGTCATACTTGAGGAATTTCTTGAACTTTCTCACAAACAACGCCAAGTCTTCCTCATTTTCGCTTTCATCTTCCTCATCATCACTTGATGTTGATTCTTCCTTTTTGCTTGCCTTCAAAGCTATTTGCTTCGGTCTTGAGCTCGAGCTTTGCTTGGCAAGGTTCTTCACTTCTTTTGCTTCTTCCTCCATGAGCTCATGTGAAAGAATTCTTCCTAGCACGTCGTTTGGAGTAAGCCTTTTAAAGTCTTTTCGCTCTCATATAAGAGTTACGAGAGTCGAATTCCTTGGAGCAAAGGCTCTCAACATCCTTTTCACCACTACATGGTCCGTCATGTCCTTGCTTCCAAGCCCTCTGATCTTGTTCACAAGGATCATCAATCGATCATACATTTGTTGAGGTGACTCGTCACCATTCATGACAAATCTCCCCAACTTTCCTTCTAGCAACTCGATTTTCGATTCTCTTACACTTGAGGTTCCTTCATGAGCTACTTGGAGTGTATCCCATATTTCTTTATCTTCTTCTAAGCCATCCACTTTGTTGAACTCCTCGGGACTCAACGCTCCAAGTAACACGCTCGCGGCTTGTGCATTGCGGTGGATGTTCTGTTCTTGTTCCGGTGTGAGCTCCATGTCGTCCTCCGGCATATCTAAGCCTGTACACACAATCTTCCAAACACTAGGATGAAGAGACATCAAATGCATTTTCATCTTGTGCCTCCAAGCGGAATAATAAGTGCCATCAAAGAAAGGAGCACGCCCGGAGGGCACAGTGATATATGAATGCGAAGAGGAAGTATTTAATTTTTCATAATTGAAAGGAATTTGAGCTCCCTGAGTAGATGTAGAGGTAGCTTCCTCTTTGCTCTTGCCGGGAGTTCCATCTCCGGCTCTCGGACTATTTTGCTCGTCCATCACGACAACCTTCAACCCGGTGTTGGCCATCACGTTCCTTCAAGCGGTTAAGCCTTCGAGAAGGTTGGGCTCTGATACCAATTGAAAAGGTTAGAAGATTGCCTAGAGGGGGGTGAATAGTCTAATTTTAAATTAAAACAATTTAATGCAGCGGAAAAGGGTCGGATATTCTGAGTTAATATCGGAACTTCCGAAAACTTCGGAACTTCCGTAATTACTCCGGACTAACCGATTAGCACTTGACGGAAAGAGTCAAGTAGAATGAGCAATACGACAACTAAAAATTGCACTAAAGAAAATCAATAAGATTAATCAAGCAGCTAGACACAAGAGAGAACACAATAGTTTCATTCCCGGAGTTCGGATCCTTGAGGGGATCGTACGTCTCCGTTGAGGAGGCTCCAAAGAGCCCGGGTCTTTTCCAACCCTTTCCTCCCAAACCTCGGTCACACTTGAGGCTTGGTTCCACTATTGGATCCTTTCCTTTCGGAGGCGGAGCCGGCCTTCACAAACTTCTCACGGCGTCCCACAACCGTCGGGGGCTCATGAGCGACACCTAGCCGTCTAGGAGTCCTTCAACCTCCAAGAGAAATGAATGCTCTTGATTCATGATCTTGGAGTGATCCTCTACTTGCTCAAGATGAATGAACGCTTAGCTCTAGCCACACAACCACACTCAACCAAACCTCACTCACTAGATGATCCCTAAGATCAAGAAGGAGGATGGCTCAAGATTGCTCTAGAAAGTGCTCAAGAAGCTCAAGAGATCAGCCCAAGCAAATGTGTAACCAGCAAAAGGAGTGGGAGAGGGGTATTTATAGTTTTGGTTCAAAACTAGCCGTTACCTCAAGATTCAAATTTCACATCGGAATGTCCGATACGAACTTCGGAACATCCGATGTGTGCAAACCACCAGACTTGGAAAGCTTCCAATCGGTCGAAAAACAATAGGCATCGGAATGTCCGATAACAGCTTCGGAACATCCGATGATACCCAGAGAGGGAACCAAGCTAGACAACACTAAGTCCACATCGGAATGTTCGATATAAAATATCGGAACAACCGAAACAAACAGAGAGTTCCCAAACTGAAAGACAGCCACTTCGGAACATCCGAAGAGGCAACTTCGGATAGTCCGAACTAGACAGAGAGCTCCCAAACCAAAAACCAACAAGTATCGGAACATCCGATGTACCTCATCGGAGTGTCCGACCCTACTAGAACACAACGGACTAAAGCACAACTACACTTCGGAACTTCTGAAACATCGGAATGTCCGATACAATTTCGGAACGTCTGACCTGAACTTAAAACAAACTTCATTCCGAAGCGAGAGAGGACACTACTAGCTCTTGAGAGACTAGATAATATTCATCTTGAGCAAGAAGACCATCTTTAAATCAATTTCAATGCATCCCTCTTAATAGTACGGTAGTCCTATGACTTCAACAGATCGAAAATTACAATCGGAGATGCCATTTTTCTTACTCTACGAAGCTTGAGGATACCCAATTACATAGATGATCTCTTCTCGAACCTTTTACCTGTTCATTAACTAGTTGAACACATTAGAATCTTTAATCGTTTGTCATTAATCATCCAAAACCAATTTAGGGGGCCTAGATGCACTTTCATCTACGTCTGTCTTCTTCTTGAAAATCCATTTGCATTCTATGGTTTTTACACCATCAGGAGGATCGACCAAGTTCCAAACTTGATTGTCATGCATGGATTGAATTTCGGATCTCATGGCTCCAAGCCATTTTTCGGAGTTAGGGTCCATCATCGCTTCTTTGTAAGTCGTGAGCTATGTCATGTCCATATCTTATGGGTTCATGATGTGGCCTCCCCGACCTACGTAGGGCTGGTGTCTCTTCCACAGGTTGTACAACACTTTGTACATCTTGTGAAGGTTCAGTGGTAGCTTGAACATATTAATGCGATTCTCGAATTTCATCGAGATGCACATCACTCCCACTGATTTCTTTGGAAAGAAACTCTTTCTCCAAAAAGACACCATTTCGAGCAACAAAAACTTTGTTCTCGTTTCTTTTATAAAAGTAATATCCTTTTGTTTCTTTAGGATACCCCACAAAGAAGCATTTTTCTGATTTAGGTGCGAGTTTATCTGATTGCAAACGTTTTACATAAGCCTCGCATCCCCATATCTTGAGAAATGACAATATGGGACTTCTCCCGGTCCATATCTCATATGGTGTCTTCTCAATGGATTTTGATGGGACCCTATGTAATGTGAACGCAGCTGTCTCTAGAGCAAACCCCCAGAAGGATAATGGCAGATCTGTTTGGCTCATCATTGACCGAACCATATCCAATAAAGTTCGATTCCGTCGTTCGGATACGCCATTCCATTGAGGCGTTCCTGGCGGAGTAAGTTGTGGAACGATTCCACATTGCTTTAGATGATCACCAAACTCTTGGCTCAAGTATTCGCCACCACGATATGATCATAAGTGTTTTATTGATTTGCCGAGTTGATTTTGTACTTCGTTCTGAAACTCTTTGAACTTTTCAAAGGTTTCAGACTTATGCCTCATTAAATAAATATATCCATATCTACTAAAGTCATCAGTAAAAGTTACAAAGTACTGAAACCCACCTCTAGCAATCGAGCTCATTGGTCCACATACATCTGTATGTACTAGGGCCAACAATTCACTCGCCCTCTCACTAAAACCTGTGAAAGGGATTTTTGTCATCTTGCCAAGTAAACAAGACTCACATGTTTCAAATGATTCAAAATCAAATGAGGTGAGAAGTCCATCACCATGGAGCTTCTTCATGCGCTTCTCATTTATGTGACCCAAGCGACAATACCATAAAAAGGTAGGGTTCAAATCATTTGGTCGAGGCCTTTTGACATTAATGTTATAGACATGTTTTTCTTTGAGTTCAAGGACGTATAACCCATCCACCATGGGACAACGACCATAATACATATCATTCAAAAATATTGAACAAACAAAGTTCTTTATTCTGAATTCATAACCTTCATATTCCAAACAGGAAGATGAAATAATGTTTCTACTCATAGATGGAACAAAATAACAATTATTAAGTTTTAAAACTAATCCTGAAGGCAAATGCAATGGGTAGGTGCCAACGGCAAGACCAGCAACTCTTGCTTTATTCCCCACGCGAATATCCACTTCTCCCTTTGCCAAGTCTCTACTCTTTGTCACCGCATCGAATTGCAAATGTGAGCAACCGATCCTATCATATACCCAAGAGCTAGAATAAGAAGTAGCAAGATTAATTTCTATAACATTAATACCTGAAGTGGAAGTCACACTCCCATTCCTTTTATCTCGCCTGTACTTCTCGCATTCCGTTTCCAATGTCCTCGACTTCTTGCAATAGAAGCACTTTGGGTTTCGGGTTGAGGGCCGACTTTGAGCTTCAAGCTTAGTTTTGAGGCTCGTGATCTCATCTTGAGCCTTGCCCTTGCCCTTTCCCTTTCCCCAAGCCTTGGCTTTCTTCTTTTGAAGGCGGTTGTCTTCGAACCATCATCACATGACTGGTTTCTTCTTAATGCTTTCCTCGACAGCCTTGAGCATCCCATGTAGCTCGGTCAGGCTCTTCTCCATGCTATTCATATGAAAATTCATAATGAATGGCTCAAAGCTCTGAGGCGTAGGATCGGAGAATTACGTCTGTAGCTAGACCAATGCTAAGGAAACTCAAGCTTTTTCAATCTCCCAATGTAGCCAATCATCTTGATTACATGTGGGCTGACCGGATCGCCTTCACCACTACAAGCAAACAGAAGCTTTGAGATACCATACCTCTCAGCCCTTGCTTGATTTCCAAACATGCCCTTCAAGCCCACAATCATATTGTAAGCATCCTGGTCCTCATATTGCTTTTGCAGCTCAGAGTCCATGGTGACAAGCATGAGACAGCTGACCTCTACAGAGGCATTAACATGTTTTTAATAGTCAGCTTTCAAATTCCGAGGAGCATTTTCGGCTGGTTCACCAGGAATCGGACTCTCTAGAACATATTCTTTCTTTTCATGTTTGAGAACAATTCTCAAGTTGCGATACCAATCCACAAAATTTATTCCATTTAGTTTTTCTCTTTCCAAAACCGGACTCAAAGCAAAACCAGGTGCAACAGTAGGAGCAGCAGGAGGTGCCATTGAACTACAACAAAAACATGCAAAGTTTCTAAGCACTATATTTCTGTAATACTTTTACTAAACATTTTAACAAAAGAAACTCCTATCATGTGCCCCCTTTATGGACACATGGTGAGTATTCAAGATCCATATTCATCAAACACTAGTGAGCTTTGGCATCACTGGTAGAAATCTAATGACATAGGTAAGCAACATCTTTGCTAATTACATCTTATGTAACTCTTGTTGGTTGAGCATGAAAACAAGTAATGAATGCCTCCGTCAACTTGAGTCATGGCCAGGTCAACTCGCCCCTAGGGCTCACATGAGGGAGGGAGCACTTCCCATTTCCGGGTGCCAATTAATAAACCTAGCCTCATGTGTGTTTTTCTAGACACCAATCGTCTTGTATCCGTTCCTTCATTACTGAAATCTTATTCCAATCACTTATGTCCTTAAGCCCAAAACCATTTTGATAGCTTAGTTAAATCAATCATTGTTATGCGCAATGTGTCCAACACATCCCTATCATCTATTAAGATAGTCATTGATATACTACTTTGGCAGTCATATCAATAATGATCTAAATTCTTGATAGGTGCAACAATTGGATGGACAAGTGTGATTTAAAATTTTAACTATAGGGGTGAACAATATCTACTATGAACATGGCATCACATGCAATGAGCATAAAGAAAATAGCAAGGATTAAACACACATCCACACATAATCAAATTAAGATGCGAAATAGTATGGCCCTTAGCATTAGGATCTCCATCATCATGCTTGATTGTTCACCTTGCCATCATGCTTAATGCCACCATCTTCATCATTGTAGATGCAACTCCTTACAACTTTGATAATGAATAGTACATGAGGGTTTGAAACATCACAAGTCGACACGCAGGTCGTTATACATTTTAGATTGAAATAGCCTTATGGCTTGACACGGCACGCATGCCATGTAAATATTACATGCATCACATACACATAGGCCATACTATTTCACACAACATCCTGCAAAAACGAGTTAAACAAAATAGATTCTACGACAGCGGAGTTCCAAGGGACAGCGCCCCTGGCGGGGTCCAGGGGCAGCGCCTAAGGCGGGGTTCAAGGGGCAGCGCCCCTAGCGGGGTCCAAGGGGCAGCGCCCTTGGAAATTTTTTTCGGAGGATTGTGTTCTGTTAAAAGAAAACGCCCTCAAAATCTCCACGGATCAATCAGATTGACCCAATCCGATTCAATCTGATTGGCTTGGTCCCATATGGTTGCGATTCGTAAACCCTGATGGCGGTAACCCGACCGGTAAGGGCAACGTCGTACCATGAACGGACTCACCCAAATCAAGATTGATTCGGTTTGCACTTTCCTCAAACCCTAAACCGATCGATCTCATCGACGGCTGCCTCCACCAATTCATCACATGAATCGGTTGAACGTGTAATAGATCCAATCTACTATCCTCACATACCATATGTGCAACATCCAGATCACAAATCTACGCGAGATGGCTCTGATACCACTGTTGGGGAACGCGGTATGCTACACTAGCACAAATTAAAATTTCTACCGCAAACCAGAAAAGCTACTCGCAAGAAGGGGATCATAGATCTATTACCACTAGACGCGCAGTTGCGGAATCCTTCGCATGTCGTTGTAGTGGATCGTCCTCGCCGCGGATCGTCCTCGCCGTGGATCGTCCTCGCCACGGATCGTCCTCGCCGTGGATCGTCCTCTCCACGCCGCAGTAGCAGCAGCGTCACCACAGCAGTCCACACGTTCGGGGATGGAACGCCGTGCGTCGGTGTGCAAGCACCGGGTCGCTCGGCAGGGGCAACAAGAGGAGGTGGCTAGGGTTTCTGGCGAAACACCTCTAAACCGCACGAAAGTGTCTTCTACGTCCAGCCTCCTCCCCTCCTTATATAGCCACGAGGTGAAACCCTAGGCAGTCAGGGCCCATCTACGCGCTAAGCCCACGAGGTCCATTAATTACGGATCCAATCCGAATTAATGCGTCTCAGTTCGTTAAGTGTGTGACCCTGTAGGTTCATGCGCATTTGGACATGGATTCAGAAAACCCTTTTTCTAATCCAATAGTCGGTAGCGGCTCCTTGCATTGCATGCCAACTCCCAAATGCATATGATTAAAGTACTGATGTAATAATCCCTTTGCCAAACTATATGAAGATCGAACTCAAGGCGAGAAACATGTCATCCTTTGACAGTTCAATCCATCTCTCGTATCCGTGATATATTAATAAGTTGTGATTGACTTCTCAATCACGGCATGGCCATGCACTTCCTTAATCATATCACACGAGTGGCCTAGACATATATCTCCGTTACATTGGAGTGGCAAATTCCATCTTGACTGCTCACTTCCCTCTGCATGTTTTATAGTAAACATGAAAGCTACCTTTATAACTATCCGGTTAGGAAATAGTGTTTGGTAACCCCAAGGTAAACTATTACACATGTAGGGAATATGACAATCTCAGGTCTAAGGATCATACATATACTATGTATGAGGTACACTGATGACACATAAGAATGTAACATTCTCGCAGTGTTCCATTGTGGGTCTATCTAACACATGTTCTTCAACATGCGTCCACAATGTATTGATGATATCTCCATATCCCATGATCTATGAAACATGATCATCGAACAATACACGTGTTGATCTATTCATCGTTGTCCTGTACGATGATATCCGATCAGAGATATTTATCGAATTATATCAATAAGTAAAGAGCTTCATAAACAAGTCACACACTTGTTGATCAAAACAATGATATACATTCATTGGACCAATAATCATATTATTATTCATAAACATAGCCATGTTACAATCATCCATATGATTGCCTCAAGGGCATAACACTAACAAATGTCACACCCTCAGGATCTGTACCTAAATGCTACAAGTGTGGAGGTCCCCACTTTGCTAACAATTGCTTTCAGTAACCCGGTATTTGTTATCATTGTGGTTAGGAGGGACATAAGAGATTTAACTGTCCACTTCTAACCAGTTAGCCCGGATAGAATGCTCCAGGGAGACCCGTCAAGCCATGCTACATCAGCAAGACATGATCAAGCAGGCCCTGGTGCCATATCTTCTAGAGGATCTAACAGGGGAGCACCGAACGCAAGATTTGTTTGCTTAAACTATGTCTCGGCAACGCCAGTGGAAGGAACAACCAAAGTAGATATAGATATATTTTCCATTCTTTCAATTTAAGTAGTGTAGTCCTGTTGAATTTCAGGACCCTTCCTTTAGGTGAGCCGGATTTCGGGGACGAAATCCCTTTTAAGGGGGATAGAATGTGAGAAACCTGGAAATCCAATTAGCAAATCAAGTTATTAAGTGCTTAGTGAATAGTATAATTAAGCAATTAAATTAGTAAATCAGTATTATGCATAGAATTAATGAATGCCTACTGTGCCCTTATGCCCTTGAGTATGCAGTAAAAGGCCCAGGGGTAGGAAGGTAATTATAGCTTGGTGAAGTGGATAAGAACACTGCCACAGGAAGTTCACTGCCCTTGTTGTTAAAAGCCGAGAGCCAGCTAGGGGCAGCACAAGCACAATTCATTCCACTACCATTTCTCCCCAAACTGAGAGTGAGAGAGAGAGAGATAGCAAGAGCTAGCCTTAGGAGCCCCAGCCGAAGCCAAAACCAAGAGGAGGAGCTAAACCAGAAGGAACCAACCGAAGCTAAGGCAGCTAGGATCCAAGGAGGAGAAGGCTAGGGCTCTGTTTGTTTCGGCTTAGGCTTTTTGGCTTTTAGCTTAAAGCTAGCTTTTTGGCTTAATGAGCTTTTAAGCCGTCTGCTTTTAAGCTAAGACATATTGTTTGGTATCCTGATTTATTAATGGGTTAAATGGTACAACTTATAGATGAAAAGTCTAAAATACCCTAAATGAGATGGTGGATGGATTCTCAATTTATATATGATGGCATTTGGTGGGTAATTTTGGAGACTTTTAGTGGCAAATGGTTATTTCATTCAAAAAAGCCCAAAAAAGATCCTCTTGTCTGGCTTTTGGCTTATAGTTATACATAGGCTTTTGGCTTTTTTAAAGCCCAATTTAAAAGCCAGTCATTTGTTTCGGTTTAGGCTTTTTGGCTTTTAAGCCGATGAAAAAGCCAAAACAAACAGAGCCTAGGAAGAGGAGAAGCCAGACCAAGACATCGGCCACCACCACCCCAACACCACCTTCTTCCTCAACACCTGACCGAGCCGTAGGAGCACAAATAAGCTAGTAGAATAGCAGTAGTATAAAATGTGGTTGCGAAGTAAATAGAATGGATAGAGTAGCAATAGATTGGGGAAACAAAGGGATCTCAGATTTCAGCACTAGGGGGGTTGCTTTGCTCGTGCCTGGGGTTCATCCTGCACCCTTAGAGGCATGATTGAACGCCGGTACCACAGCAAAACCATCCATCCCGCATGGGGTCAGTGCACGGTTCATCATCGACCTTCACTTACCTTGATTCGTAGCAACATCACCTTAGAAGCCATCCCAAAGGATCAACTGAAGTCACAAAGCCAAAAGCCACAAAAACCCAAATAACACCAGTAAAACTCTAGAGCCAAACTGGGGAGGGGGAGCCGGACGGGTAGAGCTGCGGAGGAGAGAGAGAGAGAGAAAGAGAGAGAGAGAGAGAGAGAGGACGGGGTGGATCTGGTGGCCGGCTAGCCAAGGGCCAACCGGAGTAGGCGGATCCGCGGGTAGCGAGCTAGAGCCGAGCCGAGTAGAGGGAGAGGCCGACGGGCCAAGAGAAGAGGGGGAGGAGCCGGCAGCCAGGCAGGAGGGAGGCGACAACAATCGGAGAGAGAGGGATGGCCGGCGTCGGGTCGCGAGGGGGAGAGAGAGAGGAGATCGGGAGGAGCGCAATCCATAGAGGAGGAGAGACCGAGGAGAAGAGCCAAGAGGCTGTCGGCCAGAGAAGAAAGAAAAGAGAGATGAAGGGGTAAGGAGAGGAAAGAAAGAAGCAGAGGAGAAAATAAAGAAGGAAGAGAAAAAGAAGAGAAAAGAAAGAAAGAAAAAAGAAAAGAGAAAAGATGGGGGGAAAATAGGAAAGTGGTTTGTTGCCGTTGAGCGTGATTAGTTTAATTAACCATTAGCTGATTAGCTCAAAATAAGAATTAACCCCTTCTTAAATCAATATTGCTTCTATTAAAGTGGTTGGATGCCATGAATCATATTCAAAATTAATATGCTATAATTTCAGGACAAGAACTGAATCAATCAGACCACCATCACCAGCTTTCGAGCGAGGACGATTATATTTATCAGAATTCAGGCAAGTTCCTTTGATCATATTTTATTAAATGTTTTCCAATGTTTTCATTAAAAACTTCACTGCATGGAAAATTTATGTTGCAATTAAAACCTTAAATCAGATGCGGATGGATAGTATGGTTGAAAAATGAATGGATGGATGGATGGATTGGTAATTGGTTTAGTATTGGAATGGTTTATTGAGTGAATGGATTAGTTAGCGTATGTTATTATGGTGGGTAGAGGGCACCGATGAGTTGTGAATAGCTGGCGGGGTCCTCTACATATGGTTATGATATAAGGATGAAAAACTGACACTCAGATAATGAGTCGTATTACATTACCAACTATATTGTGTGAAATCGATCAGAAAAGGTTGTCCTGGAAAGGTATTATGATCTCCACATTAGTGGATAGGTAGATAACTAGGAGTGTGAAGCTGGGTATGCCAAGAGTCCCAGTGAAGGACACGATATCGGCTGCGCTTGATCTGACGCTATATTTAAAGCCTATGGGAGTATCAGTGCTGCTGCGTAGTATGGTACAACTGGTACGCTGTGGATAGTGGGGAACAGTGGAGGACACCACTACTTGTTGGCTATCAGGGTTGGAGATCTAATACTGGACTAGTGATAAACATTCTGGCCCCTCACGGGATGGCGTCACTATGGATAAAGTGATACAAACCTGCATAGGGTCAAAATCATGAATTCATGCATGTCTCTTGGATTGGAGGCTACAGAAGCTAAGTCTGCCTCTTATACGAGTGCTAGTAGCATTTTTTGGATAATTAAAATGAATACAACTTTCCTAATAAAACTCTATTTTTTGAAAAATGGGTTTTAGAGAGAGTGGACTTGGATGGACATGAGAGGAATGATATGAGAAAAAAATCATCTATTGCATTTTGATAATAATGATTGCTGAGTACTTGGTACTCACTCTTGCTAAACCTCCCCTTGCTAGATATTGGCTCTTGTGCTTAAGCGTCTGGTTGGTTTAACGAGGTGGCTGAGTTCTATCGGGAGGGATAGAAGGGATGTGTAGCCGTGCATCGGCTTCATCGGTCTTTTGGTGTAATTAGTATCTATGTAATATCCTTTTGTTGAACTTGGATCTGTCGTACAACTAAAGTACTGGACATGTAGCCTGCGTGGCATGGTTTGTAATATATTTATATTCAGTCTCTAATTATTATTCTGTTGCAACACTATAAATATGGTGTACTAATTGATAAAATATCGGGTGCGCTCGATATTTTGATTAGTTAGCTGTAACACCTCGGCATTTAATATGCCCGAATGCTACCAAACATAGACTAAGCAACCTCTAAATACCACAATTACAAGTAAATTACAGCAAAGGAGCAAATGCTAATACCGAAAATTTCGGTAGCATCTCCTTTGTTTTTCCATGAATTGAAGCAACAACAATCTTAACATATCAAGATAGCATAAAGAACGATAGCAATAACGTGAGAAAACAGGAATTTCAGCCATCATACAGCTAAGGATATAAGCCTATCTGTCTCATGTCAAATATGGACTAATCATTTACTCATGGCAACCAACAAAGCATCAAAACCACAGTTTAGTTCAGTGAATTAACCATCACAATTAAAGGAAGGAACATGTCATTGATTAAATGTGTGATGCTAAGTGATGACGTGTGACTAGCCCCCTTTCCCGCATGCCGGTTTCATGGTACCTAAGAAAAACAACATAAACACAAGCGTGAGTTCATCACTCAGCAAGTATATTGCAATGGAACAAGAAAATACATTCCAATACCTTCATCACCACTTTTCACATACAACATCATAAACATTTCATATTCACAGTGTATGCATCTCATTGACATCATCATATATCATCATCATATAACATCATCATATAATGCAATGCAATGCACATGTCTCCTGGAAGCATATACCGGTATTGCTGAGTGCACACCTGTCGGCGTGCACCCTCTTCCCCCTTTCATCCCGTAGATGGAGGGTGCCTACGCATCGCTTCCACTCACCGCGGTGGATGGAATCACGATGTAGGTCTTACTCACTGGCGCTCTGGATTAGTCATAACGTTCTCACCGACATTACCGGACTAGTTATGACTTTCTCACCGACCGGGCCATCTCTCATGCCATGTATGCAAACATGCCATAAACGTTTAACTTGCGCATAACTGAATTAAGCATAACATGGCATCATAATAACCAATTTCATCATATCATGGGCAATCAATGCACATGGCAAGGTATCATAACATATAAACCATTTGCATCTAGTCAATATTAGCATCATACAACCCGATACCCATTCCAATACACTTGCCTCAACCACGGGCGACGGATTGACGAGAAGTAGAGGGCACTCCCGGGGTCAGACCACCTGCACATAGGTACCACACACTCAAAATCATGCCCACAAAACAATACGCAAACACTCTTCTACCCCGACTTCGCAAACTACTCGTAAAACCTAAAAATAGAGGTTCTGTCCCGTCGGGACAGCAGACTTCCAACGAGCATAACTTGAGTTCTAAGACTCCAAATCGATTAAACGAGTACATCCTCGCGTAGCTTAGGAAATTTCCTAACTTTTTCTAAGTATACGTAAAAACTGATTCGGACTCTAAAGTGGTTTAATCTACAGAATACCGTGATATGTTCCAATCACGTCATAGTTTTTAACACGTTCGGTAAAATGAGCATAACTTTCAAACGGCTAGGATGAATTGGACGTTCTTTATGTCCACTGAAAGGTATTGAAATTACCTACAACTTCCTCAACAGGCGGCCGGCCAAATTCCAACTCTAAATTGGTGAAAACCCAAACCCTAGGTCGACTACTCATGCTGCCCGAAACAGAGAACGTGGCAAACTCTAGATTTCATCTAATCTACCCAATTACAACACCACAAATTGATCTAAAAACATGATATCAACCCTTAGAACAGTATCTAGACCAACCCCAAGGATTTTCGTGGCCATACCTTCGCCCGACGAACGAAAAACCAACGGATCTCCTCCCGGTTCGCGCGATCTCCTTCCTCGCTCCAAATCCACCGGATCTCCTTGTCGCGGAGCGCTCCAATGGACGGATCAGCGGGGTGGTGAGGTGGAGAACTCCCCTAGGGGCAGCAAGGAAGGTGGAGAGGGGAGGGGAGAGGTGCAAGGGGTGGGGGAGGAGGTGCAAGGGGTGGTGGTTTGGAGGGAGGGCGCAAGGGGACTAGGGGGGCACATGGGGGGGAACCCTAGGGTTGGCAGGATTTTCCCCCCACATGGGCCAAATACCCCCCACCAACGGCCCATTTACTTCCCCCACGGTCCAAACTAGCTCCCGCAAGGCCCAAACTCCCCCGGAGAGGCCCAAACACCCGGAAAACGGCCCAAATCACGATATAAAGTCGTATCGTAATGCCGAAATCTAAAATGTCACATTCCGTAATGTCACATTAGCATACCAAAATTCGTGTAATTACTTAGTGTAACTATAGTGAAGCTGTTATTTACCATGGGCTAATTATGCGGGTCACCATAGTGATGCTCTTCCTCAACTCTAGGGCAATCTCATAACAAATGAATTGTACAAGAAGGATAAGGAGGAGCTCTTGGAGCGAAGTTCTTCGAAGAAGAAGAACATTGCCTTCAAGGCCAAAGCGGATTCAAGCGAGGATATGCTTGATGATTTTGAGGATGACACCTAGGAAGAGATGGCCCTCCTCATGAGAAGAATGAGGAGATTCATGAAGAGACGCCCAAACTTTAGCGCCCCTCAAAAGTATAAGAAAGGAGAACACTCAAGCAATAACCGATTTGCAAATGTTCAGTGCTTCGAGTGTAATGAGAAAGGGCATTTCGCCTCTCATTGCCCCAAGAAGAAGGAGAAGGATGACAAGGGCATGTCATCCAAGAAGAAGCAATTTCATGGTAAGAAGAAGCTCTTCAAGAATCTTCACAAAGATGGTCGGGGAGTGGGATTTCGAAGAGGAGTATTTAGATTCTGACTCATCTGATGAGGACACTCCTTCCAAGAAGAAGGGTATTGCCGGAGTCACCATCAAGGAGGCATCATCACCCTTCGTCACTCCTTTATGTCATGGCAAAAGGAGATAGGTAAAATCTAATGATGATGATCCCACTTATGATGAATTGCTAGATATGCTTGTAGATTTAAATGAGTACCTTGGCAAGGATAATGCTAAACATAAGGCCTTGATAAATGAATTCACCTCTCTCAAGGACTCTTATGAGAAGCTAAAAGAAGCTCATGAGTCTCTCCTTCTCAAGGATCATTCTAAATCTAAAATTGATGTAAGAGTCTCTTGTGATTTAATTGATGTTATGCCTAGAATAGATAATTCTTCTTGCAATATTTCCAAATATAGCATAGCCACTTCATGTGATGACTTGATTGCTATGTCATCTAGTTTTTGCTCTAGTTCATACTCTATTAACAATAGCCATGAATTGATTGTTGAGAACAATTAGCTCAAGGAGCAAGTTGCCAAGCTAAACAAGAGTTTGGACCGGTGTTTCAAAGATAATGAAACACTAGACAAAATATTGAGTAGCCAACGTTACTCATATAACAAGGAGGGATTTGGGTTTGTCCCAAAGAGAGGTAAAAAAATGAGCAATAAGACTCTAAGGTTTATCAAATCCAACGGAAAACTTTTCTATAAGTGTCACAATGTGGGACATATGGAAAATGATTACCCATTGGGTAAAGCTTCTAATAATAATATTTATGATTTATGCTATGTTCTTAGGAAAGGTAGAAATGGTAGAGTAGTAGCTAAATTTGTTGGCACTCCAATACTTTTCTGCAAGAAGAATGCCATTTGGGTGCCTAAAGCTTTAGTTACTAACCTCCAAAAATCCAAATAAATTTGGGTACCTAAAAAGGTTTAATTTTCTTTTGTATGTGAACTACAAGATTAGTGGACGGCATTGGGTGTTGGATAGTGGTTGCACTCAACACATGATCGGAGACCGAAAGATGTTCACCACATTTGAGAATGGAGGTGGAGACCACAACAAAATCACTTTTGGAGACAATAGCAAAGGAAAGGCATTAGAATTGGGTAAAATTGCTATCTCCAATAACCTTTCAATCTCTAATGTTTCATTAGTTGGGACCTTGAATTTTAATTTGCCATCTGCCACACAAATTTGTGATCTTGGTATTATTTGTACCTTCTCACAAATAGAGTTGAAATTTCAAAAGAAAAGGACAAATCCTTAGTTTTAAAAGGTTTTTGATTTGAAAATCTCTATCTAGTTGACTTCTCATCAAATGAGTCTTGTCTTCAAACTTGCTTAATTGCAAAGACATTCTTGTGATGGCTATGGCATAAGAGACTAGCTCATGTTGAGATGATTCAACTCAAAAAGCTTTTTAAAAATAATTTAG
This sequence comes from Rhipidocladum racemiflorum, assembly GCA_036346355.1. NCBI lineage: Eukaryota > Viridiplantae > Streptophyta > Magnoliopsida > Poales > Poaceae > Rhipidocladum > Rhipidocladum racemiflorum. Next base: position 35,280,052 of record CM070569.1, on the reverse strand, counting down.
TTGTGGGCTTGAAAGATGCGAGGTTTGGGAAAAACAAGCTTTGTAGTGCTTGTCAAGCTGGCAAAGAAGTTGCTAGTTTTCATCCTACAAAGAGTATCATGCCCACTTCTAGACCATTAGAACTCTTACACGTGGATTTATTTGGCCCAACAACCTATAAGAGCATTAGGGGAAACTCTTATTGTTTAGTAATTATAGATGATTAGTCGAGATTCACTTGGGTTTTCTTTCTATATAAAAAAAACGAAGCCTCTAATATTTTCAAAAGCTTTGCAAAAATGGCTCAAAATGAATTTGATTTCAAAATCAAGAAAATCCATAGTGATAATGGTTACGAGTTCAAAGATACAAGAATTGAGGATTTTTGTGATGATCTTAGAATAAAACAAAAATTTTCCGCCACCTATACTCCGAGCAAAATGTAGTAGAATGAAAAAATTGAACATTAATTGAAATGGCAAGGACAATACTTGATGAGTATAATGCTTCCGATAATTTTTGGGTGGAAATTATTAATACCACTTGTCATGCCACAAACCGTCTTTATTTGCACCGGCTATTGAAAGGGACCTCTCACGAGCTTCTTGTAGGTAGAAGATCAAATATTTCTTATTTTTGTGTTTTTGGTTGCAAGTGTTTCATTTTGAAAAAAAGGTGAGGCTTTCCAAAATTCAAAGCTGTTGCGATGAAGATTTTCTTCTTGGCTATTCTTCAAATAGTAAGGCTTATCGCGTTTTCAACAAAACTTCTGGGTTAGTTGTAGAAATGTATGATGTTGAATTTGATGAAACTAACGACTCTCAAGAAGCAAGAAAATTTAGATGATGTAGGTGGTGAAGCCTTGAGACAAGCAACAAAGAATATGATGATTGGAAATATCAAGCCAAAGGTGGAAAATCAAGACAATCAATCATCCTCCACTCAAGTTGAATCATCCACTTTGGCCACGCCAAGTCAAATCCAAGCAATCGAGGTGGAAGACAATGTAAAGGATCAAGCTCAAGGGGTGCCTCCAAGAATCCACAAACAAATCTCCAAGGATCACCAAATCGACCAAATCTTGGGTGACGTTAATAAGGGAGTTCTAACCCGTTCTCATGTTGCTTCATTTTGTGAGCATTACTCGTTTGTGTCTTATTTTGAAGCAACTTATATAGATGAAGCTTTAAATGATCTGGATTGGGTATAGTAGAAAATGCTCATTAAATCTACATACAAATCTTATATTTCTAAACAAAATCATTCAAACTATAGGCATTATATTTATCAACGAAGGGAGTACTTGTCAGGTAACTTGCAAGTAAGTTTTCAACTGATCTCAACACGGATGTCAAAATGATAGCATGGACGACCTGAACAAAACTTTGATTCAAATAGGAAAATAGAGTTATAGTTACCTACAATAGTATGCAAAAGACTAGAAGAGTAGGGAAGAAAAAATAAATCATACCAATATAACCTTGGTGTTGATCTCAAAGCGTTGTTTGGTATTGCTACAGCTTTTCTAACAAGCAGCTTTCTAGCTAAGCTGTATGTGTGAAGGGTTGAACGGTTGATCTGACATGTTTTGTTTTTGATAGCCTCACTTTTAGGCAAGCTAGCTGGTTATTCTAAGTTGGGAAATGCTTGAAATGCCCATGAGTCAAATAATGATTTATTTATTGCGGATTGGGGACTTTTTTTGAGTTCACATACTAAATTGAGAATTTTTTGAAAATTTTAATTTCACTTAGGCTTAAATTAATGGTACTCATTTATTTCCATTATAAACAAAATGGTCTTCATGAAAAAAAGAAAAAGAAAAAAAAACTGGATCGGTGGTTGTCGCCATCGCCAAGACACCTCCTCTGACCAGATCTCGGCTGGTTTGAAGCCAAGGGAGAAGGGATGGCGGTAGGAAAGCGGAGAACGCGACGTCAAGCTGGGGCACAGAGGCAGAGAACGAGGAGGTGGCATAGTCGAAAACGCGGCATCGACAGAGACATCAGAGAGAGGACCGGCAGAGGCGTTGGTGAAGACTAGATGACAAGCTAGACATAGCGGAGACCAAAGCGAAGACGAGGCAACATAGCAGAGACCAAGGCTCACGATCTAGATCTAAATATGGAGGCCCGGAGGCCTAGGGTGGCAACGTCGAGGGAGAAGGCAAAGGCCGGGGTGGCACTTCTGGATGGATTTTGTGTGGCGAAGGAGGCGGAGCTCGACGCCGGCGGTAAGAGACGAGGGGGGTGGCATCGAGTGGAGGAGGTGGAGGTCTACACCGATGATAGTAGACAAGGGACGGAATCAGGCGAAATAGGCGAAGGGGGCATGGGACAAAGGAGGTGAGGTCGATGCCGATGATAGGAGGTGAGGGGCGGCATCAAGCAGAGGAGGCAAGGATGGTGTCATGTGGAGGTGAGACGACTGGGGAGGAGCCGGGTGGAGGAGGCAAATGGATAGGGGAGAGGTAAGGTGCATGCTTTTATACCCGGTATGGAGTGGATAAAATTTTTTCAACTTTCGTGAGCAAAGCCCAGACTCTATCCCACAAAAACCATTGAGGCCCTATTTGATATGGCTGGAGATTTTCTAAAAAGTAGTTTTAGCTAAGCTGCATAACTAAAGGGCTGCACGGTTGGACTAAAAAGGTTTGGTGTTTGGCAGTCTGACTTTTTATTATAGCTTTTAGATATGAGGGATGGGAGTTAGGGATGAGGGTGAGAGCGGTGTGGTTTGGGATTTTATACATGGTGGGAAGAGATAATTTTCTTCAAAGTCTAATGTTAAAAGTCATAAACCCAACCCACATAAGTCGTAGAAAACTACCTCATACCAACTTTCGGTTTTCAGTTTTTCTAGTACAAATAGGCTGCTGGCTCCTGACTATGAAAAAACTAGCCGTTTAAAACAGTTTTTGATTTCCATATGATAGGAACCAAAACTGAAACCGTTCCAAATTCCAAACATGGCCTAAAGCTATCCTCAGCCCGCTTCCGGCTTCCTCACGTTGTACTGTGCTTCTGGCTTTTCAAAAAGCGCCTACTCGACGGCGCCCGTTTGGGAACATTTTCAAACAGGGCCTAACAATTACTCCCTCTGTCCCACAAAGAGTGCATTTCTAGTGTTCAAATTTTGTCCCACAAAGAGTGCATTTCTAGTCCGTAGGGCCCAGCTGTAAGTGTATACATGCTCATTTAAGTGCTTGTGGAAACCGAAGCACCAACATGCTTGTGTATGGAGTAATGAGGGTTACATTGGTCATTTACCTTGCACACTAATCTGTCTTAAAAATCCTAGAAATGCACTCTTTGTGGGACAGAGGGAGTACTTTGACAAACACCACGAGCTCAGGGCACAATTTCGAACCTCCGTCCGGGGCTCCAGGCTCCAGCACGCGAAAAAATAGTCGACTTTACGAACACTTGAAGCAGAGCAATGCTGTGCAGCACCGAATAGAAAACTGTGGCGCGACCACGTCATCCTGCAAATGACCTTAAAACCAAAACATAGACATAAAGATAGCCAAATCATAGGGATAACAGCTTCATCTGCAGGGAAGATGTTAGTTGAACAAATACGGTACTGATGTATTATTCGGGGCAAAAAAATTTAACATTTCTCCCCGATTTCATTTTTCACCATAAGAACAAAGCCAACACAATCCCATTTACATCCTTTTTTTTCCTTCTAACTTCTTAACGAATGAATTAGATTTGACGGATGGCTGCTTTCCCCCTAACAACTTGGGGAAACAGCAATCACGATTTCAACATGAAAACTGCTGTACAAGCAAAAGAAAAGGGGTACAAAGGTAAAGTAAAAGTTAAAACCCCACCATTCACCATTCTGATACAAACGACAAGCTAAGAGATTTACAACTGCTTTTCACCACCACATGCGGTGCGGTGACAGAACCCTTCATCTTTCGGCCAATGCAAGCCAACCAGAGTTTTTAAACATAAGTTCCCCCCCCACGGGATGATGGTTCCTAAGATGAAAATAAGCTGAGTATTTACAGCGAAGCAGGAGCACCTCCTTCAAACTGGTAGCCGACTCTGAGCAATTGTTACTTCACTCGGAAATCATGTCTGAAGGTTGTAAGATTTTGAGTGAATTTGTCTCTGTTCTTTGGTTCCAAGTTCCTAGCAACATCAGTCATCAGCTTATCAAAACATTGCGACAGGCGTTGTTGCTGGTCTACAGGCTGCAAAAAAAGAGGTGCATTAGCTCTTCAGGACAATCTGTTAGTTACAGCTATATATTCAAGAAAATGATATGTTTCAACTGAGTCTAAAACTTCATAATTATGTTAGCATTCTTCAAGTGAGATCGACCAAATTCAAAACTTGATTCCTTTCATTAGATGCAAAATCATATGTCACAATCACTGTTATTACGGTGCCACCTAGGCGTCCAGTCGGCCGGTGGAGCTCGCCGCGCCAACTCGCCTCGCTTGAACCAGAGCTCCCCCGCCGTCGGCTTCCCCAGCTCCCCCACCGCCACCTTCCCCAGCTCCCCGCCGTTGCGCGTCGCCTCGGGCTGCGCCTCCGTCGTCGCCTCCTCCGTTGTCGTCGTCACCTTGGGAGTCAGGGTTGGGCGTCGCCGTCAGCTGAGGAAGGTTAGGGGTTGGGGTTGGGGAGCTGAGGAAGGTTAGGGACTTGGGAGTCGGGGAGTCGGCGGCTGCATGGGGGACTTGGGAGTCGGGGAGACAGGAGTAGGGTTAGGGGTTGGGAGGCAGCCAGGCTAGGCTGGCCAAGTGGGCCGAAAAATGGGCCAAAAAGGATTTCAAGAGATAGAAAGAGGAATATACTTGGTGATATACTGATATTAACGGAGTTTTTTTGGTCGCCTACTAATCTTCGCTTAGGCGCCCGCCAAGGCACCTAGGCGTCCAGGCGCCCTGGAGGCGACTTGCCTTGCCGGGGCGCCGTGATAACCATGGTCACGATATAATTTCAAAACAGACTCTTAGCACCTCCATTTTATGATGAACATTGCCAGTATGTTAGAACCAAGGCTTTTGTAATTCTTTTACTAAACATTTGCATAACTACTATTTTGCAAGAGTAACCAGGCGCCCCGGAGGCGACTCGCCTCGCCGGGGCGCCGTGATAACCATGGTCACGATATAATTTCAAAACAGACTCTAGCACCTCCATTTTATGATGAACATTACCAGTATGTTAGAACCAAGGCTTTCGTAATTCTTTTACTAAACATTTGCATAACTACTATTTTGCAGGAGTAATACCAAAGAAACCATTATCATAAAGTTATTGGTTCCGCACACTATCAAGCAAACACTGTTGAAAGCTTTGACTGCATAATGTATTTACAGTTTCTGATGTAATTCCAATAATTTCAACCACCTAATTAAAGCTTCTGAAACAAGAAACCTGTCCTGTTTAAATTATGTCACAAGCACTAATATTTATGTTGCAGCACCATCCCTACAGATCTCTGTGCTCAAATGTACTATCTATTTGGTAAAAGTTAATAGCCAACGGTTAACCCTAAAAACTTGATTCACAACATGATAGTCATAAACTCAAATATAGTTTACCCTGTACGATAGCCTTAATCAATTCCTATAAAAAAATATGTAGATAGATGATTGATAGTTAAAAATCTTTATCTCCCAGCCTTAAAATTAAAAGAGGGGCCTACATTATGATGACAAGGTAGAAAGTTTCAACAAGAGAAGAAAACAAAACTAAAAAGGAGGGAATATACAATGGAACTTCAAACAAAGAGAGTACTAACCTGCGATGCTAATATTTGCACTCTCAGATCACTAAACATCTGCACACAAAAACAAGAAATCAAAATGACATGAAGAGTGAAGACAACACAAACTAGGAAAAAGAGTGTAAACGAGATGACAGAGACATGATTAATAATATTAATAGTAAATAAATAAATACAGGCACCTGTTCACTGATCATTATCAAACTCAGTATTGGTCTACTGAGACTCCATTGGTTACCCGCATCCTCAAAGATAATGATCTCAAAAAGTGTCTTCAGTATCTGTTACAAAAAAAATGTTATTATCACAAAGTATCCTTTCAGAATATGGTAGAAAAGATTAGCAACACAAACCTGAGGAAACAAATTGGGGAACTCTCCAATATGCCGAGCAAGATTCAATGCAGCTGGTGATGGCGGGCCATCAGCAGCTGTAATGTTGTTAAAATAGAAGGCTGCCAAGCTATCAATGGCAGAAGCGCACTGCCAAAAGGAAGCAACAGAAAGCAGATTAGCCCAAACAGCAAGTACCAAAGAAAAATGTGGATTCCAAAAATAATTGTTTATTATTAGACAAGTAATAAACTAACTTCAGCCAAACACATAAAAGAGAATTTAACTTCATGATTATTAGGTGCCAGGAACCACAAGTTGAACCAAGTCTCCCCTATTTGACACCGTAGTTTAAGCATTGATCCACCACTAGTGTCACATTGTTGTAACAAGAACATTTTTCAAGTAATGTACCTGTGTTGATATTCCTGTATCTAGACCTTTTAAGCCAGATTCAAGCGTGCTGACAATATGTACGAATGTGCTTGTATCCAAATTGAGAACAAAATTGATATGGTTGTTGAACAGTACTTCCATATATCCATAGTATGCTTTTGATAGCTGCAACAAAGCAATATGTCATTCTGAATGCTTCTACAGATGAAATGGAAAATAGTTGAAGCATCTGGCTGACCACAAAGAAGTGTGGGTTGTCACAAGATCTGGATTGTTGTCCAGATCGTGTATTTGTATATGACCAAGCCAGTGGAAACATAAAATTTGGACAACGTAATACTAATCTTGTGCAAAGGATACTGGCTGTTAATTGCCTAGGAGTTAACCTAGATTCCAACAAGAACTTGACCTATCATACAAGGAAACTACAAACACGGGGTACTGCTTACTATTTGGACTCTTCTTTATATCTTTGATTAACAACTAACACAGGGTACTACTACTGCTTACTACTTGGGCTCTTCTTTATATCTTTGATTAACGACTAGAATTCTAGGGGTTGGACTATGGTCTATTGGTCTTAGAAATTATTCTAAATCTCTAGGTTTAAAGTAAAAAGCTTGCAGCACCCAAACTTCCAAACCTGTTTCAGGCAAAGATTCTGGACCCCACTATTTTACCAGACATTTCCTGTTTCCTGCTTATTAGTGGTCATTTTTTTATTAAACTTGTACTTTACATATACATATACGGTAGCATTATTCTACACGCACACAAAATTACTGCATCGGAAGTTCAGATTTACTGCAACGCATACTATGGCACCATCTGTAATAATTAGCAATTCATTTGTCATGGTGTAGTAATTGTTAACTTGCAGTGCAGTAATTTGACTGGGTGTAGAATAATATTCTAAACCCGTGCACAGAATAGTATCTCTCTCTCTCTCTAATATCTAATTATCTATCGAAATAGTACATATATGATAATAACATTCTGCCAAAATATAGAAACCAGTCTTGACCGGGTTACGAGAACAGGCCCAATGCCACCAGTTTTGAACCCTGGGCCCTGGCTGCAGACACAGCGTGACTAACATATTTAACACACCAACTATCTAGATACAGGGAATATAATTTATCAAGGGAAAAAACACCTAACTCAATCAGATTGGTACTAAAATCGCTTGGCCCAGTTTCTGATGAGCAAGCAGTTACCTCTGCTAAATTTATATGCACCCGTTATTCCTATTAACATTCTCTGTGATAACTGAGAACTACTACTTGAACTGTTGTCAAACTTAGCATGAATATTTTGAGATAGCTAACAAACATAACAAGAAGTGATAGCATAGGACGGCAAAACAATTGTAAACTAAATTACTGAAGATGCAATGGATACTTTTTTGAATGCCATCATATCAGACAATGGAACTGAGAGGGTCATCTTTAGAGATATATCAAGGACATCCGCAAGTGCTCTGTCGCCATAAAGCTCAAATACACCAAAATTGACATAGTTCCCACATAAAGCTGTAAGTATAATTCCAGTAAATGTCAGTCAGAAGAACAGTAAAATAATCAGCAAGGAGATTACACCAGTCTTAAGTCTGAAATGCGAATTTAAATGTTTCTCAAAAAAAAAAGCACAGCAATGAGCTCATAGTTGGGTGGAACTCAGTCCAATTTACTTCTTCATTATGAAAAAGTACAAACATTGATCATATGTTAACCATAATAATGGAAACAAAATCAAGATCAAAATCACATTAAGGATTTACGAAACCTGAACTAAGATGTCTCCCAGTCCCATTAGGTTCCTAGAAACTGGCCAGGAACTGGTGGATCCCGAAATTTACCAGAAAAGTCATAATTGACAAATTGGTAAAAGTAGGCTGAATGGTTTGGATTAAATTACAAAAAATCATTTACGAATTAGGAGCTGCTACTGGCTGGTTTGACCAGGAACCAGTGGAACCAGCAAGTTACCACCGGTTTTGTGAAGTCCGAACCCTGATCAAAACAGTCAACAAGATGCCAATCCAACATGATAGTGCAAGCAAGCCAGTAATGCAATTATTATTATTGTTGTTGTTGTTGTTGTACATGTCCGATAAATCCTATCAAAATGGGACTGACTCTTTCACTCTGAATAACTAGAAATGTTAAAGCTGAGTTTTGCAAACGGGGATAATGATATAATACAGTGCATTACAAGACCAAAAAAAAAGTGAATTGCTGAAAGCCCAAATAATATTAGGTATCACATTCAAATTCAAGTACATCAGTAACATACAGCCCTACAGAATAATGAAACCTCTGCAATATTTAATAACAGAAGATAAGCACAGTCACGAGTTACATTACAGTTTAGTCAGTTGAATTGTATTCTGTCCTAAAACTACAAAACAATCATCATGCATATTCTCAACCAAGATAGCTATCACACGATTTTGAATATTCAATATTCACCTCAGGACATCTCTAAGGATTCAACTTCAATGTCAAGACTGGGTAAGGAGTCTCATCTCCAACAAAATAAACAATATTTTGCAGTCTAGGTCAATATAGAGTGCATGAGAATAAAGATCTCATTCAAGTTGATAAAACAGATCTATTACTAAAGTGCTCGAATGCTTTGTATCATACAATGAAGTTGGCATGAAAAGAATGTTTCACAGCAGAAGTTCCATCCGAAACATTAGAGAGTTCTATATAGAATTGACAAAAGGAAGCTCATAGCATAATAAAAGTTTGCACAATAGTGAATACCACCATCTAGCCCCAGGAAACTGCAATCAACTTACTTGCAGAATATAAAAGAAAATGTTTCAAAACACAATTTATAGACTCACCCCTTGAAAGAACAGTCAGTGAAATCCACATGCCTTTGTATTTATTTCCATAAATATCAGTGCCATTTGGAAGCAATAGAATCCGTGAACCATAAGCCACAATCAGCTTGCTAATCTCTCGGAATAGAAGGATCCCATTTGGTGATGACGAATCGAATGTCAATCTTTGAGCTTTGTTCAAAACAAACTCGGACATGAATTTCAGCAAGGGTGTTGTGACCTGCATAATGTTATTTTTTAGAGAAATTGAACACAAGATTTAGGAACCTAGGGTTCTAACTTCTAAATAATAAAGTTAGCCTTATTCAGCAAAAACATGCAACTAACACAAAAGTGTTCTAGAAAAAGAATGTAACATTGGTAATGGTTGACAACCTCTGGCTCATCGGTCCACAGTGAGATGGCTCTCAATAAAAGTGGCATGCGAGATGGATACAACCAGTCAAATAGGAGGCCATAAGTCCTGCGGCTGGATTAGACCAACACAGGTAACGGTTAGTTTCCAAAACATAGGATGTCTCGTAAAATGTATATGTTCAGAGAATACACCTGTTTGTGGCCATCGCAATGCCTCGTAGATCCCTCATCAAACCAATAAATGCATACTTCACAACATCAGTACGGAAAGCAGCATCGGTAGTTGCCTCCAAATTAACTGTAACCTGTGATGAAAATGAAGAATAAAATCAAATAAGAATACGATAAAATTTATACTAGCATGAGAACAAGTAGATATGCACCTGATTTAGTGGCTCCATGAAACTCCTGAATTTTACTGGGCCATCTTCCATGAAGACCAAAAAGCCAAGGATGTAATAGAAGGTAGTTCTACTGCGGGAACATCTGTATTCTTCAAGAAATGGAAAATTTTCCCGCTGGCAGGACAAATAATGAAAATGGAATCATTTCTGAGACCAAGGAGCACAGAAATCATATAAAACGAAGCTACTGGGAAGACTTTACAGAATGATTTGCGATGATAAATTTTGTACTCTCCAGCTTGACAAGCAGCTTTCCAGTCATATAGCTGCTATGACAACACAAAATGAAGAATTGTCACCATGCCAAACATGAGAATATGGAATTGAATGCATATAGGTACAACTTTACCCAGATGCAAGCTCCAGGAAAAGGGACAGAGTATGATCAATAACATCTTCACACTGTAAACAAATCAATAGTCAACAACAGCGTATAGATCAAAGTCAAAGCCAAAATCAGTAGATGAAAAGTCACCTCAGCATAGCACTTCAGATTTGTGGCTATTTTCCCAACAATAACATTCAGTAAAACTAAATGGTCATTCAGACCAAGTAGCTCAGACAGTCTTGCATACAACTGCTGCAGCAAAGAAGCAATGCTTTATGACAATTGACAAAAAGGTATATCAAGATGCACAAAAATATTATTATATTATTTCTTTTCTTCTAAACCTTTGCAGAATGCATGGCTTGGTCTCCTACATATGACCTTCTGAAATTTTGCACAAAGATGAGAATAGCTCGATCAAGCCTTTGCTTACTTAATTCTTGATATCTCTGCAATGTAATTGCAATCAGTTCTCATTCTCATTAACAATAAGCCTGTGGAGCTTATAAAAAACAACTAACATATGTTAAGCAAGTACAAGGCCAGATGTGAGGACATGCCATAAGCCAGAAAAAAGGAAAAATGAAACGGAAATCCTACGAGTTCAACACTTATAACAACCAGCGCATAAATGTTTGTTAGTGCCTTAGTGGGGCAATAGAAACATAAGGCATTAATCCTCTTGTAATAACAGAATTGACGCAAAATATGGTTTTAGGGCCATTTTGCAGTAGGTGCTAATCTTTACTAATTCCAATAGGATTTTGCAGTAGCTGTGATAATCTTTACTAATTTCAATATAATTTCGCTGTTATGGGTCCAAAAAGATGCTTTCAACAAACTGCCATACCCAAAAATAGAAAAAGCTAAATGCTTTTGAAAAGCCACCGCAGTGCCAAGCGGTGCGTTAATGTTAGCTCCTATAAAAAAAAATCTGTTTTACTGCATCATATATGGTTATTGTTTCCAAGTTATTTGCTGCTAGCTGTACACTCCAGTTGGCCACCTGTCAACCCAATGGAACCCATAAAAATATTACTATCCCCAAGACAGGGAAGGAGATTCGAGTCAACATGAAAAGGAAGTAACATTTCCTAAAAAGTAGGATTTCTGCTGTTGAAACCAACAATTATAAGCGAAAAGTCATCTCAAACAATAGTTTGTAGGCTCAGTTCGTTTCAGCTTCTGGATTATGGGAGAAGCTGCTTCTGAATTTCAGAGAAGCTGTCCAGAATCCCCCGTTCGGCAAATAATCTGCTTTTTTTTAAGCAGAAGCTGAAACGAATAGGGCCATAGAGTTACATGACTGGTACTAGAAGTAGGCTGAATGCCAAATACAGTGTTCAGTCATTTTCATTATATACACTCAATTGTAACTTCTTTTGCCTCAAAAGTGAAAATTATCTGGTTGAATCAGTGGAATTTTCATGGTGGCTGTAAGAAGCACAGAACAGATTCAAAATTACATATTTGCAGCAGTGCATTTCTTGTTTTCCAGTGAATTATGCGATGTTGGTTACTCCCTCCAGCCACAAATAGTTGTCGTTTTGAATATAGGTGCACAAACTTTCAAAACTTTGATTGTCAATATCTTTTTAAATATTTAAATTGAATACATGAAAATCATGTGTAGATTTGTCTCAAAAAGTACTTTCATAATATTATAGTTTTATTGGGTTTTATAAATATATTACAATAAAAATTAGTGGTCAAAGCTGTGGCTTGGAGACCATATCGATGTCCAAAAGGACAACTATTTGAGACCAGAGGGAGTATTTATTATGAGATATTGGTAAAATATTAATGCTGTTAACCTGTGAAATTCTTCAAAAAAAATTTGTCTAACACCAGTACTACATACACAGGCGCTCATACTCTATATTAGCAGATAGTACTCAAAAAAGGAAAATCATCATGCCTGCAAGTACACTAGCTCATCGTTCATGTTTAGTGACCAAATCACTTTCATCTAACCTGTGTGTGCAACCCTATGTCAGTAATATTTATCAACTGTAACACACGGGCTGAAAGTTCTGCATCAATTAACTCTTGTGATTCTTGGCTGCAGAAGAAAAAGAAAAACCTTGTTCATGAAAAGAATAGCAGAAAAAAGTTGACAAGCAAGGAAAATTAGTTGCTCACCTACAACCAATGGTCTGCCTAATCTTGAGAATGGCTGCAATTATGTTGACCATCCATGCAATCTGCCCTTCAATGACAGAGAGCTCATCTGCATCTCCAGGAGCTGGTAATCTTGACCTTTCCTGTAAAAAATATTTGACTTTGAATAGCACTCTTCCAAAAAAGTGCTTGTGGAATAATACTAACATACCGTATAAGCCTGTAGAAGAGGCTCCATGATATTTATGATGTAAAGACTACTGTTTTGGTACTGCAACTCATCGAAAGAAAATAACAATCAGGGCATGTAATATGAAACAATGTATGCAAATCACAAAATTTTAAAAACAATGATTCATTTAATTTGTACATCCTATTGCTAATGATTTTACTTATGATTAAAGTAATTCTACAAAAAAAAATCAGAAAAAAATAACAGATAGATATAAACTGAAGTGATATAGCAGTTTTGGCGAAAATGACAGAACTGATAATAAAAGAGTCCCATCTCTTTTAAGGAATGATTAAGTCAGATATAAACCCTCATAGTAGTGGAGTGGCGACCTGACATAATAAATATATGCAATCATAGCTCAATTTGCAGAGTAGCCCACAAATCACCTCCGTTATTGACAGAACAAGTCAGAATAAATCGGAAAGGGGTAAATGATTACAGAAATTGCTAAAACAATCCCAATCAAACCCTCTCCCAGCGGAGAGCAGATAGCTACTATTATACAGGAACGAGAGGATATCTTGATTGATGATTCATTCGAAATTGGATAGGTAACGAAATTTCTTGATGCTACCCTTCTGCCATCACATTCAACAGCACTTTGCAATTCCTTATCATTTTTCTTTTTCATTTTTATCTTATTTGTTGTATTTTCTGCATTCACAGTTCATCCACAATATGAATTGAACAAAGCACCAATGTAGCAAAACTGTACTGTGGTTGCTAACATTTTAGCAGCATCTTATCAAATGCAACACGATGAATAGCAGAATGATGTTCAAGTTTGAAGTATCTATTACATTGTTTTTGTGTAGATTCTCCTTTTTTGGCAGCAGGAAAATTCTTATGCTTACAGGAACTTAAAGGAAATGCAAGTAGCAAATTTTAAAAGTATAGCTACAACTCATATGTGTAAGCCAAATTTGACACATGCGAAACCTGAACCCTGTTTTCTGAGAAGCTGGAACAGGACCTATATCCCATTAACAGAAAGTGTTCAATTGAAGTGATTAAGGCATCTTATTTTCAGTTGAATATGGTTTCAAAGATGGAGTCAAATCATTGCTTTGAAAGAGAGCTCATTCATAAAATCAGAAACAAAAAATCATGAGGTAGTAGCAACCTGAAATCTGCAGAGGTAAGGAAGACTCTCCAGCTGTTCCTGGAGAACTTCCACATTATCCAAAGGATTATCTGATGAGTTGTCTGCAAAGCTGGCCTGAGATGAACAGAAATAACAAACAATAAGTGACAACAGTTGCTTCTTGAACTGAAATAAAAGCAGTAGTTGCAGCTCTTGCAGAAGCCAGTACCTGAACAGAGTTAATTCTAGAAGTGATAAAACCCTCCGTAATTTTGGGTACAGTTTCATCAAGCAAACTTGGTGTGTCCCCTTTCAAGTAAGGCACAGATGTCACCAGCCTTGACCAAAGACTTAAAAGATAGTAGACACTGTTGCTGGCCCACTACACAATAAATAATTGATAGCATACCAGTCATGACACTCATAACATTGATAATTGACGATGTAGTGACTAGTAACTGAGCAACAAGAAAGACAAACCTGCCATGAAAGCAAGGATTTAGTTGTAAATTCTGCTACTAGACCAATCCATTCGCCATAAAACTCAACATTCAGAAGCTCTGACAACTGCACAGTACAATAAGTTAAATTTCCACATTTTTAATATAAAAAGGGACCGAAGGTCACTAGCCCGCTACTCGAGTCAAAATCGAACGTGGAAAATGGATCAACAAAACCAAGTACAAGTGTACAACCACCAAGCAATTTAATCTATCTATTTGACCAAACATCAATAACAAACAAATATAAACCAAATAATCTGGTAGTCAATGTTGTAGACAATTCTGACGATGACAAAATGTATATTAACAAATAACGAACCAATATGTTGCTTCAACGATAAACCATAAATTAAGGTGTGATATTATAAAAAAAATTCGAAATGTTTTATAAGTAAAAAGAAACTGAGATGCATGACAAACTTTGAATAGAGTATGACGACAAAATGGCATTAAAATTCTCTTTTCCCATTTCAAAACATTTAAAACAACAAAATACAACTTGACAGCAAACAGCAATACGCTACTCATTGTTACAAGGTAAAAATAAAGAAAATTTGGAATAACCATCATCCCCAATTGAACACAATAGCCACCCCACTTCACCCCTCAAGACATATAGAGGACTGTGAATATAATATCAATTCATTGTTCCCTCAAACTACAGTAATTTTTTATGGCCACTAACTAGACTGCACAAAGCAAATATCAGCAGTCACACCACAGAATAATGGAACTAAAGTGTATATTATTAACATAACTGCGTAAGTAGTTAACTGCTTCTCTTCATCAGTAAAGCTGAAAGATTATTAGAAGCTACATAATCAAATTTGTATTTTGTAATGCTGTTACTCCAACATGTAGCATGCGCCAACAAATCAGGAAGAAAAAACTTTTTGTAAGAGAACTACGTGCATACATCATAATCATTGCATCACTGTAGTTACCAAGCAATTCACCAATCATTATGGGAAAAAAACTAACAAATTTGTCAATTTTTCTAATAAATGCTAAAAGAAAAAATACAAAGCATATCCTTGGTTCGCAACCTGGTAATTAACTTTGAAACGTCCCAGAAGACGGCAGAACTCATGGTAATTACCATGATCAGCAAGACCTGCAGTCAAAATAAATTACATAAAATCATCTATTTTTGCCCTGAATGACATGCCACAACCAACAAATTTATCTATTTGGGAAGATTAATTATTGTAAGCATATCAAATCAAGACAACTTTTAATTCTCTGCTAGCAAATTTGGCTTCTACAGTATACAACATAGTTGTGATTAGGCCCATTTAAGTCTCCTAAAATATACAACATGACTAGGGTAGAGTTAATCAACTCATGTTCGGACTAAATGCTTCTTAAATCTTAACTAACAGAAAAGAGGACTTTAGTCGAGATTATTCTTCCTAATAAGTGAAATTTGTAAGAGGAAGAAAACCAGCATCAAGTACTAATTTTTCAGTGTAGAACCTTGGCCTGTTTGGAGTATCTCCTTGGTGCCTGACATCAGATGAGAGAGAAACTGGGACCGTGCAGGATCCTCCACAAAAATACTGCGTCTGACAGAAGCAAGTCTGACAAGACATTCCAAAGCCTGTACAGAACAACAGCCTTGCACACATATAAGAAGTGCAGGAGAGAGAGGGGGGGGGGGGATAAAGCATACAGTACTACACTCAACTTGACACATTTCCTAATGGGGAAATAAAACATAGTGCCTGCTTAGATGTGGTGAATTGGACTGGGATTTAGCGTAAGCATGCTCAAAAGAAGAAAAAGAATACCACCTCCGCGCAAGCACTCAGAACCCCCCCCCCCCCCCAACCCAAAAAAAACAAAGAAAGTAGCAGATAAGTTCTAACCACTGGAAGATGTGTTAAATGGGAAAAAAATTGTCAAACAATCAAACAACATTTAAAAGGGTTGCTCTTACATGGAAGTATGCGTTAACCAATACTAAATTTGCAAATTGTATTAATGACCAGACCCATCAAACAGTAGTTCTTTTGAAACATGTGGAATTGTGGATAAAAATGTACCTCTTTTGAATTAATGAACAAATCACTCAATAAAAAAATTTGCAGACTGTATTACTATTTATTATCAAATCACCCAAGCAAAGTGTACCTCTTTTGAAACACGATTATCATTGACTTTGTAGTAATCAAAAAAGATCTGGACAGTGGAAGGATCTTGAAGGAGAGGCCTCCAGGATGCAGGAAGCTGCATCAAGATAAAAAAAATAATACATAAACTACAATAAAGAGCCAAAGTGCGATACAATGACAGGTTAATTGTTGTAAAGAGTAGATAACAAGTATGCAACCAATATACCTGCACTGTTCCAAATTCTTCAGAGCTTTCATCCACTGGAGAACCAACAAAGTCAAATGACAAGCACTTCAATGCAAGCGAAAGAGGGGCATGCCTAAAATCATCTGGTACTGCAGTTTAAGTACAGATTGTATCAGAAGATGGAAAATAAATCAGTGTAGGTGTTCCAATACAATCTACTGGAAAGAAAAATCATGCCACCATAACACCTTGAACATTACCTTCGCTTTTCAGTTGGTGTAATGAGGTTAGAGAAATTTGGAAGATCTGTAGAAGAAACTGATCCTTGAATGAACTTGCAATTTTTCTGTGAAGTGTCAAAGGCATTGTATTTGGCTATATGCATAAAACAACATAATAAACATTAGTCAAATTTCTCTTACATAGGAAAAGGGATGAACAAAAATGGGTATGACATTCTGAACAGTATTAAAAAGAAAATGAAGTAACAAATAAAAACCTCATCCAGAGGTAAAGATATTAGTGAACACCATAAGCAGAAGTTAGTTCGCAAAATCTATACAGCTGTTAACCACATACTGAGAAAGCTTAATGGTCCAACTCTTCGTAGAGAGGAGTTGTTAAAGAAAAACAGAAAACTAAGATGTGAGATTGAAACTAGTTGGATACAGAGTGAAGCCGTGAACCTTTTTCATACTATAAGTCAAGCTAGTGTGCTATGTCTTCTTGTTAAGTGTGTAGGGCTTGCCTAGGTACTGTTATCAAGGCAAATTGAACTCCACTTTGTGACATGCAATCATATATTAAGAAGATGTGGATGACAGATTGTAGTAACAGTAAGGAGGGTTAACAAAAAGATCGATTTACACTAGTCCAAAGAATATTGCTAAATGTGCATCATGGCTCCAAGCAGATAAAAAAATTGTCCCGCGCCTATACAGTAGTATACACTTTACAGTCCCAAGGACCATTGCCAAACGTGAGCCACAGCCCCCACCTATTCCCACCAATACCACAGCTCTTTAAAAGTTGGAACATTAATATGCCGATCATAGCTATTAGAATTTAATAAGCCCTCTTCTTAATATTGGTGGGGTTAAACATTAATATTCTGACCGTAGTGTTTAATTGCATGCTTCTGATAACTGTTGATTATGGTGCAACCCATAAGATAGTGCCTATGCTGTTCAGAAATGCAGGTGTACTCCCTTCTTATGTAGCTATGTATGCTTGACCCTCTTATGCAGTGTCTATGAAGGAATGTGCATGTGGCTTTTATATGCACCATGCAACCTAAGCTATGTGTGCCAACAACACTACATGAGGAGCATTTTTGAACAACAAAAATTTGTGCAACCTGGTAGAAGCAACCGTGTTGACAATATTTTGAAGCAAGGTTCAATTAAACTTTAATCGATCCACATATTAACATGAATGCCTGATTGTATTGGATAGGGAAGAAACAACTTATGAAACCTACATTAACAGCAGAAAACATTCTAGGTCTCACCTGGTTCATTTCCATTACAAGAAAATTTAGTATCTTCAATCCTATTAAATAATGATCCTGAGATGCCTGAAAAAACAGAAGCAGAAGAAACAAATTTAGCAAAATGCATCAGGTAACTTGAAACAGAGCATGGAATTTTAAAAAATACAATATCGCCACATATGAAGTATTTGATAATAGAAGCTTGGTTATCATTTCATTTCCATTTTTAGTAAATAAATTTATTTAATTGACACCAATGTCACATATTAAAGACATGATCAAATTTTAGCATGAACAAGATAGACTTGTTACTCCCTCTGCTCTTTTACAAATGGTGTTTTCAGTGAGATATTTTATTCCTTTTTTTAAAAAAAATGTTATACGTTTTCAACGTAAAATATAAATATAAATTCCTAAATTACCCTGAACTTGTTTAATGCATACTTCACTGTACAAGGTCATTAATTGGGGCAAAGATTCTCGTTCGTTGATCACTTAGACTAAAGATGGGTGGATTGGAAGGTGGTGAACAAATTAATGGCATAGTAAAAGAAACAAATTGCAGAAGGTATGGTGGTAATCTTGCGCATTTTGGGGGCGCCGATGTGGCCTAGTTGTAGAGCGCAAGGTTGTGGTGGTTGAGATCATGGGTTCAAGTCACCATTCTCCTTAAAAACAAAGATACACAATTCCTCCAGTGTATTCTCATTCTTTGAAAAAAATATTGCGCATTTTCTTAGTATGTGTGCATGAGGCTAAAACATCATTTGTAGAAGAACAGAGGGAGTATAAAAAAATAAATAACAACTGTTATATAGGTATGTTATAACATGTGGATACTACAACAGTTGTAGATGGCTTAAAATAATCCGGAGTGGTTTGAGTGTTATTAAGTCATCGCCTAGGCGACGCCTAGGCGTCTGGGCGCCGGAGGAAGGATGCCGGGAGCCGTCGCCTCGCCTGGACGTCCTAGGCGTCGCCCGGGTCGTCCAGGTGTCGCTAGGCGGCACGACTAGGGCTGACTGGGGAGTGGGGGTTCGAGGCTTTGCGTGGAGAGGGAGAACCGGAGAAGGAGATCCGCCGTCGCACCACCACCTCTGACAAGGTCAGGCGACGCGGCTAGGGCGCGGAGCTTAGCGCAGAGAGGGAGAAGGAGATTCGTCACCACTCGCCAACACCTCCGTCGCCCACTCGCCTCCACGCTCCTCCAGCCAACCGGATCCAGCATCACGTCACCGCCATCCCCGTCGTCCCCAATCTGGCCGCGGGGGAGGAGACGTGGACGCGATGGGGGGAGAGGCGGCGTCGGGGGCGGAGAAGCGGGGGGAGGAGAGGCAGCATCGGCGGTGATGGCAAGGAGGTGCGGGGGAGGAGAGGCAGTGTCGAGGGCGTCGGCGGAGGCAAGGATGAATGAAAAGGGGAAATAAAGGCAAGCATGGAAAGGAAAGAAGAAAAAGGAAGGAAAAGAAAGAAAAAGGGAAAGAAAAAGGGGGGAAAAAGGAAGGAAAGGAAAGAAAGGAAGAAAAGAGAAAAGGGGTGGAGCCTGATTTTTTTTTGTGATATACTGATATTGGTTATATATGTATTGGTGGTATACTCATATTGCTAGACTATTTTTGGTCGCCTAATCCTCGCTTAGGCCGCCCGCCTAGGCATCCAGGTGCTCGGGTAGCGCCTCGCCTCGTCTTGTCGCCTTGATAACCATGGATTTGACAGGTAGAAAAGCATAGAAATTTTTTTTAAAAAAGGATATTTTCATAAGAGGGTTGAAACAAAATCTATCTGGTAAGTGTACTAAAGTAAATCATTATAAAAGCACACCAGCAACTCCTATATGATTATCAACTGAAAACAGCAATTTCTTGAGTATCACTGGCAGATTTGAAAGGAGGTGTTTTCTTCTCATATAGCTTTAAAAAGATTAAGTTGGATGTTACCAAGGGATGTGAAACCAACACAAATCTTCTCTGTTAAAATAATTAATTCCTAATCATACAGCTCAAGCCATCAATGATTAAAATAAGCTAATTTACAATTCTTTGCGTTTCAAATGTTCAAAGTTCTTATGAGTCATTGCATACATTCATTTGCATGCACAAATGCTGATTTATCTGGCATTGCTGCTTATCTTTTGAAGGTCACTTGGTTCCAAAGAACAGGTTTCAATCACTGAACTGGTGAAGGCTTATGTAATCACACAATTCCGCTTTAAGCAATAGTAGCTGTCTAAGCTTAAATACATGACAGGCAATTAGAAACTCTTTATCTCAATGCCTACAAAGCATAAGACATACTTACAAGAGCTAAGAAATCTGTTGCTTCCTTGACAATCTCTCTAAATCTGTCATCATCGAACCATCCAAATTTTGTAATCCGACATGCGAGCTGAATTAGGGACTTAGTCACAAAGCCCTGCAATTTAGGTCCTCTTGCGGCAAGATAGTTCATGACATAATTCCCTTCACACAGATCACAGAAAGGTTAGTCTAAAATTAGCAACAAAAAGAAACACAAAGGTATGCAAAAAAATGGTTAGAGATAAATAAGTTATGTATTTCAGCTACACTGCAGAAGCATAAAAATGGAGGATATAATGGAAATAAATAATTATCTATTCCATCTATGCTACAAAAGCATAAAAAACCGAAGAATAAAATGGAAATAAGTAAATAATCTTCTCCAGCTATATTACAGAAGCATAAATGTTTTCAAGGACAAAACGGAAATAAGTTGAGAATCAAGGAAATGACAATTTATGCAAATGGTAACTTGCACTGAACATCACTATAAACAAATTACAACTACTTTGTATGGTTACACGCTGCATACGGCACACAACTCATATGTGAACAAATAGAAAGAGACAAATGACAACATGCCATGCAGATGCAATATGATTTCATGCTATATGTTTTCGGAATAGAAACATTACGGATATCGAGGCGCAATTGCAGAGAAAGACTGCGGTCAGAGACTTGTTTCAACAAGCTTGTACTAGCCAACATCAAAGCATATGGAGTTGAGGCATTGTCCAATATATATTGGCACTGTGAAATGTAGTCACTGTTCTCCGAGAAACACTTGAGGGTGCTTTCTGCATGTGCTCGTTCAGCTGAATCTCTAGAATTGTAAAGTTTTTCACACAAAACCTCTAAGTGTGCTAGGCTCTCCATTGAGGACACGAACAAGGAGCTCCAATTTTCCGGTTGACCAAGTATCCAAGGTTAATATGCCACCAGGTTCTGAATTAATATCCACGAATTTGCATGAATGTTCATCGCAAGCTCAGAATTAATGCATTAGGTATTCGGTTAATTAGAGAACTTGAAAAGTACCATAAGAGCTTTGAAGCTGAAATATATGATTCTAGCACAGGAAGAAGGATTGTCACAATACATTCATATTACAAGTGAAATGTTTCAACAAATTGTTTTCTCATGTACAGTCTTTTCAATGACGCTTAATCAAAGATTAAGACCCAAGAAACAGGAGAAAACAGCTAACAAATGCTTATATCGCCAATACCAGCAACTAACTCAGCCTGGGGTAGAGTGATCTGCAAGAAAAGAAATTCCAAACTCAGCAACGGCCAAAGCAGCAAACGATAGCACTGCACAGCACAATGACATAACAACCATCGAACAAGAACTTTCTGCTACATTTGCCAAGCATCATATTCCATGACACGCACACATGCACACACATCTGCACGGTACAACACAACATATAATGACAGAATAATCAACTAAGAAGAGCTATGTGCTGCATTTGCTAAGCCATTCCATTCTACTGAGCACAAACACCGTAAGCATAGCACAACACAGCATGGTAACAGGAAAATCATATACCAGGAACTACATGCCGCATTTGCTAGGCAATTCTATTCTATAAATGCCATATACGCATGCACGCACATCAGCAGAAGCATCACACCAACAAAACCCTTTGGTTACATCCCCTAATCATCAAATCACCCATCAGATTGCATGACAAAAGCGTCCGTACAGCAAAAGCGCTCTAATACACCACCCTACCCAAGGATCTAATCACACCACGAGCTACGAGAAAGCAAAACCAAAGATCCGATCACCACCAGCGAACCAAACCTAGCTATCATCTAGCCGTAACCACCCACAAGCATCCCGACAACTTCGAGAGATCCGACGAGCACAGGCGCGACGAGATCCCACGAAGCCCCGAGCCATCCCACCCGACACACCCCGAATTCCGCGGCATTCCGATCCTAAAACGCCGAGCCCAGCACCGCGGCGGCCGCCACCGCCGCGGGCCCGATCAGCGGCGCCCGCCCGGAACGGGGCGAATCGCGCATCCTCTACGAGTCAGGCAAGCATTGCAGCGCTGCGCATCGCAGCGGCGGCGGCGATCGGGGCGTGGCAGTACCTTTCACTCCCCCCCGTGCCCGCGGAATCGGGGGGTCCCTGTCCGGCCGCGGCGGCGTCTAGGTCTAAGGCTGGCTTCTCGGCGTGGGGATCGGAGGCGTGTGTTTTTGGTTGGAGGAGGGGTGTGGGAGACGGAAATGGGGAGAGGAGACGGGGTGGCTAAATAGGACAACGCGATGGGTTTGCGGGGTGTGGGTGGGGAGCGTGTGCGTGCGGGGGTGGGGGAGTGGGGGGGCGGTGATGATGGGCTGTCGTGTGCTGTTCTGGACTGCTCGGGTTCGTTTCGACCACCCACTCACGCCACGGTTAAAAATTTCGTTTTAGGGTAAATCTTGTCAACAACCGAAATTCGATTTTTCACTGAGATCACATTATTTCAGACGAAATCCAAACGAAATTCAAAAAGCAAAATTTGAATCCGATTTTTTTTAACCGAAATTACCGAGATTTCGGTTCAAAAACCGAAATTTCGGTCCATTTAGCCGAGATTTCGGGCAAATTAAAATGATCTAAAAAGTGTGCAAAATTCGTTAATTTTTTTTGAAAATTTTTATGTATGTTTCTGACATATCATTAATATTGATTTGTAGATAATGATCAAGCTTGAGGAATTTATAAAAATTCATATAGTGAAAAGTACTATAAAATGGTATCCCAGAGCTAGAAAAAAATAGGAAAATTTTTGAAAATAATCATGAAAGAATTTATGTAACATTTCTATCTGTTTGAATGAAATTTACTTAGTTTTTGCACATAAAATACCGTACACAACCAAATTTGGCAGCATTTCGCCTGATTTTTGGATTTAAACACTTTAAGTAGGCAACATAATAAAATCATTACATAATATGATCACAAATGATAAATATTTAAATTACAAGAAGTGGATAATGAATAGAAATAATCTTATTAGTTATTTACTTCCGACAAACATTCAGCTCAATTTTGTATATAAGGAACGGTAGACTATTGTGCTATCTGTATTTGTTGTTCACCTTGTTGTGCTCGGGAGTAACTCAGCTTCCTAAAACTGTACAGCCATGACATTGATCATTTTCTTCAAATGTAGAATATTTTAAATTATTAAGTCCGCCCCCATGTGTATCATAAGGCGGAACAAAAAAAAACTGTCATTGTGGCATTTCTAGGCATACTTTATATCTATCACTAAGTTTATCTAAACACAAATAGAACATGTGTACTTCTGTACATTTTGAGATAAAATCACCCAGCTAGTTGAGACTGGAGGGAGTATATAGTACATGATCCAGGCATCCACCGCAGCAGCCAAGCGGGCTTCAACGGAGAGGAGTATTCAGATCTCCGTTCTTGGTGCAAACAATGCTAATCATCAGGCCGGCAGATCAGGATACCCCCATGAGTTTATGAAACAAAGAAAAATGAGACTATAACTTAGCAATTTTAATTTTATGGTGGTCAAAAATCGTTAATTTTTTTTAAAATTTTGGTCAGATATGGAAAACGACTTGAATAATCCAATCCGGTCAAATTTTGGTCAAAAAACCGAGATTTCGGTCCATTTAGCCGAAATTTCGCCGAAAAATAGGGTACTATAGCACTTTTTAAAATTTTTTAGGGTTTTTTTAGATTTCGCCAGGATTATGGAACTCGGGGGGTCCGAAATTTCGGGGGATTTCGGCGGGATTTTGAACCCTGACCCACGCACGCAGCTTCCCTTGCTAAGCGGGTATCACCCAGTTAGAGCATATACAATTGTACATATCAGTTATTTATAAACATACGTCACATTAGATTTTAGATGATACGAATAAGAGAGAGGGAAAAAAGAAAAATATAATGTCTATTATTTAACATACGGCCTTATAGACAGCTTTATATTATGTATACCATTGTACAGACAGTCTATTAATCACACAAGATATCATTACAGACAGCTATATAGACAGTCTGTTGTATAATTTGTCTTTAGTACTGTCTGTAGATGATATAGAGGTATATTATAAATAGCTACTGTCTATACAACTATACATGCCCTTACCGCTTTACTACCGTTAATTCCTTTTTGATTAATCCCTTGTACGCCACTGCAATTTGGATGAACGCCACTGTGTCATCGGTCCATGTATCATTGAGACAATGAGTGTTATATAAAAGACGAGGCAAACTTTCGGTAGCATATAAGAAAAGAAATTACCCCCTTTCTTTTTCCTTTTCATTTTAAGAGAAAATAAGGCTAACTCTTCCTATGCAAAATCCAAAATATGCTGTGGACGGTATATTTTTGTTAGGGTACAATGCCATTTTTATTTATCCGGCATTCAACATTTAACTTAGTGCAAAATAGCAAAACATCGTTAACCGTCGTAAGCCAGCAGCGCGCAAACAGATTGTATAGGTGGTAAGATAGGTAAGGAGTGTCATGCAGAAGAGACAAAATGAAAAAGAAAAAAAAAAAAGTTGGTGTATTTTAGCAATTCGGACAAGGTGAAGAGACTGGGCGATGAATGTTAGGAATTCGCCTAGCAAAAAATAGAGAAGATGATTAGGTACTAGATGTGATTACTGTGACTATCCAAAGAGTAACAATGTTTAAATATCGATTCAAGGGGATACAAAACGGATGATGACCGGTATTATTAAAACGAAGACTTGTTGAAACTTTAAAAGAAAAGCCAATATTAAGGCGAAATTGGCTACGAAGCACCACAATTTTGTGACGTTTTCTCTAAAACATAAAAAGTCGTGTCCTCGCTTTAGTTCACTGTAATTTTCTCACCTACGATTCAAACCACGCGCATACGCCACCATTGCTACTTTGCTAGCCTAGCATATGTTACTGCTTTACTAGTTATTACCATTTTTCATATTTTCTTTTTATTTTGAGAGAAAATATGGCTAATTCTTTCTTTGCAAAATTCGAAACACCTATTAACAATATGTTTTTCTTAGCATATAAATACTTTTTTAATCTATGTGATATTCATAGATGTGCTTAAATAAGTGCAAACTAGCAAAACATCAATAACCGTAGTGTCGTGATTACAGACCGAATAGTAAAAAAGGGAGCTCTCCGTGCCGGTCCCCGATGAAGGGGGTAAGTTCGGAGACCCTAGAATATGCTAGGGATGAGCGAGATGTAAAAGTGACAAGTGAATCTTATTCCAAAAAAATTGCATGTCACAAATAATAAGGTCGAGGCTGTTTTATAGGGGCACTTGCATACAAGAGGTGAATGGGGTAGATGCCCCTTTGGAGCTTGCCGAAGTCCTCATCTTGCTCCCGAAGACTTCGTCATTGTTGCCCCCCCCCCACCAAGCTCACTGACGAGGGGGTCCCTTCCTTAGTGAGCCTTTGCTAGGTCGCAGAGGTGGTGGTCATCCCCACAACTGGAGCTTCTCGTGGTCGAGGGCTTACTTTGCCTTGTTGAAACCACGCAACGTTTTCCAAGGGTATAGACAATTGTCCCCTTCGGCCCCGCAGAGGACCGAGATGTGTCTAGTATTTTGATTGGTTATCTTCGAGGGCGTGAGGTTCTGTCGAAACCGTTTTGTCGGTGTTGGATACTTGATACACTCGAGGTGGTCTAGGTGTTGGCGCCCAATGCTTGGCTTGCCTATTCTGATAGGATTTTTAGAACTTGCGCCTTCTCGTTTCCGCAGACACTTTTATGAGGTCCAGTGGCGTGTCGGCCGTTCATTGCGCTAGCTGTGGGCATTTCACCTCCCAAGGCTAAAGCATCTAAGCTCTTAAAATTATTTGGTTTTGGTAATTAATGACAATCATGTCATGGACTAACAATTCTCTTGAAAGGAAGCCCAAGTTGCATGCTACAACCCTAGAAAACAAAGTGCCACTTGTAAATCAACATGTTTAAGATCTTAATTACTTGATCCACCAATTCAAGGACACATTAATGTTATTGAATCATAGCACTAAATAAGTTGGAAACTTGTAATACCAATAAACCAAAAGGGGTGGATCACGACAATCTTATGGGATGATATCCTCCATTCTACTATGACAAATTGAGAACAGCTTAACTAGTTCCATCTGCAACAAAAAAAGAAAAAGAAATACAGTCGCAACAAGCACAAAGAGAATTTGTGAGAATATGGCAATGATCTTCTGTTTCTAAATACTAATGTCCAAGCGGAATATCACAAAAGAATGGAATATGAAAAAACAAAACACTTAGAACTAGAAACTCAATAGAATTATCAGGGTATTCATACATCTTTTTTTGCTTTATCTCGGCAACATGATCAGTGCATTATTTTATCATTGTTTGTTTTTGTCTCTCCATTTCAAAGGAGAGATGAAAGGCACCTTGTTTAGCAGTTGTAAAATAATCTGGCAACAAACTTCAGGATTCCTACAGTTACTTCAAATGCATGCCTCATGGCTAGCAACAACCATTTTTAGAAAAGAGGAAGTGCGATGTATCGTCGTGTCTTGAATGCCCATCCCATAAACACGCCCTTGCCCTCTTTCATCAGCTACCATCTTAAGCAAAGCGAGCGTATCGTTTCCATTCCCACATGTGGCGTCAACCACAATATCTCCTTTCCGAACAATACTTATCCACACCTTAATCAAACAAATACATATACTGAATAATGCGAGATACTTTTACACATGTCGCTTGAGTTCTACAGAGCATTCCACCTGAATAATTTGCATACAAATACACACATCTAGCACCGAAGAACCTAGGGGGTGGCAGTCGACGGGCGCAATAGGAGCAGGAGGAGCCTGGGATGACAATGCACAGGAAGCCGCGATAGCAATGTGAAAGGACAGGGGATGTTGCCTAGAGGGGGTGAATAGGCGAATTAAAAGGAATTTAAAACTAAATCGCAGCGGAATAAAACCTTCCCGAGGTGGTTAACCCGGACTATTCGAGGTATAGTCAAAATATTCCGGTATATACGGACTATCCGGGTTATGAGGTGCGGATACTCCGGGTTAGAGGGGAGGACCTCGAGATGAGATTTTAAATCTCAACAATTTCTACACAATCTACTTGAAAGCAAAGATGCTAAAGACTATCAGGTACCTGAAACAAGTGTAGATCCAAAGCCAAATGCAAAGGAAATGTAGATCGGGGCTCGCAAAGATTACAAGACAACACAACCCTTACCAAAGGTTAGGAAGAACACGAAGACAATGATTTTTCACCCGAAGTTCGGATCCTTGAAGGGATCCTACGTCTCCGTTGAGGCGGCTCGGTCACACTTGAGCCGGGTCTCTTTCAACCCTCTTCCTCCCGGTGTTGCACAAATGCACTCGTCGGTCTTCACTTCTTTGATTCCTTCCCTTGCGGAGGCGGAATCGGCCTTCACAAACTTCCCACGGCCAATCACACAAAGCACCGGTGGCTCGTAGGCGACCTTCTAGCCGTCTAGGAGTCATCAACCTCCAAGGGTAACAAATGCTCACGAAGAACAAACTTGGAGATGAACTCAAGTGCTCAATCAACTCAAATCTCACTCAACCCTAGCACCTCACTCCTCAAACTCTTCCCAACCCTTCTCACCAAGGGGATCACTTAGATCTAGGAATAGAGAGGTGTTTTGGGGGCTCAAGAACAAGTGGATAGTCTCTCAAATCAACAGGGTAAGAACCCATTTGAAATGAGGAAGAAGGGGGGCTTTAAATAGAGGTTCTCAAAAACTAGCCGTTGGGACTGCGCAAAATTCGGATACTCTGGACAACCCGGATACTCCGGACTCACCTGGATCCTCCAGATTGTCATAACCGAGAGGACGAACTCGGATACTCTGGATTGGCACTGAGCAGCCCGACGAAAACGAGCATAACTTTTGAGTCCGGACTCCGATTTCAGTGAATTTGGACTCTATGGAAAGCTAAGAACGAGGGCTACACAACTAATAAGGTCTCACTACCCAAATCTCAAAGGATAAAAAAAATTTCACAAGGAATCCAAGAGAGACCTACAACTCTCACTTTCCGGCACCACCAACACCACTCTGTCTCTATGTTTCACAAGGATGGATCGCTTGAGCACTTGACACATCTAAAAGTCATTCGACGTTGCATCCCTCTTAATAGTACAGCAATCCTTAGACCCAAATTAAATCAAAGATAATACAAATCTAGAAATAGTCACTTGTCGTCTTCCTTTTTTAATGCCGGTGCATGAAGACCTTCACCATATAATTGATGACATCTTCGCCTTGTCCAACTTGACTCGATTCACCTCATGAAACTCTCGTCCTATCAACCTTGACTTGATCATCCTCTCCGACGATCTCCACGCCAAGTCGATCTTGACTTAGTCCTCAACTCTTGATGATACCGCCGTCTCGTTGACCTTGGCTTAACGGTCATCCTCCAAGATACCTTGGTCATCATACACACACGGGACCTAATTCTCTCCAAACCACTCATGAAAGACATTAGTCCCAAAAGCTCAATAGATATATAAACAAGTTGATATTTGTGAGCAATTGATTGCCACAAGTGTTTCATATAAAGAAGCACAATAGAAATGGAAACACTTGACATAAGAAATGTTCTCTACTAAGTACATCATGATGAATATGTAATTGATCTATATGCACTAGGGAGATAATTGCCAATATGATGAATCAATTAAATTATGGCAAGGATCACATTCTTTACTTAGATGAAACACATGATAGAATATACACGAATTGTACATGTGCAAATAATATTTGGAATGAGAGTAAATATGTTATCCAATTCTAGATTAAACTTCACTAAGAGAAGTGCATGAGAAGATATACAACTAAGACATGTATCCACCATGTCAATCTATAGCAATGTGAAGTTTAACTCTAGTTAATACATGCATACTAAAATCAAAGCACATAATGAACTCAAATGAATATATATGCACAAATAAATATGACAGAAACCAATGTGCATATATGTAATCAACATGTTACTTAGAGTTCACTATGCATTTGCACAAGAGGATTGCAATAATAGAGCTGCCCGTTTGGTAGGTGGAGAAGTGATGACTTAAATAGAGAGCTCCAAAATCCAACCGTTGTGAGAGGTTGCGCAGAACCCGGAAGTATCCGGACTTATACCCGAATAGTCCGGACTAGTGAAGTCGCAACCCTTACCGAGAGCCTTAACCCGGAGTGTCCGGACTCAATTCCCGGATACTCCGGTCTCAACCCGAATACTCCGGACCAAGAGTCCGGATAATCCGACCTGACTGGCTCGGCCAGTTATGAGACATACAAGGGAAATGCAAGTGTGTTTGAGATTTTGCAATGCAATTTTCATTCACTGAGCACAAAGCTATCCTATTAATGATTTTCCGTCGTATCCCTCTAAAAAGATGAGACTAATACTCAACTTGGCAATAAGCATGTTGGTCTCATAACAATATAATCATATTAGATGTTTGTCATTTGTTAAGCACTAAGTTAAGCATTTACACAATTACATAGATTGTCATTATATGCGTTTGTCATTAATCACCAAAAAAACATAAGTGCCTATATGCACTTTCACAATGCCCTTTGTGCAATGGTTCAGAGCGAGCCAGTGGCGGTGCACCCCTGAACCCAACCAGACGTCAGTTGTTCAGCTAGTGTCGAGGCCTATGCCGCCATGACGCCTGCCGGTGGTGGCCTCGAGCCGACAAATACTCCCCCTCTCCCAGCGATACGTTGGCTCTAAAAGGTACCGGGGACTTAGGGGGGCCAGATGTGGACATCTTCGTGGTTGCTGATATCACGCTCGAGTTAGAGGATAGCAGCCGCTCGCTAGGCGGCGTGGATGTGGTTGGCGGTGCGAGCTCATTTGGGGTCGTGTGCTTACTCTCGGATTGGGTGAACCAGGTAGATCTTGTTTCTTTTTTGTTTTGTTTTTCTTATGCATACGGGCCGGACCTATGGTTATGTAGTGAGCGAAGAGCTTGGACTTAGGTCGGTCAAGGTGGCGCCCAGTGAGCGTTGTTCTTCGAGGCCTGGGATGCCTTCTAGTCCGAGGAGCGAGGCTAACATTGCCCCTTCGCCTCGAGAGGGGGTTGCCTCGATGTCATCGGTGGACACGGGACCAAGGGTGGGAAAAAAAACTCGAAATTCGGGAGTTAAATGAGTACTTGCAAACTCGGCTCGAACTCGTTCCTTAACAAGTCGAGTCGATCCGTGATTTGAACTCGTTTAGATAACCCATGAGTTTAACGAGTCTTCCAAGTCGACAAGTATAGCTATATATGTGTGATGTGAAAATGATAACACATGACATACTGTATAGTCTCAACAGCGATCCTCCTCTTATATGGCAATACCAAGTTTAACGAGTTAAACGAGCCAACTTGCGAGTTTAACGAGTCGAGCCGAGCTGAGATTTGAGCTCGTTAACAAAACGAGTCGAATCGAGCTGGCTCGATATCTTAACGAGTTTGACAAAGTCGAATCGAGTGAGTCGGCTCGTTATCCAATACTACATGAGCCCTCTGTGTCTGGCAGACTTCAAGGTTCGCTGGGAGGCCGGTGAGGTTTTTACCAAAGTCACTCGCTTGGCTACGCGCCTACGCTGGACAACATCGGGCAACTGTTTCGGAACCTGTCACTGCCCAACACGTTCTGGCTGCTAGATGCCAACATGTTCTGGCTGCTAGATGCCACCATGCGAGGGTTAGTATATGCCCCTCGAGGTTTTTTTTTAACGAGGCCTATTGTTCTTTTGTAGGCATTGTTTGGTGCTTTCACGGGTGTTGCAGGAGGACTTCCGTCGTGGCTACGAGAAAGTCAAGGGTCAAGTGGATGTGAAGCAAGTTGAGTTGGATGCCCTATCCATCATCCTCGCTCGTTTCTGCTAAAGGCCCTAACGGGCCTTGCGGTGAAGCGATGCCTTGTCGGCTCAGGACGAGGAGAGGGAGAGGAGGAGCACAAAAGCGCGGCCATCTCTGCCCGTCCCACCCCTAGGGTCCCTCGACCTCGATGCTATTAGGGCATGTACAACAAAGAGCCTGTAGGTGTCTCTTAGCGTGTTCTTCCAAGGTGAAAAGACAGTATTGAATGAAGTTGATACAATGGCCGTCTATTATCACAGTCTCTTAATAATTATAAGTTAATTAATTCTTTGTATATTCTTTGAGCCTCGTTTGCTTTGGGAGACGGGAAAAAGATGAGATGAGCATACAACGCATTTCTAGCAGTCTCTATGGCTTCGGGGCAAACTCCCAGAGACGTTGCTTCACCAAGAGACGTTGCTTTGGAATTTTTTCTCTCTCCTCCTGCCACATCAGCTCAAATAGGCCACATCAGCACTAAAAAACGGGGTAATTAATGCCTTTGTACATGCCCTTAGGTCGTCTCGTCTAATGCATCAGATGAGAAAGTGCGTGCAGAGACTGGGCCACCTCAGCCCAGGGGCAGGTCCAGGGCTAGTGTTAGGTATGCCCTGGCATCTTAAAAAATTTTAGAAACCTACAACCTAGATCACATCTTCAATAGATAAAATTTGTTGATTGAATTGATTCCGATTTCAGTGGTTTGGGATTTTAAGACTTTAGAGCTATTTTGATTATACTTTTAGTAAATTTCAAATATATGTATTGGATTTATAATATTACAAAATTATTACATAAGACTGTAAAGTTAAGTTATATACAAAAGGTACACGCTCATTGAAAAATTTTCTACCTCAGCCACTGTCTCGCCCCTTCTTCTCACTGAAAATTTTTAATACAGTATAATTTATCATCCGTATTTACAAATCGATACAATACGTTTGCGTAATTACAAAAAACACAATCATAAACGAAATTCAAAAATTCGTTTGGGCTTTACCGAAATTTCAAGTTTCGTTTTCAGTGTATTCGAAACCTAGAAATTCGGGTATCCTTTAAACGAAAAATGAAGCAAAACATACCCGAAACCTCACATTTCGGTAAAGACTACTGTAGATTCAAAAACACTATATCATTGTGGCACTGTAGCAAAACATCACATTTTCGGTAAAGGCTGGGGGCTAGCGTTTTACTATAGCTTCAAAAATACTGTAGCATCGTGGCACTGTAGCAACTAATACTGTAGCTTCGAAAAACCTCTTTTGCGGTCACTCCTTTATCGAAACATGAGGTTTCGGGTATGGGGTGGGACCCCTATACCCGAAATTTCAGATTTCGTTTAATCCTTACCTGAAATATTAGGTTTCAAATACACCAAAAACGAAATTTTAGATTTCGGTAAAGGTTAAACGAAAATTCAAATTTCGTTTATGGATGACTTTTCAGTAATTACGCAAACGTATTGTATCGATTTGTAAATAGGAATTAAATATTGTACTGTATTAAAAAAAATTCCTCCTCACGCGAGGAGCGCTCGTAGGTTGGGCCTCCAAGGCCCTTGTTCTTACGTGAGGAGCCTCACGCCATCGCCGGACGTGGGGTGAGTACGGCCGTCCCGCCTTGGCCCTTGCCGGAGCTCCTCGCGGATGGAGTTGAAGGTAATATGGGCGGGCTTTCATCCTAAGACGCTACACCTGCGACCAGCCAGCCTGTATCATCACCCAACACCGACACCGGGCAGTTGAGCTCGGCACACCCAGTTCCGGAGGGCCCTATTGATACAGATTATCCGGAGGAAGTGTAAGAGATTTTATCCAACGACGCTGCACCAGCAATCAGGCAGCCTATCTCCCCCCTCAACACCGCGTTAATGCGTTATTATTGCCTCAGCCCACCCCACCTGGAATCCGGTTCCTCTGACGTCGAGTTATCTGACATGAGTCACTGACGCGTGGACAGAGAACTCGACGTCAGAGGATCTTATCGCCCCCACCTGAGGAGTCTACCGGCCCACACGTCAGTGACTCATGTCAGAAAACTCGACGACAGATGATCTCATCGCCCCCACCTGACGAGTCTCCAACTCCAAGGCTGCTGTGGATGCTGTCTGTGCTAGAATATCGGTGTCCATGCGGAAACTTGTTGATGGCCATGCTGCTACAAAGAAGCTGTATACTGAGCGGGGTAATATTGTAATCACGTCTTGAACTTACTCCCTGCTAAGGTTTACCTTTACCCCGATCTGGACATTAGGCATATTAACACCCTTATAAGCGGTGGAAATGGAGCTCAACCGTGGCTCCACGTCACCCCCGCGATTTTTTAAAAAAAACTCTCAGATTTCTCCAAACTACGAATAGGTCCTTGCGCGATTTTATACATCATACATGCCGGCAACGTTGTGGTGGCTAAAAGGTTGTAAGGTTTTGATTTTGTACCCTTTGATCAATGGACATTGTTTATAATTGATTTCGAATAACATAATATTTAGATTTCACGTTGCGTACACCTTATATTTGAACCGGCCATGGATTTTATACTGTCGACAACATCAATCATCCTGCTACAATAGCAACATTTTCAAAACACCATTGGAAGGTTTGTATTTTCGTAGTGTTAGACCAAGGGGGTGTTTAGCAGAGCTCATGAATCTAGTGGAGCTGAGTATTTCTAGTTCAACCAAACTATGGAGCCGGAGCTATGAATATATTGAGAGTGTTTAGATGGGCCATCTTATTCACATTTTAGAATAAAAATATAAACTTAATTCATTTTATTTTAACCTATAAATTTCAGATCTGAAATGAAGTTGGAATCTGAAGCTCTGCCAAACAAGCCCAAGATATCGAGACTACTAATCGATCTTGAATAAGGACGACACTAAGCTAAAGAAAATTGTTGTTTACATTTCTCGCATTTCTTGAATAAGGATTCATTAGATAGCCTTACAGTGTGGCAACTTGTTCATCTGACGGATGACCAAAGTTCGATTCCCACTAACCACAGGCTATGTATGCGAATTTTTCACTATGATTTCTTTGATTTGAAACCGTAGCGTGCGAGGGTTGACCATTAAGATGATTGAGAACTAAATTAAATTATCGTTTACGCCAAGTTAGTACGACCGCTTTGCTAGTATAAATAAATCAAACTGATATCGGACAAGTTTTGTCTATGTTGCTCTTTTATGTGATGCACATGCAGAGTGAGCACATCCATAAATAGTTTTTTTCCGGTTCGATATACTTAGGGGCTATTCTTTCAAATATCCAGTTATTTCTTTGTTTCCATATTTCTCAAGCTGCGATAATAATTTTTTCATGTAAAAGACAGAGTTAAAGCTGATCTTAGAACGTTCTACTTTTAGAATAATATCCTGTTCATTATCCCAAAGCATGTCAACAGGGGCGGACGCAGAACAAAAATTGAGTGGGGGCATCTATATTATTGTAATAAGTACTAACTATCGTAACTTACAAATTTCATAATAACTTTGCCATTGAGTAAAACAAAATAGAGGTTGAGTGAACTAACCTTTGCAATTTTTGAACAAAATGATTTTGAGACGATCGAGATACCACAATATCATAATGTAATATACAAATATATGTCTTCTAAATAACGATATTACTTATAAAGAAGAAAAGTTAGTGCAAGCCATATAAACAAAGTTAATGAAGACAAATTTTAAACGTAGAAAAGGAATAAGTTTTTAGTACATACACTGCATTTTTCCCACGATGATTTTTGTCTTATGGAAACGATCAACGATCACCTCATTAGTGATCGTATCTAGCATATCCTTTTCTACGAAGCAAATGAGGCTATAGCTCAAAAACTTGTCTCCAATCTTGTTCCTTAAAGCATTCTTCACAATTTTCATGGCCGAGAAACATCTCTCAACAGTTGCAGTAGCAACAGGAAGAGTGGCTGCTAATTTCAAAAGACGATAAACCAAAGGATATGATAGATGCTTCCTTGTATCTACCATCAGTTTAGCTAGATCACCTATATTTTCCAAGTTAGCAAATGATTAAATGACTAAATGACTAAATGTACCTACAGAACAAATGACTTGAGTTCTTCAGACTTCAGAGTATTGATTGTTACCTACCTAAGTATCTATCTATCTAGTTGCGAAAAAGCAACGCCATTCGGAGCAGTATTAGCATATTAGGTGTGTGCTAATCCTACGTATGATTGGCTTCTATAAATATATAATTGGATCCAGTACTAAGTACTACCTACTATGTCTAATTAGCGAGCATCTTGTCGTTGCATCCTTCTCGTACATACCGTCAGGGGCTCATCGTCTCGGGGCGCCAGCCGTCAGCGCCAAGGCGCTAAGCGCTGGGCCAGCGGCGTTGAGGCGACGATCGGGCCGCCGGCGGCGTTGAGGGCTTGAGGCGACGGCCGGTGGCGGCGCGGAGTGGGAGCAGAGGCAAGAGGGGCGCTCGGCAGAGGAGGAACCGCCACCGAGGCAGGAAAGACTGAGCAGCTGCGCGCCAAGGCCTGCCGGGAGGACGGTCGGAGCCCGGAGGGAGGAGCAGCGCGCGGCGCGCCAGGTGGAGGAGGGACCGGCCGATCAACGATCGGGTTGGGGAAAAACGCGGGAGCCGGGAGGCTTGCTCTGGAAGCCTGGAAGGCAGGAAGGGAGAGGAGAAAACAGAGAGTGAGGGCCATCTTCAGATTTGACTGGGGGCCCACATGTCATAGGCTTGAGGGGTATAACTAGAAGTAAAAATTGAGTGGGGGCCAAGGACCCCACTCCTTACAAGCTGAATCCGCCCCTGCATGTCAATAGTGTTCCAGCATGTGATACTGAATGAGCAATTAAAAAAAAATAGATGATTGACTAGGGGTGAAAACGGTTGGTAAATAGCTGTTTCGTTTTCGTTTCCATATTTTTTACCGGTAACAGAAACGAAATCGGAAACTTCGGAAACGGATAGTGTCGGAAACGGAAGCGGAACAGAACGGAGCGGATACGAAAACGAAAGCGAAAAATTCCACAAAGACATAGTACACTAGTACAGTAGTACATGATCTATCCAAAGTTCCAAACATACCAACTTTAGTACATGTGTAGAGTAGTATAATGCACCGTAAAATTTCTATAGATTAATCAGATAAAAAGAAAGAAACGTTGCTGACGTCATGCAGATGTTTGCTGATTAACTATCCAAAGCCCAAAATTATTGGTTTCTGTTTGTAGTATGGTTATTGGTTGCCATGGTTTGGATTTGTTCAAGTGCAATGACCTACCCGGTGACAGAGGCACCGAATCCATTTGTCCCTCAAGCATACAGCAACAGCAAGGGAGAAACGGAAAGAAAAGGGTGAGAGACTGCATCTACCAATACAGCTACTGCCATACCATCAATCACCAGCTTCTTGGTGCTTACTACTTAATCAACAACAACAGTATTGTGGATGCATATATGATAAAAAGGAATCATGGAGCCGTTCCAGTTAACCCAACATGTGTGATTATGAACTGAGAAGAGTACAGAGTAGTTTGAATCGAGGATTATATTCGCTCTGTGCTTTCTAATTTTTATTGATAGATTTTGGTAACCTCTTTTTATATGATAACTACGTACACAATACTTCAGTTAACCTGCTTTAACCATGCATGTTCCTTCAAATGAAATGTTAAATAGTGTCACTGCAGCTTGCAAGACAAAGTGTAAGTCCATTGATTGCAAAATTCTATATAATGGTCCAGAGTCCCATTAACTACACATTAGATCGGTTTATTCATGGATCTTCATAATAGTTAGTTGTAATTTAGGAACTAAATATGAACATCAGAACATGCTTATTACAGATTTGATACATCTTGAGAAGAATACATCTCTGTTGGAACTAAATATGAACATCAGAATTCAGAACATGCTCTGTTGGAAGAATACATCTTGAGAAGTATCAAAGATTTGCCTATTACAGTGGCAACATAAAAAATTCAAATCTTGAGAAGTATCAAAGATTGCTCTGTCGGTGGGGGGGCGTCGGTAGAGGGGGGGCGCCGCGGTGGGGGCCGCCGGTCGAGGGCGGCGCGGCTGCAAATGGCTGGTGGGGGTGGCGCGGCTGCAGATGGTTTGTGGGGGCGGCGCCGGGACTTCGGGAGGGACTCAGGTAGGGGCGCCGCGGTGGAGGGCGGCGTCGCGGTGGGGGCTGCCGGTGGAGGGCGGCGGCGCCTGGGGTGGGGGGCAAACGGGAGGCGACGTGAGAATCAAGCAGATCGAGAAAACTAGGGTTGGTGGCTTGGTGCGTGGCTTTGGTGCGGTCGGTGGGAACTGGGAAACCCGCCTGGTGGTTTGGGCCGGGCGAGTGGGCGACAAATCCTTGCTGGGCTGGCCGGAATTTCCGAATAAAGCCTAAACGGAATTTCCGTTCCGTTTCCGTTTCCGTCGGAACTGACTCTCCCGTTTCCGTTTCCGTTTCCGAAAAAAATTACCGTTTCCGTTTCCGACACTTTTCGGTTCCGTTTCCGAAAAAATGCTTCCGTTTCCGTTTTTCTTCGGAACGGTCGGAAACTTTCCATTCCGTTTTCATCCATAATATTGACCATCCTCCATATGAAAATGTTTTCTATATAGCATATATTTAGTGTTCAATCTATCCATAACCAATAACCATGCGGACACTTTGAGCTTCAATTCATCACATATTTACTTTGCCAAAAAAATTTTCCTTTGCAGATCACTGACAGTAAGAATATCTTAGGCCCCGTTTGGCAACTTGGAACCGAGCTATTTCTACTAGAATATGGGAGAAACCCAGCCAAGCGGGCTAAAACTTGGAACGATTCTCCTCGGAACGTTTCTCCTTTTTCCACACCGTGGTTGAATCACCCTAACCCCGTTTCACTAGTTTCTACTAGAATATAGAACCGTACCAAACGGTTTGCGAAAGTGATTCTAATTATACCTGAAACGTTTCTACCAAGAATCTGGAACCGTACCGGGCCTTAGTATAGTTCAAAGAGCAACTGAGGTGTGCAACTTACTGTGGATGATGCATTCTGTGACATCGATAATGGTAGTTCCAGAGGTCCTAAAGCACGGAAAGCTGCCTTGCTAGCTTCACAATCCGTTGTCAGCCTCTCTTCCTTTTTCATGTGCTTTTTTTTCCCCTGCTAGCTAGCACTTCTCTCCACGGGTGTGTGAATTGCATCTTAGTGACTCGTGCTTAATTATTTTCAGGTGAAATGAGGATAAGAGTGCTCAGGATTTGTAGTACGGTGGAATGGTTATCATCCGGATGTTTTTGTATGTTAAAATCACCCAAATTTAGGAGCGTTGGATCATTGTTGAGATTCGGAAGTATCGATTACATCCGATCCTATGATTTGATTTAACGGTTGAACTTTTAATCTCACGGTCCAAAATTTAGAGGTTACGCTAATTGTGTCTCTTAGCGGACATAACTGTGTGACTCCAGATGTGAGGGTGGCTGCTTGTAGCATTTGCATCTCATTTGCTGACCTGAAATTTTGCTGCTGGAATACTGACTGTAGGTCAAAGTGTGTCTACTCAGTGGGAGCATATCAGATGGCTTTATATCTGTGATAGATTTTCACTGTAACTTAGCTGTGGTTGAAGTAAAATCTGATCAGAAGCCCCCAAAGGCTTCTTCTTCGCGATGTTGTTAGTAGAGGAGCGGTGCTAGCCATTGGATGTTTCTACGATGATGGTAGATTGACGTGTCCACGAGGCAAAATCGGCAAACAAGCCGGTACATTTGAGTGCTCAGAGCTTTTAGTCTCAAGCTGCAAGATCACAGTGGTAAATGATATATTATTTACGTCATTGAAACTATGCTTGCTTCTTTCTTTACCATGTTAGGCAACAAAGTAATTGTTTGCACCAAAATTTGGCAAGGATGATCTCGTGGAGATCGATTATGATAAGGGATATGTCAGTTATAGCAAGTTGATACCGTTTCGGATTGGAGGGCCGCGATTCAAAGGAAACTAAGTCCGATACGGGTAGGATAAGAGATTGAGTCGAATACGATCGGACTTAACATGGTAAGGAGAGATTGAGGCCGATACGGGTGATTGAAGAGACCAAGGAGGATATGTTTAGGCCGAGTGCAATATAACAGGGCTAGAGGCAAGAAGGAAAAACGCCCAGAGCCAACCCACAAACACGCTTTACTTTTCCCTTATTTTCCTGTCAACTAGGAGTAGTCTCTAGTTTTTTAATCCATCCTTTGTAATTCGCTCAATCAATAAGAGTTGCGCATCACCGATTATTGATTCCGTCGACTTACGCCAATTCAGGTCTGTCTTTTCTCCGATCTTGCTGCGCATCGCCTTTTTCGGGAAAAGCTACCTCTACCCCCATCCAATCAACTCCACCAGGTTCATTAGATTTATCGGTTACTTTTGTCTCAATCAGCTTAAATAGCCGAGTTGGACTTGATCTTCATCGATTCTATCCAGCTGATCAGAGCCAGGCCGACCATCGATTTGGTATTGACCTTGATCCGATTCACAATTCTTATCAATTGCAGAGATCTATCGGCTTCTTGCCGATTCGATCTAAGCCGATTCTCATATAATCGGCTTTGAGTGATTTTTACCTTCTCCTTATCTGTTACTCAGGTCAAACAGATTGGCACGTCCGCGCGAACCTCAAACCCGATGTTTGTCTTGTGTGTTCGAGGATAAGAACCCTACCTAACGTTTTTAGCGCGAACAGTAATTAAAGTAACGGTAATGCTAGTGATCGGACGTCTGTTTTTCTTCGAAACATTTTTTTCTACGCATTAAACATTTTTTCTACGTAGTGAACCATTTTTCTTCGACAAACAGTAAAAAAAAATGTTTTATATGTTACCGAAAAATGTTTCACTACGTTCAAAAAAATATTGCGACGGCGTCCGAAAAAATAAAAAAATCGGACATCCGGCTGCAAGTTCTTCCCTTAAAGTAATTTGCTGGATTGGACAAGTGAATATCTTTATGTTACTTTCGTTCTTGATCTCTTGTCTCCGAAGCACTCAAGCACCTAACCATTGACTATACAAACCTAAGCGCCTAACTGATGAACTTGATGAACTGAATTGAAATAATCTGATCAATTGATTCAGTTATTTGAATTCAATTTTGTGTGTCTTTTTTTATTAAGTTTTGGTTGTCAGCTAAGCAAGAGGTTCCGTGAATACCGAAAAATTGAATCTAAAATGCCCATATGTAAGTCATGTTCTAAAACGTAGTTGTTTGCCCGCGGTTAACCAACAGCATACCGATGAAATCACAAGAATGAAAATAGATGTGTGTAAAGAGGAAGTTATTCTCTTTATTAGATTGATTTTTCTGTATAAGGCAATATCTAATATATAGTAGAAAAACCCCTAGAGATCAATTCAGATTCATCCACCAATGGATATTGTCCTTCCATACAGGGACATGAATTCTATCCATATCATAACACTCTCCCTTGGGCAAATACTACGTAATGCACATGTCTCATTGAAAACTCCTCCCAAAACCCAGTGAAAAAAAGGGATAGAGAAAAGAGTACATTGTACTCGCATTCCGTGTTACACTAGTTGCCTCATTAAAAACCTTTATGCGGAAAACTTCAGGATAACTCACTAAGGGAAAAAGAGCACAACTTATAATCTTCAGGATATAAAATATGATCTTCAGGATCATGCAAAAGAGGTTATGGTTTAGGGATTTACTCCCCATGAACTCTGCAAATCTCTAAATTGTCTTATTCCTATGCATTAACGCACCTTTAGAAGTAGACTTTCGTAAAGATTTTGTGAATATATCTGCTAGATTTTTACGTGACTTAGTTTGCATTATTTTTACCTCACTATTCTTTTGGAGTCCGCTACCTTGACCGTTGTCATTGCCACAACCTCCGCCGGCCGAATGCTGCCCTCGTTGCGCCACGTGTGCGGCCCACTTTTCCTTTGTGAGAAGTAGACGGCTATAGGAGCCACCGGTGCCACCAACGTCGGCTTCGAACCGGTCCTCGACGGCTTTGAGTCGCCCAGTCAACTCCTCCACAGATAGCTTGCTCAAATCGACTAGTGTTTTGATTGAGATTGCAATTTGGAAGTATCTTGGCGGCACTGCGCAAGAATCTCTTCACAATTTTTTGCTCATCGATGTTGTCGCCAAGAGTCATGAGGTTGTTAACGAGGCCAGTAAGGCGCATTGCGAAGTCATCCACTGACTCCCCATCCTTGAAAGTGATGCCTTTGAACTCCTTCCGAAGCACCTATGCCCTCTCCTTGGCACGTGGTCAACAGCCATGCGCATGGTCTAGATTGCATCACACGCTTTTTTGTCGTATTCTTTGTGGCAAGCGTCGAGAGCATCTCTAATGGAACGAATCGGAGGATGGTCGCCAATGCCATTCGATCTTCCTAGAAGTCGATGTTGACGCCGCCTGTCTCGATCACATCCCACAAGCCTTGCGCCTGCATGTTGACTCTCATCAAGAGAGCCCAGTCGCAGTAGTTCGTCTATGTAAGCATCGAATACACAATGAACCCTTCAATCTTCCTCATCACCCGATGCATCGCCAACTCGCCGCCGCCAGAGCCAGACCCTTTGGCGTGGTTGTTGGATGTAGGTAGCTTGAGACCCTTGCGAGGTGCCTCGTCGTTGTATTCCGCCGTGCTTCACAAGTCGAGAGTAGCGAGGCTCTGATACCAATTGTTAAAAAACCAACACGAGTACTCGCATACGGAAGAACCATGAGAAAGCACACATTTGGCAAGAGAAATTTGGTGTTCCACAATTGCTGTAATTTTTCTAGGGATAATTGGATATATGCCACTGCAGGAACCGCTTATTCAAGATTTACCATCGTTCCTTTGCTTTTTCGAACGATGCCATTATGAAACCGTGCTTATTCGAAATATGCCACCGCTCGCGTCCGGTCACGACACGTGTCCCATATTAATTGGATATATGCCACTGTAGGAACCACTTATTCGAGATTTGCCATCGCGGACGGAACACGTGTCGTGACCGGATGCGAGCGGTGGCATATTTCAAATAAGCACGGTTTCATAATGGCATCATTCAAAGAAGCAAAGGAACGATGGCAAATCTCGAATAAGCGATTCCTGTAGTGGCATATATCCGATTATCCCATTTTTTCTACGGTTCTCCCCTCTATTTAAAGGGCAAACATATTATAAACATGAAAACAACAAGAAAAGAAGCTCAAAATTCTAAAACATGAGATTTTGTCTTAAAGATCCAAAGTTTCCTAACAAATATAATCCTTATAGATATCCTAACAAATAACATTTCTATCTACATGTACATAAGCTTCCTAACACCGGCACCAGCTCGCCGCCAAGGACTCGCTGGACGCCGGACCAGCCTGCTTGTTCTTGATCCACGCTAAGATCGAGAAGAGAGCTAGCTAGCTAATTTGGTTTCCGCATGGAAAATCTGCCCTGCCCTGCCCTTGAACTCCATTGTTACAGTCGGATACTCGGATGGGAGCTCATCCAACTCCGACATGGAGACGGACTCGATCATCAACTCCATCCAGCATTGCAGTTCCTTTCCTTTCCTTCGCTGGCAAGCTCGCTAGCCTGCTCGGTTTGACAGATCCATTGTCCATTGGCTTGGCCACAGATTAGGGTGAACGAGACGACATCGCCGTCGCCTGTTTATATATAAATTTGCAGTGCATTATACTATTTAGTATTTGGTGGATAGTATAAATCGGATCATATCATTGATTTATTAAATGTATTTTTACTATTATACTACTGGAGTAAGTATAAATAGAAATTAGCTAATTTGTTCTATTGATTTGAAAGGAATAAACAGTTTATATTGAATTTAGTGGTGGTAAGACTATCTCCAGCAGCTTCCCTTCAGCCTCCAAATCCCTTCACGAACAGATCCCAAGTGCTCCAGCGGATTCCCTTCGCGATTCCCTTCGGACGGGATTTGGAGAGAGAATTTGGATATAAAGGGATTCCCTTCGTGGTTACCTTCACAAATTCATTTCAGAGAAACTGTTGGAGATGGTAGGAAATAAAGGAAATAAATATGGAGAAAAGAACAGGAAAGGAAAGAGAATGAAGGGAAATTGATGGAGATACTGTAGAACCAAGGGCAGAGCAGAAGTGCGCTTCTCACCCCTTTTCAAGGATGATTATATTCAACCGCTGATTCTTGATCGGACGGCAGAACATTCTCTTCTGGATAGGCTTATCTCTCCAGGCCAAGAAGCCAAATCCACAGGTGAGGTGAGCACACCCATGGCGCTCCTCCTATCCCCTACCCTCTCCTTCCTCGCGTCCTCTCCTCCTCGTGCCCGAGCTCTCACCGCCGCCGCCTACAATGTCGTCTCCACCCCCGGTAAGCTCCGCTAACACCTCCTCGAGCCAACGGCCCCGTGCATTCGTTTCGGTTGATTCTTGGATGGCTCATGCTTAGTGGGTACGGAGTACTAATTGTGAATCCTGATGGCGAAATTGGTGGGAGGATTGGTCTAGGTATGCGCCATCGATTAGAGTCGAGGTGCTTCTGCTTCCCCGCGACGTGCTTGGCTCGTTGGGGAATTCATTCAAACATGTCGTCCGCAGCAATTTCTCGG
This sequence comes from Rhipidocladum racemiflorum, assembly GCA_036346355.1. Taxonomy (NCBI): domain Eukaryota; kingdom Viridiplantae; phylum Streptophyta; class Magnoliopsida; order Poales; family Poaceae; genus Rhipidocladum; species Rhipidocladum racemiflorum. The sequence goes on along the minus strand of CM070569.1, from coordinate 35,236,134 downwards.
GAGCTTGCTTGCATTTTTCTCTGTAGACGATATATATATTACCTCAATAGAGCCTCACATAACTCGGTAGAGTCAAAAATTTTGCTCCTTTCCTTCTTATTACGTGTATGGGCGTCAGGCAGTTGTTGATATCAGTAAGCACACTGGTTTTTGTAGCTGCTTTAGATCAGGAGATGGCCATAATTTTGCTTTGGCATATTCATCCGATGATAATAGTAAGCACACCGCAATTGCTTGTTCGCACTGCAGGTGAAATGAGCAATGAGGCATGCATACAAAAAGTCACAATTGCGATGTTTGAAATACTGCACATTGGATCCAATTAAGTGGTTTGCCCTTTGTCATTACTGTTGTTGCAGCCTCAAGGCTGCAATGCAAGAATGTTGCCTCCCTGCAGAACTCTCTGAATGCAACTTCCACCCATGTTTCTTTCACCAAGAAGAGGCAGGTTCTTGTCCACGCCTCTGCGGATGCTGGTCCAGCTGACGCGGAGCAGCCAGAGAAGCCGAAACCGGTGGCTTCGGTCGAGGAGATGCCGCTTGAGTCCAAGCAGCAGATGATTCTGGAGCAGAGGGCAAAGATGAAGCTGGCCAAGAAGCTGAGGCAGCGGCGCAGGCGGCTTGTCCAAAAGAGGCGGCTGAGGAAGAAGGGCAGGTGGCCGCCGTCCAAGATGAGGAAGCTCAAGAACGTCTGATACCAACATTGATGTCGGTCGCCGATCTGCTGTAAACCTGTGTGTTTTGTTCCTCCACTGCTGTCTTTGCTGAATTGATGCATTGGTGCCTGTTTTATCTGTACAATTCTGCTGTTCTGAAACACATTATCTGTAAAATGCAATTATATTTTACCATGCCGGAACCTTCTTGCATGTCTAGCTCAGTCAGTGCCTCGGAAATTTTTTTCCTGGGTGCTGGGTGCTTATAGGTTATAAGATTGATTTCCTTTATCAGTCGTGCAGGGTCAGCATTATCTCTAATCTATGCTGCAAGACTGTTTCTGTTCTGTCTTAAGCAAGTTTGAATGTTTTTTTGTAGCCTTTTCTGCTTGTCAGCCATCGAAGAAGATGCCAGGATTCCAGATTGTCCTTGAACAATTTCTGCCCTCATATATATAGTGGCATCTGATTCTAAAGAAAAATCAATTTTCAGGTAAGAAACCACTGCTCATCAGTTGTCGGCAAGCCTCCTGCACTTCCCTGCATACTTATGGGGTATTTGCCTGTATGATATATACTTTGTATTTTTGCCTAGTTGTATTTTGTTGAGGTCTCCCAACAAATTTTCAACTGACATGATATTGAAAAGGACAGTGTAAGGGTCAACCCTTACACTGGAACAACCCTGGAGTGAACACAGGAACCGCTGGAGTGAAATCTGTCCTGTTGTCGTCAGGCACAACCCGAATGATCGGAAGGTGTCATTTTTGTTGATTTGGTTGTAAACCCTCTTTACCAAATTGGATTTCTTGGGTCCTCTTGTGGGTGCAATGCCAAGAGTGCTGCAAATGCTAACTTCAATGCTTTTGCTTCTATCAAAATATTGTGTGTTTCATGCCAGGTATCGAGTGAAATATTAGAATGCGCATTGCGTATATTGAACTTATGAAAAAATATAAATATTGGAACAGATTGTTACGAGCCGATTCGATGCGAATATGCTCGTACGCGCGGGTTCCAGGCCGAAGCCCGGATCGCAGGCTACCCGACGCCGTGGAGGACGTCGTGATGGCTTGCGCCTGAGGTTTGGCTGTTTTCGGAGCCACCGCCTAAACTCAGATTTGTGGCATCAAAAGCATGCCCTTTTCTTCCTCCTTTCTTATCATATATATATTCTCCCTAAAACTCCCCTTCCAACAAACTGGAAAGGATAAGACTCAATAACTGAATTATGGAATCTCTCCTAACAGAAACTATAAAAAAGGAATAGGATAATTGCTGTAAACTAATTAAGGAAACTTATCAATCTTATCTGGAAGGTGCCCTCCTAATCTTCATGCGCCTGGCTACCGATTTCCAGCCTTCCTTGCGCCTCCTACATACACTGGCCCGTAACGTTATCCCTAACATTACTCCCCCTTGAGATTAAGCTTGTCCGCAAGCCGCATACCAGATATGATCTCGCTTAAAAGAATGGCATCCATCCATGTTGGCGCCCTCTCCACCCTCCCGACCATCGAGTAAGAACTCGACGCTTTCCTTCCAAGAACCAAGCTGAGCTAAGATAGCATGAGGTTCAGAGCAAGAGGGGCGCAGGAAGGAGCAATATCCTCCTGAATTCCTCCCGTGTGAGGATCTCCTTTGAACGCCTTTCAAGAAGGAAACATGAAACACATTTGTATCTTGGCCGACTCCATCAGGAAGATGCAATCGCAGACGCAATCGACCTACCCGACCAATGACCTGGTATGGCCCATAAAACCGTGGTGCCAATTTGAAGGAAACCACCGGACGGCGAAATGATATCCAAGCAGCATTTCCGCTTGAGCCACACCCGCTCACGGCAAACTCCACCTCTCGTGATGGTCATTACATCGCTGTTTCATCCTCGCTTTGAGCTAGAGAAGATTTGGCGCAGGCCGAGCAAAGATCTCTATCCACCAAGTACAATCCACCGAAGCCTATGCTAGTCGCCTTGCCGTAGGGTGTCAAAGGCGAGGTGTGCGACCATATACCAACTCGAAGGGGTCATCCTGAGCGGAATGAAAAGAAGTGTTGTAGCAATATTCCACCCATGGTACCCATTGTACCCAAGTGGTCTGACGGCGTAAGCTAGACAACGGAGGTACATCTCAATGGTGCGATTGACAACCTCACCTGGCCATCCGTCTGAGGGTGATAGGTCGAGACATTAACAGGGCTGCATCACTTCTTTTAAACAAGCCTTGCCAAAAGGCACCGAGAAAATCGATCGCGGTCCGACACAATGGACTCGAATGCCATGGAGGCGCACCACCCGATCAAAGAAGAGTCGAGCCACCGTAGCGCGGTGTCGGTTGCTTGAATGGTATGAAATGAGCATACTTGGAGAGCCTATCCACCACCACCAACAAAGCGGCCTTACCTCGAGATTTAGGAGATGTGTGATGAAGTCCATCAAACATCCGCCAAACTTGATGAGGTATTGGAAGGTTGGCAGAAGACCTGCCTGAGCCATAGTACTTGCCTTTGTGCCGCTTGACAAACAAAGGCATCTAGCTACAAATCGGTACACTGACGGCACGATTCTCCCACCAATATTCGGCCTTAATCCATGGAGAGTCTTCAGATTCCTTCATACAGTCATGCACCGAGGCAATGGTTAACTCAATTAATTCATGGTATGAAGATGGTATCACCAACCGTTGTTACAGACAACAAGCCCTCCCAACCGCCCATCATGAGCCGACTCCTTCGGCCAGGTCATTGACAGCGCACTGGTGCATCAATGAGTCACGAACTTCTGGTCTGCTTTGAGGAGATCTCGCCATCAACTCTGTAATCTCTTGTGGAACCGACACCACAAAGACATTGGTAAGATCTGTAATGTATCCGGATAAGGCATCCGCTACCGTTGTGCTTGCCCGCTTATACTCCACTTGAAAGTCGGCTCATTAATTTACTCAACCAAAGGTCATTGTGGTGGTGTAATAAGGGCTTGTTCTAATAGGAACTTGAGATCGCTTATGGTCGGCGCAAGCATTTATAAAAGTGCTGATGTCCCCATAGGTAAGGACGCCAATGGCGCACCGCCTGATAGCCCGATGAGTTCCCTTCATAAGCCGCAGTTTATGTCGGTCCTCAAGTCGCCTACCGGCACGCAATTGGATGGCCATGTTGGTGAAGCATCACCCAATTCCTCGCATCGAGGCGTCACATTCTACCACGAACGGGGCTGCAAAGTCAGGCATTTGAAGAACCGGAGCAGATGTTAATGCCTTTTTGAGGCGAAGGAATGCTTCTTGAGCTCCCTGCGTCCACCCAAAGTTATTCTTCCCGCATATAACGCAGCGAGAGGCTCTGCACAGAGGCATAATCCCTGAATAAACCGGCCGATAGTAGCCGTCAATCCCAAAAACTCTCGGAGCGACACACTTGTTGGGCAAGGCCAAGTGGATATCGCTGCACTTTGGTCTGATCACCGATACCCCATTGTAGCCGATCACATGCCCCAAGTACTCCACCCGCTCTTCGAGCAAAGGCACATTTTGACTTTTTTAAGAACAAATTGATGATACCATAGCCTGCCCCTAACACCAGCCGAGATGCCTCTTCAGGCTCTTCTTCTCGTACAGGTAGATGAGTATATCATCAAAGAAAACAAGTACAAATTTATGGAGAAACTCTTGCAATACTTCATTCATGAGGGCTTGGAACGAGACTGCATTGGACAACCCAAAGGGCATCACGAGGAATTCGTAATGTCCGCGGGTGAGTTCGAATGCCGGGCCTTGCCGATGTCATCTTCACACATCCTCGACTTGATGGTAACTCGAACGAGGTCTAACTTGGTGAAGAAGCGAGCTCCCGGTTCGTCCAACAGCTTCTTCCACCACCGAATCGGAAATTTATCCTTGACCGCCCTTGCATTGAGTGCCCGATAATCGACGCAAAACGCCAAGTACCATCCGCCTTTTGACCAACAAAATCGAGAAGAAAAAGGTGACCCACTCGGGCCTAATGATTCCCTCGCTTCAACATAGCTTCACACCTAGCTTCTATCTCATCCTTCTCGCAAAGGGGTACCGTGAAGGTCTCACCACTATCGGATCCGTCCCTTCCACCAAAGTAATATGATGGTCACACCACCTGGGAGGGTGGCAATCCTTCGGGTTCAAGAAAGACGCCTTCAGATGCTGGCCAACAATTCCTCGTGATTGCCGTAGTTTCCTTCAGATCAGATGCATCAAGGTAGGACGGCAGAAGGTCGCTGGTAAGCCCCTGAGGTGAACCCAAGCATGTACCGGATCGAACTCCATGGACAAGTCTCAAAATTCCAAATAATGTCGCCTAGGGTTCTCAACCATTGGACGCCCAATATGATGTCGAATCCATCTATCGGCAACACGATAAATGGAACCTCAAATGCATTACCCTCGATAGTAAACGACACGGCCGAAATTGTTCCTGCACAGGCAAATGTGATCCTCCCACATCCGTGCATTTGCTAATGCGACTTCTGATTGCTCCCATTAATCGCCATGTCGAGCCACGAAAGTGCTCATAAAGTTGTGCGTGCTTCCACCGCCCACAAGACTCGCCAACACCTCCCATCCATGTGCACCGTTATTTGCATGGTCTCCATACTTAGGTCCCAAAGCGGCTTATCATGGATAAGGACATATCTGCTTCTTGCACCCTTGGATCCTCTTCCCTCTGCTTCTTCCACTTCTTCTTCTCTTCCTCTCCAAATAAACAAGCTGCTTACACTGCGTTGCTAAACCTCATCATGGCTTATAGCACAACCCTTTTGCTCTCCTTTCTATTAATCGATCGGCAAATGGAGGCGCAATGAGCTGGCGTAGAGGCGGCGCTATCGCATACTTCGCCGCACGGAGTTGGCACGCCACTTACCGAGTGGTGTGTGCCTGGCCGCTTCGACCGTGAAACCCGACCGCCGTCGGCCGACGGCCGAAGGTGCTCTCGACGCCAAGCTCGCCTCGATTTCTGAGTCATGGCCGGAGCGCGATCCGCTCCGCCTCGAATCGAGGCGCCGACCAAAGACTGCTATTCTTGCGCGCTCGCGATCCACGCGCCTTCCTGGCTCGCTCGCTACAAAACCAATTGTCTTCAATGAGATCGCAGGTCTCGCGACGCGACGCCCCTCCAAGTGCCACCGATAATCCCGCCGTAGGTCTCATCTCCTCCGTTTGTCATTCGGCGCTCTTGCTAATAATCGCCGATATTCCTCGCGCATTTTCCACCGCCTTCCTCTTGCTTGAAGTTGATGAGGTCGCCTCAAGGACTACAACTCGAGGACGTTGAATCGGGCCGGATAAAGGATTCCGTGAAATCCTCCCAGGTGATCCACCTCCCTTGTTGCCAATTATCCAGACTTTGCGCTCGTCACCAGATGCACTCGCCACCTCCACATAATCGCCCTCTCGCAATGCGATGAGATCAAGAATCGCTCACAACGCCTCAACCAGCGGATGGGGTCCCCCGCCATCGTATTCGAAGATCGAATGAGGCAGCACGGGTATCCATCGCCGATCCATGTCCTCTCTTTCTTCTCGCCATCCATGCCCTCCCTTCGCCCCCGCTGCTTTGCCGTGCGCTCGAGTTCATGTGAGAACCCGCTGCCGCCTTCTGGCGGCAATCCCCCAGTGCTGTTTTCATCCTCTCGCCACGCCCTCGCCGCCCATCTCGATGGACGATCGCCTTCCCTTTGTTGGTCTGGCTCTATCCTCCAACAGCCCTTCTCCTTCAAAGCAGCCATCATCTCTCCCATCATTGCCTTCATCTCCTTCATCTCTTTTCTAAGATTGTGACGCGATCTTCTCCTGGAGTCGCCATTGCCCCGGATTGATCGCTCGATAATAAATTGTTACGAGCCGATTCGATGCGAATATGCTCGATGCTGCTGGGTTCCAGGTCGGGCCCGGATCGCAGCTACCCGACGTGCGGAGGACGTCGTGATGGCTTGCGCCTGAGGTTTGGCTGTTTTCGGAGCCACCGCCTAAACTCAGATTTGTGGCATCAAAAGCATGCCCTTTTCTTCCTCCTTTCTTATCATATATATATTCTCCCTAAAACTCCCCTTCCAACAAACTGGAAAGGATAAGACTCAATAACTGAATTATGGAATCTCTCCTAACAGAAACTATAAAAAAGGAATAGGATAATTGCTGTAAACTAATTAAGGAAACTTATCAATCTTATCTGGAAGGTGCCCTCCTAATCTTCATGCGCCGGCGCCTGATTTCCAGCTTCCCTTGCGCTCCTCCGGACATACACTCTGTCCAGAACGTTATCCCTAACACAGATTATGAATTATATTGAATCAATGCATCTTGTAAAGCAACTTGAACTGCCATTTTGTAAACAATTATTAGAATCATAAATCAACCTAAAAATGATCGAGACTTGCAGAGGTTGGTATCCACAGAAATGAAGGAGGAAGTGCCCAGGCAGCTGCACCGATGAACGTGATCGGAATCGGGACATACTGTAGGAACACATGTATATATGAACTTGTCAGAGTTTTATGTCAGTGACTTCTGGATACAAAATGGTGCCTATGTACCCGCTCGTAAATCATGACGTTGTCTGCATTGTTAGGGTAGGTACAATAAAACTATCTCAATTTATTATCAGTTTTGTTTTATACGAAGAGTGCGGAAAAAAGAACCGTTTCTCGTAGTATTGTACGGGGAACAAGATAGATTAGTTATTGTACAAATTTAGAAATAGTTATTATACAGCATCTAGATATAATTATTATACAAGCTAAATTTATTATTTAATTTAAATGATATAGATGAGAGATATAATAAGTAGTGGGCTTTGTTGTTGTATTTGGTCTTAAAAGGGCTTCCATCCGTTGTATAGCCAGGGTGACGGTGTGGAACGCTAACCAACATAAGCTACACAACATCGGCAGTATCAAAGGAATAACGGAGGCATCTGCATGTGACACAATACATTAATTAATGCAGGTACAGGAGATTGCGTTCAGAAATTTCTAATCAACCACCCAGAATCACTGCCTAAATCAAAACTTGCATTTGTATGTGAGTCTGTGAACAAAAGAAAGATGACAGGTGATATGCAATTAAATTTTGAGGGATAAATTGCTAAATCTAGTCACACAATTCATATCAGAAGTAGAGGTGGGTATTTGGGCCGGGCTTTGTAAGACCCTCACTTTTATGCTACAGTGCAAACATAAAAGCAAGATTCTAATGTGCATACTGTGCTAGTCCCATGATCAGTAGCTAGCACGCACAAACACAATTTGGAATCACAACCATACAAAAGTTTCATATTTTATTACAGCGGAAGTATTGATACAATATGACCGACAAGGTCGATTAAACATAGCAAGAAAATCAGATGTCTTGTAGTTTGCCACATAATCCACAGGCAACTGACAAGGTAAAGCCTTAAAAAGAACTGTCGTTAATAATCCCGTAATCCTGCGTCAAAGTAAAGTTCATCGAACATACCTGCATCTTCACCTATAAACAATAATGATAGCAAGGGTGAGTACATTGCGTACTCAGCAAGACTTTGAGTTGTGTGTTTGGAATGCAGGCTGATCCTAGAATAAAGCTTCTACGGTTAACTTTTGCTTAGAGCCAAATTGAATTATTAAATACTGAATAGTAGAGTGAAAGCGAAAATTTGTAAAAGTAAATAAATGAGTAAAGTAATAAGTATGTACTTAAAAGTAATAAGAAGAGATAGATAACTCACAACCCTTCGTGAATAAAATGTAATAAAATACCCACATCCCTTCGTGAGTGATAAAACGTCCAGTCCCATCATATGAAATATTATCTGAAGAATAAACTTTTGTCCACACAGGGCACAACAGCTGAATTCAACCTTGCCAACGTAATGTCAAGTATTGAATCATCTGTAAGGGTAAGCTCACCAAAACATTTTATCAAAACAGCTAACTAGTGTCAGTTCGCCAAGTCGTCCATGACCGTGGACACGGCTATTCGAATAGTTTTAGACTCTGCAGAGTTGTACAGCTTTACCCACAAGATATGTCCTCCCCTTGTGCAATCGATATAAGACACACTTCCTTTGGTGTGCCCACAAGGAGTTCATAACGAAACCGTTCGATTACTTGAACCTTAACTTTGCACTAGCCTAATGACGTTACTCCTGACTATAATGGAAGCTAAAAAGGTAAAAAGAATTCTGGAGTTAGTGACCCACCAGGAATAATGTGACCCCAAATTCATAGCCGGCGTACAATTACAACGGCAGATGCCAACACCTCGGTGATGACACCTCCTCGAGCAAACCTATATCCGAATGCCCGTGCTACAACCGCCTACCGGTGTGCAAAGCTAATTCCCAAATAATTTAATAAGTTAAGACTGTCGATCCGGTACTTGTGGATGTACGGTTTACTTGGATCATGCAACACTACGTTCGGTCCTTAAAGTGACATGGGCGATACTCCACCCTATCTACGTACACATTAAAACATGTACATCCGGCTATTGCCAATAATCACCCACGTCGAAACTATAGTTTTATTTCCAGAAAAAGAAAGTGTCAATAACCACATTATTCCAACAGGTTCAAAATTAATGTTCATCATGTCCAACAATTTTAGTTCATCACGAACAGTATAACCATCCGTTCGTGTTCCCAGTCTAAAGCAGGGCTAAGCATATGCATGTAATAATCGAGTATACCCATTTTGTGTGTCCATCAACAATCTAGGGTTTCATCTATCACTACTGATTAAGGAAAGCCATCAATGAAGGTTATATCTACCATTCTTCCCATAATATAGCAGTGTATACAAAGTATAGCATATGCATGCAAATTTTATTTTAATTCTTCTTGTTAAAGGAAAAATAGGATCTACATGAGTGCTTGCCTTGCTATCCGTTGTTTTCAGTGACGAAGCCGAAGTTGGATTCTTGAAGTTGTTGACGACGAAGTCCGAGACGTCGGATTATACATGTCGCATAACGGAAAAGATTGCAAATAGCAAATAACACTTTCAATAAGGGCAAAAGGAAATCAGATGGAAAAATCAAATATAAAACATTCATAAAACAAGCATGGGTCGCGGTTCAGGGTTTCGAGACCGTATAAGCGAGTGTGTTACTTCTACGCTATAGTTTCTACTATTGTTTAACGGTTTGAGGGTTGCATCACACAGACACTTATTCTTTAGGATTTATTTTACTTTATTTTACGAATTCAGGAAGCTAAGATTGTAAGATTAAATATACTATGATTCATTTTCAGGGTGTGAAATTGTTTGTACTTAATATTGATCAGTGCATGAAACAGCAGGAGTGAGAGTAGCTATAAATTGCAAGGTTAAGCTTAAGTACATGCATCGTTACTACAATCCTTAGGGTTTATCTCTTGCACGGTTATGTTTTAAATAGGATTCATATGCAAAGCATGTTATAAATTAAATATTTTCTTAGAGTATGGTAGTCCATATACTAGAGAGCAAGTCTGAGCTATTCATCCTAAAATTCTCATTTAGACGCGATATTCTACGGGCTGTCGAAAAGGCTTAAGTATTAGTAAACTTTACACGATAACGGTTTGTCTTTGTTTTATACTTGCGGTTGCACCTTAAAGAGTCATTTAATGATTCTTTAGGAAATGATGGGGGATATCTCTAATAGCGTTTTAAAGTTAGTTCCGTGACATTTCATTTAATCCATGAGGTTTTTCAACTAAAAGAGCATTAAGATCTAATATAATCTTAACCCTACATTGCATGCATATTAATTATTTTTACAAGATTAACTAGTACTGAATTAGGGGTATTTAAACACAGATTTTACCAGTGTTAGTACTTAATACTTATTTCTACACCTTAACTTATACTCTAATCATAGGTGTAATAAAGGTAGGGTTATGAGCAAAATTAGTTTAAGTCTAACTAAAGTTTATCTCACTTTGATTGTGATAGTTCATGTCGGAATCCTGATTATTACTGTAGGGTCGCAAATACCCTATTTTATTCTCAAGATATCAACACACACGAGGTTCCTTATATGGCTTACATATGAGCAGGTATATTTGAAATCATGGTTTAAATTGAGTTATATGTCATTTATCATTACAGGATAGTTGTCTTAGTCCTATAGCATGTTAAATTAAGACTATACATGTTTAATGACATAATAAAGTTAAAGATTGGTTTAATTAGGGTCCCTACTTAGACTGCTCACATCTGATTAAATCTTTACTTAAGGATATGATTTATTAAACCAACTAAAGCTTGCTTTAAATTAGTGTTTGACATTTCAAACCTAAGGAACAATCAAATCAATCGAGTTTGCTTAAGATTCAAGTGGTTAATTAAACTAAGAATATTAATTGCACTGAATGTAATCATATTCTTTATGCACTTTACTCTCTCTCTGCTTTGAGCCAATTAGCTAGACACCATCTAACTTGGTCTCACCTGACAGGGAGAAAAGGGATTAGAGCTAGCTCAGTAGGTGAGGAAGTTCTAGTGCAGTTTGCTGTTGCTTTGGCTGGCCTTCTATTGGTACTTAAAAGTGGTGTGAGCTTGGTTGTTTGGACGGGGAACAAAGGAGCTAGTTTGGCTATTTGACTTTGAGATCATTGGTTAGTCATTCAAGAATCAAACAGAGCACATCAAGCAGCCAATAAACTGATTAGTGATTACTGAAAGATACAATCACCATGTAATAGGAACAGACAAAACTCATGATTGAAATTTAGGTGCTATAGACTAGCTTAATACTAAACAACTTGATTCCCTTGTCAGGATTTAAATGAATCTATGCTAGTTGTTTATACCTTGGCTGAAGGATAGAGCAGTTCTTCGCGCAGCTACAGTAGCCGTGCTATGGAAGGGCTCTGAACATGCACAGCTGGCTGCAGTGCACGAGCGGAAGTAGGGATGGCAAAATTACCCGTGGGTTCGGGTATCCATGGGTACCCGACCCGATGGGTTCGGGTATGTGTTTGATTTTAGACCCGCGGGTTTCAAATTTCGGGTTTGGGTTCGGGTTCAGGTTCGGGTCCGGGTTCGGTTCTGCACCCGTGGGTACCCATGGGTACCCGAATTAATTAATATAAATTAAAAATAATGGAAAGTTAATTCAAGATTTTCAAGCATCGTTCGAGATGTAAAATGCGGTAACTTTCATGATTATATACACCATATATTTTTCCTTTAAACATAGAAATTACAAATGAATTGATTGACAATTGATGGTTGAAAATTTGATTGCGAGGTGAATTTAATTTCGGGTTCGGGTACCCGTTTGGGTTCGGGTACCCATCGGGTTCGGGTATGGGCGTGGGGATGTACCCGTGAGAGATTTCGGGTTCGGGTTCGGGTATGAATTTCGGGTTTCGGGTTTGAGTCTGCGGGAGGTTTACCCGCCCGTACCCGCCCGATTGCCATCCTTGAGCGGAAAGCTTCAGGCAAAGCAAGAAATGGAAGGAGACGACGTCGGTGAGGCTATGGAGGGCGATGGCTAAGGCTGAGATGGGCTACAATGGTGGCACGGCAATAATAGTGGCTGGCGAACCAGAGCTTACGGTGATAGAGTTCTTCAGCCAGTGGAACAAGCAATTGGGTTGGGGTTTTTAATCGGTGAGGTTACAACGGAAAAGGTGTAGTCTGCGGGGAGCTCTAGCTGTGCTTAAATAAACCATGGAAATGGTATGAGCAGGGTTTAAACGGAGGTATGATGGCGGCTTGATATTGCGGCGGCTCAGTTCTACGCCATGCGAGAAGTTGCATGAAGTTTCCTCACCGGTGCAACGTGGATTAAGAGCATTAAGTGATGTGCAGGCTTGTTGGAGAGAGGCATTGTCAGGGCAGTAAATTTTGGCGCAGAAGAAGCAAGGAACAAGGGTTACAAGGCGGTAGCTTGATGTGTGTCCCGCGCAGAGAAATGCAGAGGAAAGAAGCAGCTTCGACTGAATTCTTGCCGTGGCAGGGCTTGGTCTCAAGCAAAGGTTTAGCAAGTGGGCATTAATTCTTTACTAGTTACATGCCCGTGCGTTGCTACGAAAAACAAAATTGATAACGAAAAATAAAGATTAAAAAATAAAAAAATTATTTCATAAGATTAAACATCTATCTTTAACGTTTCGTTTCTTACGAAAGCTGGCTAATTAAAGCAACGCTTCGTTTTTTGCGTAGGGCAATTAAGCAGAGCAATTAAGTAGGGCAATTAAGCAGGGTAATTAATGACGTGGGTAGAACTCACCACTGCCACCAACTGCTGCTTTATAATAGTAGAGATCATGGCAGCAAGGTCGGCTGAGGAAAAAGCATGGTGATGAGGCCTTTCATTAATGGCTGGCTCCACTTGGAAGGGACTCAAAAGACTACAATTCCAATTTCCCTTGTTCAGACAGCACGGTCAAACAATTAATTGGGGAACCAAAGCATGGTAAAACTTTTTGTCACTTTTTACTTGGCGTCCATGATAAGTTTTCTCCTAATAGTAAAAATCTTAGTTAAGTATTCGCAGTAAATTAATTACAATAATTCTGACAACATGCACCGTACAGAATTCCTACTTCGAAATTTGATTTATTTAAGGGCATAAATCAACTTATAAATTTTTGAAACTTTTAATGAATATTTATATCCATGTCAGAGTTATACCATAAAAATTTCAGATTCATAACCTAAGTATTTATTTCCTGAAAATTCTTTTACTACATTTTTCTGATTTTCAGGATTGGAGTAAACAAATAGGAATAAATAGTAAAACTAGTTATTTATTTTTGTAAATTTTCGTGGACAAGGATAAAGTAACTGAGGGCTCATGGTAAAAATCTTAAGTGCTGGAACGGTCTAGGATTTGCTACAAAATTCTGACAATGGTTTTTAGTCAAAGATAAGGTTCCACATTTATTTTACCTTATCAACTTGCAAATGGTTTCACATTTTCTTTTGACCAGCCAAGATGGTTTCTAGAGCACTCTAGGGTTATCTAAAAATTACTATGGTGATTTTAATCTTTTACCATTTTACCATTTTATCTTTTACCTCTTTATCTTTTGCTTCTTATCTTTTTGTCAATTCCCTTTTCAAAGAAGGAAAATCAATAAGTGGTTTTTGAATTTCAGAAAAGATGTTTATTCAAAAATTAAGATCATCGTTGAATTTTATTTTAATAATTTGTTCTTTTGGAAAAGAATTTTCCAAATCGAATTTACTCTTTATCAAGTTTTTAGGAAAAAGATATGAGGATATCAAATTTCAAACTAAATTCTTGATTCCAATCTAAAATTGCTATTTGATTTTATTTTTAAATTTTAGATTTTCATTTTTCTAATTTTTGAAAATGTTGGGATGTTACAGGCTTCTTCAGGCCGACCCAAGGCACGGCTGGCATGGGCTAGTCTAAGCCCAGCCCAGCACGTAAGAGAACTGTGTCGTGTCGGCTCGGCACTGTAGTTTGAGCCGTGCCGGGCTCGGGAACCGGGGATGACGGGTGGCACAGCCTGGCACGACATGGCGGCGGCATTGCCGCGGCCCGCGGCAGGGCACATCAGCCGTCCACAACAGGGGTGTGAGAGAGAGAACCGGGGGTTGCCTGGGGAGTGCTGTCTCGTCGAGGTGCCGCGTCGGGCCTCCGAGCCGCAGCACTAGGCCACCTCGCGCGCCGCGTCGCAGCCTTAGGCGCCCGCCGTGGCCGTCGCCTCGCTCTACCGCCTCGTGCATTTCCCCGTCGCCTCGTGCACAACCTCATCGCAGCCTTGGCCTCGCGTGGGAGGAGGGAGAGGCCGCCTGGGACCCCTCGTTGTTGCCTCGCATGGTCGCGCTGCCTTGGCTCCCATGCCACAGCACCTTTGCTCCCACGCCGCCACGCCGTGGCCTCGGGCGGTCGCGCTGCCCCACCATGGCCTCTCCACCTCGGCTCCCCACCGCGACATGCCGCCTTGCCGTGGTTGCCGCCCGTGGCCGCTGTGGTGGGGAGTGGGAGAGAGTGAGGAGAGGTAGAGGGGAGCCTGACCATGGGGTAGGGAGGCGCGCGCGACCAAGGTGAGGCAAGGTGAGGGTCGGGCCATGGGGGAGGGAGGCGAATGGAGGGAGGTGGGCAGTTGGTCGGCTCAAGAGAAAAATGAGGGGATTGGGGGAACGAGAAAAAAGGAGCGTCGGTTGGGGGGGGGGAAAGGGGGACAAAAAAAGGGAAAAGGGGAAACTTGAAAAATAGGTTAAAAAAAGAGGGAAATGGGAAAAGGAGAGAAAATAAAATAAAATAGGAAAATTCAAGTAATTAAAAAAAATTATGGATGCTTAAATAATCTAAAATAAAATTAGAAAATCCGTCTTTGACCATTGCTCATCCTCTCCGACTCTCTATGTTATTCTCTCTGGCTTACTCTATCTCTCTGTGTGTCCTTCCCTCTCTCTCTGCTCACTCGCTCGTCTGTCTCATCACCGGTGATTATGTGCGGCTTACCAGGGTCCTTTCGTTATCGTTGTAATAGTGCAAATGGGCGAGAGAGATTGAGAGAAAGAGGAAACAGAGGGGGGCAACGGGCAAGAGGGAGAGAGAGACATGGGAGAGAGATTGAGAGAGACGGGTGAGAGAGAGGGAGGGAGCTGAGACAGATTGAGAGAGACGGGCGAGAGAGGGAGCTGAGAGAGGTGGTTCTTGCAAGAAGCTGCTCTCTCTCGCCTGTCTCTCAATCTCTCTAATCTCTCTCTCTCTCTCTCTCTCTCTCTCTCACGCGCGTGTGTGCCCATCTCTCTCAATCTCTCCCTCTCTTTCGCCTGTCTCTCTCACTCTCTTTCTCACCCGTTGCCCCCCTGTCACTCATGTTCAGTACACCCCTCACTCTATATACCTTTCAAGAATAAATAAATTTAAATTATTTTTTCTATAATATTTGTATCAACTACCTCAGCTCTATGCGTCTCCAGTTCATTTCATCTCGTTACAATAGTGCAAATAGACCGGCTCTGTGCATCTCCGGCTCCTTTCATCTTGTCATAATAGTGTAAATGGTCCGGGTCTAGATCAGCACGGCACGGCACGGAGCGCAAATAGACAGTGTCTGACACAACGGACATGACGGGCCATCATAGCCCAGCACAGTTCAAACACGAAGTATAATGAACCCGTGCTAGACCAGCCCAGCACGGCACGATGTCCACCTCTAATTAAACCATGCATAGGGCTAGAATGCAAACAACTTACACCAGAACGATATAGTAATTCTTGCCCGCGTTGCATTCAGAAACCGCAAAGGAAGCCACCGCGCAGACTAGCTGGTCCGGCCACCCTGGTGATCAGTAGGACACGGTCAATCGTCTCTATCGCCATTTTAGTCCCGAGTTAAAAAACTTGGAATGCGTAAAAAGTTATACTATTTAAATTACTATGGCCATGCCTTATCAAGTATTCCGTTTTTTTAACCTCTGCATTTTGGTAAACATTGATAGGTATCCAGGTTTATCTCATATCATCTGGGCGACAAATCTAGGATGAGAGATAAAAATACTACTACAAAAGGCGTTATATTAGACCCCTCGTTACTAACTGTTTTTTTTATAAAAACCGTTAGAAATGAGAATCGAGTACATCATAGATGGTTTTTGTCTAAAACCGTCTGCGATGACCATTTTTAGTAAATAAAAACAGAGAGCTCCGACTTCCTCTGTATTTTTAGAGTTTTTCGAGCTATTTTGGAGGTGGCTACAATTGAGAGGTGATCTGGTGGAAAGTGATCCTGGATTTGGAGTTGTGATTGTAGATCCTTTTTGTTCTAGGTCATCTAAGATTAGTAATTGGTTCAAATTTTCACTATATTTAAGATCTAGCTTAGTAAAGAGAGAAATAAAGATGGTTTTTAGATCTAGTTTGGTGTAGATCCATTTGTTCTCTGTGATATAAAGTAGTAATTGATTATAATTGCATTATACTCAATATGTAGACAGTTATTTAAAGGAAGGTGATGTAGGCTAATAATTGGTTGTAATAGCACTATATTCAAGGTATATACATCTAGCTTGGTAAAAAAGGAATTGAAGATGGTTTTGATATAACTTGATGTAGATCCATTTGTTCTCTTCGATCTAAAGTAGCAATTGGTTCTAATTGTATTATACTCAAAATGTAGCTAGCTATGTAAAGAGAAAGTTGAAGATGCTGAGTTTAAATGTAGCTTATATATATATATATATATATATATATATATATATATATATATATATATAGCTAGTGTGTACTATCGATAGCACAGATCCTCCGTGTTATAGGGTTGTGTTTGCAAAATTCGAAGACGAAACTATTGATCCGAACCGTGCATTCTATTCATCTCATTGAAATCTCACTACCCACAAAATTTTATATTTTTTGAATTTTTTCTCCTATTTGTTTTGTATTTTCAAAAACCAGCTTCATTGGACGCCCCACAACTAATTAGATCGTGGATTTTGAAAAATACAAAATAAATAGAAGAAAAAGTTCAAAAAATATAAAATTTTGTGGGTAGTGAGATTTCAATGAGATGAATAGAACGCACGGTTCGGATCAATAGTTTCGTCTTCGAATTTTGCAAACACAACCTTATAACACGGAGGATCCTCTCTCTCTCTCTCTAAGCCGTCCACCTTGATTCATCTGGACCATACGTTGTGCGATCGGACGGCTTAGAACGTGGGTAGTACAAGTTCACTTTGCTATCGATAGTATTCTAGCCATCCTCTCTCTCTCTCTCTCTCTATATATATATATATATATATATATATATATATATATATATATAAGTTAATCGATAAGTTTAAATGTAGCATATGTGTGCATGTGCATTCCTAACATACTTAATTCATTATTTAACACCTATTGTTACATACGTATAAACATACATACATACATACATATATATATACATACATATATATATATATACATACATATATATATATATACATACATATATATATATATACATACAAGCTACAGTTAAACTCAATTACTACTTTATTGAGTATAATGCAATTACAACCAATTACTACATTACATCATAGAGAATAAATGGATGTACACCAAGCTAAATCTAAAAACCATCTTCATTTCCCTCTTTACCAAGCTAAATCTTACATATAATGCAAATTTGAACCAATTACTAACCTTAGATGACCTAGAATATAAGGATCTACAATCACAACTCTAAATCCAGAGTCACTTTCGACCAGATCATTTCTCAATCGCAACCACCTCAAAAATAGCTCAAAAAACACTAAAATACAGAGGAGAGCAGGGCTCCCTGTTCTTATTTACTAGAAATGGTCATCACAGATGGTTTTAAACAAAAAACTGTATGTAATGAGCCCCAGGCACATATTTTAGCTAAAAACCGTCTGTGATGTGAGGGACCTCGTCATAGACCGTTCATGGCTAAAACTGTCTGTGATAGGCCCCTCGTCACAGACGGTTTTTATTTTAGCCAAAAACCGTCTGTGATGTGAGGGGCCTCATCACAGATGGTTCATGGTTAAAACCATCTGTGATATGCCTGTGACTCATCCCAGATGGTTTTTTGTTTAAAACCGTTAGTAATGTTGTGTCTAATATAACCTCTTTTATAGTAGTGATTGTACATAACCTAAGTAGACAAATATCTCATATTTGTTTTCTACCAATTTTGCGACTCCGGGTAATAATAATGGTATTTCCAACAAAATGCTAATGTGCTAACTGGTGAAGTGGTCCATGTGGGAGTTGCACATATTTGTTTTTTGACCAAGTTGATGTAAATTGTGTTTTCATTTCCTTTTGTCAAGAGCCCAAAAATCAATCTGCCAGGGGTATTCATGGCCAGACACTTGGCTACATCTTGGTCAATAGTTCACAATTAATGGTTTTTCTTGAAAAAAAGCAGCCCCAGCAATACCCTTTTATTGTATTTTTCTCGAGGGAAAAAGAAGTTTATTGATTGCCCATACAACTGTGCAACTCTTGCCCATACAACTGTGCAACTCTTGCTCCTCTCATTTTTCAAAACCCACATTTCACTCCTATTAAACTATAAACCAGGTATAGATTTCCTAGTTTCGATGCTAGCAGGGTATATTACTGTTGGGTAACGCGGTATGCTACTCTAGCACAAATTAAAATTTTCTACCGCGCAACCAGAAAGCTACTCGCGAGAAAAGGATCATAGATCAATTACCACTAGACGCGCAGTTGCGGAATCCTTCGCACGTCGATGTAGTGGATCGTTCCCGCCGCAGTCGTGGATCGTCCTCGCCTCGCCGTGGATCGTCCTCGCCTCGTCCGGCTGCGAATCGTCCTCGCATGCTGCAGTCGCAGCAGCGTCACCACAGCAGTCCACACGTCCAGGGATGAGACGTCGTGCGTCGGTGTGCAAGCACCGGATCGCTCGGCAGGGGCAGCGAGAGGAGGTGCCTAGGGTTTCGGGTGAGGCACCTCAAAACCGCACGGGAGAGTGTATCCTGCGCCCAGCCTCCTCCCCTTCTTATATAGCCACGAGGTGAAACCCTAGGCAGTCAGGGCCCATCTACGCGCTAAGCCCACGAGGTCCATTAATTACGGATCCAATCCGAATTAATGCGTCCTAGCCCGTTAAGTGTGTGACCCTGTAGGTTCATGCGCATTTGGACATGGATTCAAAAAACCCTTTTTCTAATCCAATAGTCGATAGCGGCTCCTTGCAGAGCATGCCAACTCCCAAACGCATATGAGTAAAGTACTGATGTAATAATCCCTTTGCCAAACTATATGAAGATCGAACTCAAGGCGAGAAGAATGTCATCCTTTGACAGTTCGATCCATCTCTCGTATCTGTGATATATTAATAAGTTGTGATTGACTCCTCAATCACGGCATGGCCATGCACTTCCTTAATAATATCACACGAGTGGCCTAGACATACATCTCCATTACACCGGAGTGGCAAATCCCATCTTGATCGCTCACTTCCCTCTGCATGTTTCATAGTGAACATGAAAGCTACCTTTATAACTATCTGGTTAGGAAATAGTATTTGGTAACCCCAAGGTAAACTATTACACATGTAGGAAATGTGACAATCTCAGGTCTAAGGATCATACATCCACTATGTATAAGATACACTGATGACACATAAGAATGTAACATTCTCGCAGTGTCTCATTGTGGGTCTATCTAACCCATGTTCTTCAACATGCGTCCACAATGTATTGATAATATCTCCATATCCCACATGATCATCAAACAATACATGTGCTGATCTATTCATCGTTGTCCTATACGATGATACCTGATCATAGATATTTATCGAATTATATCAATAAGTAAAGAGCTTCATAAACAAATCACACACTTGTTGATCAAAACAATGATATACATTTATTGGACCAATAATCATATTATTATTCATAAACATAGTCATGTTTCAATCATCCATATGATTGCCTCAAGGGCATGACACTAACAATTACATCTATTATTTGAGAAGGATTTGAGAGAGCTTAGGTCATCCACATCACCTTTATGCCAATTTGCGAAAAAGTACCTCCCTTTTTTTTGAATTACGGATAGGTTCCTATAAATTACGAAGAGGTCGTTTGCGATTTTTTGTGAGGGTAAGAAAAATATTTCTAAATTGTATTTAGGTCACTGGTTTGTTACTTTACAGAAAACCCCCCGTTAAATACAAATCTCGAACGAGCTCTTTTCTAATTTTTCAAGATAGTGATCAGGTCCAAAAATATAACAAACATGTCTCTGGCCCTTACGTCCAAGTCATTTATCTGTTTTTCCCGGAAAAAATATTTTCGTCAACAGAAATATGTGTACATCTCTATCTCTAGAAAAAAAAATTGAACTTGATCTCTAATCTCTAGATTTGTTTCCCAACTCGATCTCTAATATTTTTCGAAACGTGTATTATTACTGGATGAACGCATAGAGTGTTAAACTCGATAAAAGAAGGTTGACATCTCTAATATTTTTTGTAATATGTATTATTACCCGGTTAACACAAAGAGTATTTGTGAAATCATGTGCTGAAAAATTGGCTTAGAATTAAATTTGCAAAATGTGTTTGTTCATGTGTTTTGACAATTTGACAAGAAACAGTAAGTTTCGCTTTGGCGCCGGACCAAACTTATAGAAAAGCAAGAAGTTTTCCCTGTACAACAGACCAACTTTTTTGGTTCTTTGTAAACTTGCTTTTGACAACCTCATTCTTCCATGTACAACAGACCAACTTTTTTGGTCTGTCGTAAATGTGCTTTTGAAGGTTGTTGTGCCAGACCAAGTTATTGAAAAACAGTAAGTTTTACATGTACGACGGACCAAGTTTTTGGGTCTGTCGTGGACGTGTTTTTCAGATCATAAGCCGAACTCAATTTTACAAGAAACCAGTAAGTTTTGCATGTACAACGGACCAAGTTTTTGGGTCTGTCGTGAACGGCTTTTTGAGGATTGATTTCGCATGTACAACAGACTGATTTTGTTGGTCCGTCGTAAACGTGTTTTCGCCGGAATGGTTTCTTTTGGAACCGAGAGTTTCACTTGTACAACGGACCGATTTTGTTGGTCCGTCGTGAATGGACTTTTTCTAGGGTTTTTGATTTTGGTCCGTTGTAAACGTGTTTTGCTCGGTTTGGATGTTTTGCAAGATTTGAAATGGTTTGAATTTGAGATTATGAAATTTGTGATGATTTCATGATACTTGTTTTGAAGTGGACTTTATGCAATGCTCATGTGAGTAGTTGCATGGATTGACTTTGAGTCAAGTCGTGGACTTGTGCTCGGATTTGTTTCGTGGTTTGTTCATGTGCAGGTATTGCTCGAAGACGAATGTGGTCGATGACGGGACCGGAACTAGGTTCATGGAGGAACTGAGGTTCGGGACTAGGTTCAGGAGGAACTGAGGTCTTGGTGGTCAAGGATGTCATGCGGGACGTTCGGGCTAAGAGAATGGTGCACATGAAGAATGGTTAGTCACGTGAGAATGGCAGGAGGTCATTCGCGTGCAAAGTGTTAGTCACGTGAGTATGGCGGGTGGCCATACGCGTGCAAAGTGTTAGTCACGTGAGTATGGTAGGGTTGCCATACGCGTGCAAGAGTTGTACTCGGCCAGGTTGGGCCAAGTAGAGTTGTGTTGGATACGGATTCCTTATAGGTAATAGGAATCATATTCGTAACTCTTTGTGGGTTGGTGCTTTAAATAGGTGGGGGGTCTCCTGTTGAAAGGCACCAAGCAGAGCTAAGCGCATCAAGCCTTGAGCTTGGTTTTAGGGTTTGTACTCTTTTGATGAGAGTATTTTAGACAAGAAATAAAGATCAATTCTTCCAAGATTTTTGCGTGCTACAGTAACCACGTCGCTACATTATTTTCTGTTTTGGTTCTTGTTTGCATGCTTGTTCTAATTCTAGATTGGTTTTTGATCGTTGAGTTTCATCTTGATTTAGAGTTTCTCAAAGTCTAGTTGATTAATCTTTTGAAGATCTTGTTTAATCTTGAAGTTTTGATTAGATCGATTCTCGTCAAGTTCTGGATCAGTAAGCTTGCGAAGCTCATAACTTTTGATCCGTAAGTCCAATCAAGCTGATTCTTTTTGGGTTCGATTCGTATTGAAATCTAGTTTCTCGTGTCCAAATTTCAGATCAATCTAACGGTTGGATCTTCGGGAATTTGCATTTTACCGAACCTCTGTCATTCTGTTTTTGTCGAAAACGAGGCAATTATTTGGTTCTGTTTTGGGGTGAATTTTAATAGGTCAAGAATTTGGTTTTAGCTTCCGCACAATCATTCACCCCCCCCTCTGATTGCTATATTCGTATACTTCGATCCTACAAGTGGTATCAGAGCAAGGTTCCTCTAATCTATCTTAACCGGTGATTAGATCAATGGATCGTTATTCGACAAAACCATGTGTGTTCGATGGTGTTGATTTTCAGTTTTGGAAGGCCAAGATGGAGGCGTTCATCCAAGCACAGGGCTTCACAATTTGGGAGAAGGTGTACAAGCCATATGAAGTCCCTGCAAACGACAACGTCAACGACACCAATCGCACACATGTTGAAGCAAATAGCAAGGCGCGCAACTTGATCATCCAAGGCTTGGGACGCAGCGACTTTGATCGTGTGGTTCATCTTCGATCCAAGCATATGAGGTATGGAAATCTCTTTGTGATTACCATGAGGGTTCTAACATCACAAAGAGGTTCGCCAAGATATTTACAAAAAGAATACATGCGTTTTGAGATGAAACCTAGTGAATCAGATGACTTCTTTGCGTTTCAATAAAATTCTTAGCAATCTACGTCTTTGTTGGAGTTAGCTACACTGATGCTGAAAATGCTCGACAATTGCTTAGTGCTTTGGACATGTCGGTGTGGGAGATGAAAGTAACATCTATACAAGAATCTACTACCATGAGCACACTCACATTAGATGTTCTTTACTCTAAGTTGAAAACTCATGAGTTGGATGTTCTTGCCAGAAGGGTAACATTAAATCAATTGCTTTGATCTCTAACCCTAACATGTCAAATGCAAATTCTTCTTCTAGCTTTGCCTTGTCTTCCATGTCTTCTTTAATGTGATGAGCAACTTGAAGAGTTTCCTGAAGAAGATCTGGCACTACTCTCTTCTCGCTTTAACAAAGCTTTGCAGAATGTGAGAATGAGAAAGAGAGGTGGTCCTCCAAGATGCTATGAGTGTGGTGACCTCAACCATATTCGCACAAATTGTCCTAAGCTTGCAGGAAAAACATCAAAGGAGGAGAAGGACAACGATAGAAGGAATGAGAAGAAAAGGTTCTCGTCAAATGATAGGAAGAAGAAAAGCTTCATCAACCGCAAGGTGGTTCACCGAGTTCTTTCCGCTCTTGAACAAGTCAATTTGAGCGATGTGGACTCGGAGAGCAGCGAAGATGATGCAACTCCAAGCAAGCATGATTTGATGGGACTATGTCTCATGGCAAGCAGCAAGGATAGCCTCACCGAGGACGATCACGTCAGCGACTTCAATGAGGTAGATCCCTCTTATGATGAATTAGCTATTGCTGTTGCTCGTCTTGGAAAATTGCTTGACAAACGTGATAAGAAAATTAAGAAACATGATTTCATTGTTGAAACATTGAATGCTGAAATTGCTAGACTTAAGACTTTGATTCCTAGTGATGATACTTGCAAATCATGTGACTTAATTTACAATGAGCTCACCTTGCTTAGGAAAGAACACGCTCTTCTGTTGCATCTAAATGAGAAAAATGAGAAACATGTTAAACATGCTAGCTGTTCCACTGATGATTTGCATGGTTCAACTTCTTGTTCTAAATGCTCAACTCTTGAATTAAAATTGAAAGATGCAAATACTAGGATTTCTCAATTGACTGATAATCTGCTTACACATGAGGTTCTTTCATGCTCTACTTGTCGTAAACAGAAAGAGAAGGTTGATAATCTTTGCAATAATTGTTTAACTCTTGCCAAGAAAGTTGATTACCTGCAAAACTCTTTGGAACGATTCACTAATGGCAAGAAAAAATTGAACATGATTTTGGATCAATCTAAGGTTAGCTCAAACAAGAGAGGTTTAGGCTTTGATCTTCATGCTTCATTTGAAACTAAACCTCGCACTGTTGTTAATGCTCCTTGCAAAATTGAGATTCTTAATGAGCCTAAAAAGATTGCTTTTAAATCTGCTGGTTTTCTCTCTTCTACTATGATGAATGCAAAATGTGCTTCTACTGTTAAAGACAAACTTCATGCTAAGTACACTTGCACTCATTGTGGTAGAGATGGACATCTAGTAGATTTTTGCTTTAGACTAGCCAGACAAAGAAAGGAAAGAAATGACTAAGGCTAGGTCTAACTTCAGAAAAGCACACTTTGCTTCTCACTATGCGCCGAGAGTGTTGAAAACACCTTCTGTTCCTATAAACATGAGAAAAGGAAAAGCTGATTTTGTGCATAAAAATTCTCGTGTTGTGCCTACTGTTGTGCGTCGTGTGTCTCGATCTTTGGATTCCCAAAAATCTCATTCCTAACCCCAAGATCTGAGACCTCGACATGTTTTGTTGCTATGTAGGTTTCTCGCGAGGAAGGAGAACATATGGCTAGTGGATTCCGGATGCTCACGCCACATGTCCGTGATAAGAATTGGTTCTCCTCCTCACTCGTGCATCTCGTCTTTGAAAGTGTTACTTTTGGAGATGCTTCTTCCTCTTTGTTGTGGCAAAAGGTACAAGAAAGGTAAGTGACAAGTTTATGTTCAAGGATGTGGCTCTTGTTGAAAACTTGAAATATAACTTGCTTTCTGTCTCTCAAATGCTTGATGAAGATCTTGAGATAAGCTTTAAGAAAAATGAATGCAAAGTGCTAGATGCTTCAGGTGATCTTGTGTTCAAGATTTCTCGTTTTGGAAGAGTTTTTAGAGCTGATTTTGATGCATCACCTTCTTCTAAACATAGGTGTCTAATTGCCAATGTTTCTAAAGATTTATTCTTTTGGCATCGTAGACTTGGTCATGTTGGTTTTGATCATCTTACTCGTGTAAGCAGTTTAGATCTCATACGTGGCTTGCCTAAGCTTAAGGGTGATAGCAATTTAGTATGTTCCTCTTGTAGACATGGTAAGATGATTGCAGGTTCACATCCACCTCTTACCATGGTGATGACAAACGCTCCAGGACAGCTTCTACATCTTGATACAGTTGGACCATCTCGAGTTCAATCCTTTGGAGGCAAATGGTATGTGCTTGTGATTGTTGATGATTTTTCTAGATACTCTTGGGTATACTTTATGGCATCTAAGGATGAGGCTTTTAGTCATTTTAGAAGTCTTGTTCTTAGGCTTTCTATTGATCATCCAGGAGCTCTCAAAGCTATTAGAAGTGATAATGGAACTGAATTCAAAAATGCTTTTTTTAATCACTTTTGTACTGAAAAGGAATTGATCATCAATTTTCATCACCTAGAGTGCCTCAACAGAATGGTATAGTTGAAAGGAAAAACAGAACATTGGTTGAGATGGCTAGAACCATGTTAGATGAACATCACACTCCTAGGAACTTTTGGGTCAGCGATTTCAACTGCATGTTATGTTTCAAACCATGTGTTTTTGAGATCAAAATTGGGTAAGACTCCATATGAGCTTCGGTTTGGACATAGACCTTCTGTTTCTCACTTTCGAGTTTTTGGATGCAAATGTTTTGTCTTGAAATCTGGAAATCTTGATAAATTTGAAGCTAGATCAACTGATGGCATTTTTCTTGGATATCCTGCTCATACTCGTGGCTATCGTGTGCTTGTTTTGGAAACTAACAAAATTGTGGAAACTTGTGAAGTTACTTTTGATGAGTCTAGTCCAGGTACTAGTCCAAGTGATGCAGGTACAGGCGCATACATTCAGGGGGAGAAAATCTTTAAAGATAATGATGATGTTGAAGATGATGTCTTGACTCTTCCTAATGCACAACAAGCTGTAGCACCCTTGGCACCTACTACTACATCACCTACAGCTAACCATCCTCAAGCTACAACATCATCTGTACATGCTGAAAATGAAGAAGGAGAAGGAGAAGTCTCAAAAGCCAATGCTCCCTTGCACATTCAAAAAATGCATCCATCTGAACAAATGATTAGAGACCTAAATGAGAGAGTCACTCGATCCAGGTTTATTCATTCTGACACTCATGCTCATTCTGCTTTAGTTGCTTCTTTTGAACCCAAAGATATATCTCATGCATTATCTGACGAATCTTGGATCAATGCCATGCATGAAGAATTAGAGAATTTTGAACGAAATAAAGTTTGGAAACTTGTCTCACCACCTCCTGATTTTAATGTTATTGGAACTAGATGGGTTTTCAAAAATAAACAAAGTGAGGATGGTGTTGTTGTTAGAAACAAGGCTAGATTGGTTGCTCAAGGTTACACTCAAATTGAAGGCTTAGATTTTGATGAAACCTTTGCTCCTGTTGCTAGAATTGAAGCCATTAGAATCCTTTTAGCTTTTGCTGCATCCAAAGGTTTCAAATTGTATCAAATGGATGTGAAAAGTGCTTTTCTGAATGGCTACATAAATGAGGAGGTTTTTGTCAAGCAACCACTTGGTTTTGAAAATCCAAAGTTTCCAAATCATGTGTTCAAACTATCAAAAGCTTTGTATGGTTTGAAACAAGCTCCTAGAACATGGTATGATAGGCTAAAAACCTTTTTACTTGAAAAGGGCTTTTTAATGGGAAAAGTTGACAAAACTCTTTTTCTACTCAAGCAAGGCAATGATCATCTATTCGTTCAGATTTATGTTGATGATATTATCTTTGGTGGTTCATCTCATGTTTTAGTGTCTGAGTTTTCAGAAACAATGAGGAAGGAGTTTGAGATGAGTATGATGGGTGAGTTGACATACTTTTTGGGATTTCAAATCAAGCAAACAAAAGATGGTACTTTTGTGCATCAAAGCAAATATACAAGAGACTTGCTACATCGTTTTGGGATGGAAAACAGCAAGCCGATCATGTGTTTGTTCATGTGTTTTGACAATTTGACAAGAAACAGTAAGTTTCGCTTTGGCGCCGGACCAAACTTATAGAAAACAGTAAGTTTCTCCTGTACAACAGACCAACTTTTTTGGTTCTTTGTAAACTTGCTTTTGACAACCTCATTCTTCCATGTACAACAGACCAACTTTTTTGGTCTGTCGTAAATGTGCTTTTGAAGGTTGTTGTGCCAGACCAAGTTATTGAAAAAGCGATAAGTTTTACATGTACGACGGACCAAGTTTTTGGGTCTGGTGGACGTGTTTTTCAGATCATAAGCCGAACTCAATTTTACAAGAAACCAAGAAGTTTTGCATGTACAACGGACCAAGTTTTTGGGTGCATCGTGAACGGCTTTTGAGGATTGATTTCGCATGTACAATGTGATCGATTTGTTGGTCCGTCAGAACGTGTTTTCGCCGGAATGGTTTCTTTTGGAACCGAGAGTTTCACTTGTACAACGGACCGATTTTGTTGGTCCGTCGTGAATGGACTTTTTCTAGGGTTTTTGATTTTGGTCCGTTGTAAACGTGTTTTGCTCGGTTTGGATGTTTTGCAAGATTTGAAATGGTTTGAATTTGAGATTATGAAATTTGTGATGATTTCATGATACTTGTTTTGAAGTGGACTTTATGCAATGCTCATGTGAGTAGTTGCATGTATTGACTTTGAGTCAAGTCGTGGACTTGTGCTCGGATTTGTTTCGTGGTTTGTTCATGTGCAGGTATTGCTCGAAGATGAATGTGGTCGATGACGGGACCGGAACTAGGTTCATGGAGGAACTGAGGTTCGGGACTAGGTTCAGGAGGAACTGAGGTCTTGGTGGTCAAGGATGTCATGCGGGACGTTCAGGCTAAGAGAATGGTGCACATGAAGAATGGTTAGTCACGTGAGAATGGCAGGAGGTCATTCGCGTGCAAAGTGTTAGTCACGTGAGTATGGCAGGTGGCCATACGCGTGCAAAGTGTTAGTCACGTGAGTATAGTAGGGTTGCCATACGCGTGCAAGAGTTGTACTGGGCCAGGTTGGGCCAAGTAGAGTTGTGTTGGATACGGATTCCTTCTAGGGAATAGGAATCGTATTCAGAACTCTTTGTGGGTTGGTGCTTTAAATAGGTGGGGGGTCTCCTGTTGAAAGGCACCAAGCAGAGCTAAGCGCATCAAGCCTTGAGCTTGGTTTTAGGGTTTGTACTCTTTTGATGAGAGTATTTTAGACAAGAAATAAAGATCAATTCTTCCAAGATTTTTGCGTGCTACAGTAACCACGTCGCTACAGTATTTTCTGTTTTGGTTCTTGTTTGCATGCTTGTTCTAATTCTAGATTGGTTTTTGATCGTTGAGTTTCATCTTGATTTAGAGTTTCTCAAAGTCTAGTTGATTAATCTTTTGAAGATCTTGTTTAATCTTGAAGTTTTGATTAGATTGATTCTCGTCAAGTTCTGGATCAGTAAGCTTGCGAAGCTCATAACTTTTGATCCGTAAGTCCGATCAAGCTGATTCTTTTTGGGTTCGATTCGTATTGAAATCTAGTTTCTCGTGTCCAAATTTCAGATCAATCTAACGGTTGGATCTTCGGGAATTTGCATTTTACCGAACCTCTGTCATTCTGTTTTTGTCGAAAACGAGGCAATTATTTGGTTCTGTTTTGGGGTGAATTTTAATAGGTCAAGAATTTGGTTTTAGCTTCCGCACAATCATTCACCCCCCCTCTGATTGCTATATTCGTATACTTCGATCCTACAGTATTAAACTCGACAAAAGGAGGTTAATCGGGTAATAATAAAGTGTTAACCAAATTCGTTTTAAAAAAATATGTATCCAAGTTCTTTCTCCGTTTTTTCTGAAAAAATATTTTCATCAACAGATACATGTGTGTAGCTCTATCTCTAGACTTTTTTTCCACATCGATCTTTAACCTCTAGACTTTTTTCCCCAACTCGATCTCTAATATTTTTCGAAATATGTATTATTACTAGGTGAACGCATAGATTGTTAAACTCGACAAAAGAAGGTTGGCATCTCTAATATTTTTCGGAACATGTATTATTACCCGATTAACACATAGAGTGTTAAACTCGACAAAAGAAGGTTGACCGGGTAATAATAAAGTGTTAACCGAATTCGTCAAAAGAAATATGTGTACAATTCTTTCTCTCTCTTTTTTTTTGTAACTCGATTTCTGATATTTTTCGGAATAAGAAATATATGTGTACATCTGTATCTCTATAGTTTTTTTTTGCAACTTGATCTATAATATTTTTCGGAAAAATGTATTATTCACCGGTGAACGTATAGAGTATTAAGATCGCTCCGAAAAAAAAATGTTTAGATCCTCCTGCCGTCTTTCTTTAGAAAAAAAAGGATAAATTTTACACGGTGCGACGTGCGCCGCACATTCTGCCTAATATATTTGAGCACTGCTACAGCACAGTATACCATTGAGGATGCTCCCAACGGGATAAGACTATGCTGCCCCATCTCCACCTTTCGGTCCTTATCTATCTTGAACATCCCTTCCCGTTCATTTTCCTTCACGTCCCCTTGTGCTCTCTGCCTTCCATGCTTCCTGCGAATTTCCTTCACCGTGTGCTTGGCCCTGCTAATTTCCTTGCGAACCCACTTAAAGGCTACGGCTAGGCGCGGTGTGGCTGCCATGGGCGCGCGAAGCAACACGACAGGGAGTCGGTGCGATGACGGCAAGCGTTGGCTTGGAGCAAGCGAGGCAGCGCTTGTGTTCATAGGCCTCTAGGTCGCGGAATTCCTTTTAAAATAATATATTTTTTAAACAATTTTATAAAAATAATATGATAAAAGAAAATTTTACAAAAATACATCTCTGTCATTATTCGAATTGGTAACACGGTTATCACTAATTCAAATGGTGACAACAGTCTCAGCCTTATCAACTAAAAGAATCCATGATAAAATAATCATTCGGCCAATTCAATCCACGATAAAACAGAGACTCTATCGTCATTTGAAATGGCGATAGAGGTGTATTTTTATAATTTTTTTATTTTAGCATATTATTTTTTGTAAAATTATTTTAAAAAAACTAGCGCGGATGTTGGTGAGCATGACGATGACCAGCTGCAGCCACACCCGAGCACGGGGCGAGTAGGTGCGATGGGTGGAGCAGCTGCTGTTGAGCTTAGTGCAGCCAAAAAGTCTATGAAATGCGCTCGATTCTTTTGAAGTGTTTGTGAAACTTGCTTTTTATCAATCTTTCATCAGTTTTTTATGTAACTTTTTGAAATTTTTTTTGAAATTATGTTGAAACACGAAATAAATTTGAATGAATTGAAACTTGCTGAAAGTCGCAAAGATTCAAGCAAGAGCAAGCTTCATTGAAGTTTCTAGCATGAAACTTGTCGAAACGCGAATTAAATTTGTGTGGAACTTGATCTTGAAAACTGAAGCATGGATGAAACCAAAGTTTCAAAAGAAAATGCCTTAAAGTTTGGAGCATTAACAAATCAATGAAGTTTCAAGCATGAAACTTGTTGAAACCTTCTCAAACTTGTTCAATTAAATGTGAATTAAATTTGTGTGAAACTTGGTGTTCAAACCTAAAGCATAGATGAAACTTGCTGAAATTTCTAAGTTTCAACAGAGTTTCAATTTTTCAAATGCAAGTTTCAGTGATGTTTCCAACAAGTTTTGTTAGAATTGGCTCATGAGTATGGTCCATTTCCTTTAATTCCAAAGATTGCATGGTTAGTACCATATTGCTTAGCCAAATGGAAGGAAGGCAATTTATAAGGTGGAGTCATTGCCACTCCTTGAGTTATGAGGAGCATGACATAGGGATGGTATGAGAAGGACTTTGGAGAAACACACACGCGTGCACGTACGCACGCGCGCGCTTATTCGCGTATTTTCGCGTGAAAACCTGTGTGACTTGCGACGAGCGACCGCGCCGCGTCGTAGTGTGTCTCCTGGCACTATGAATTCACCTTTTATTTTGCTGAATCATGCAACTATTTAGCTTTCTGTACTGGTCAGGAGACTGCATAATTACCATTATTTTGTTTGAATTAGCAGTTACCAGTGCATTAAGTCTGTTTAAATTCGGTCAGTTACCAGTGCTTAATGCTGTCAGTTACTAGTGAGTAATGGAGACAGTTACTGGTTAGAGGCTATATAAGACCTGGAGACGTCCAGGGCAAAGCACTGAATTTTTCGATTCCACTCTTTCTTCTTCCTCCTGCGAGAGCTGTACTGTTGTGTTGAGCTATTGAACCTCGCCGGCCTTCCTCCTCGGCGTGCACCGTGAAGGAGGGTAAACGGTATCTCCGAGCCATTGCCGCAGAGTTCACCTGCACTGGACGGCAATAAGATTTTTGAGCATCGCATCCGCGTGACCGCTCCTGCACTGTTTCCTCGACGACGACTTCTTGCACGTCCTGCGGTGCCTCACCTGCCCACTCACTGCTCACCGTAGCAGCTCGTCACTGTTCTTTGCTACTGCAGCAATCTGGGTGGTGGGTAGAGGTGTAATTTACGAGGGGATAGAGAGGGGATGCATGATGTGGGAAGGCAGATTCAGTGGTTTGATCATACACATCAGGTAGGATCGAGCGGATACGGAGAAGGCTTGAAACAACAATCTGAAACATCCATTGGTTCTAATCGGACGGTGGTTTCTTACCCTGTTAGTTTTGGAAGGAACGCTATACCGTTGCTTAGTTTTTGGACAGAAGCATCTGGACGTCCGATTTTTGCTTTTTTTCGGACGCTCTCACAACATTTTTTTGTACGCGTGAAACATTTTTTTGTACGTATGAAACATTTTTTAAGGTATGAAACATTTTTTTTTACTGTTTGTCAAACAAAAATGTTTCACATGTGTAAAAAAATATTTCACACGTACAAAAAAATGTTTCACACGTACAAAAAAAATGTTGCAAAAAAGAAACATATATGTTAAGTACATTTACATCACACGATATATAAGTAAGCAGCTTAGACTCCACAGTTCTAAGCTTCTGCGATACAAACATGCACGGCTGTGTGCTTGCACTTATTTGTCTGGTCATCGCTCATGATCATCCTTCAAACAGATCTGACAACTGGTCCTCGAGATCATCAGGTGTGTACCTCGTTAACCTTTGAGCCTTCTGATGATGCCTCTCCAAGTACGAACGATAGGTCGGCATGATCTTTCGTTTCACTGCTCGCCGCATGTGCTTCCGAAGCAGAGGATCCTCGATTTTCCATGCTTTCTGAGTGCTGTAAGTTTCCTCGAATTCCAGGGCAAATCTGCTCAATGCGGGTTGTTTGAAGCAAGCCGGGATCATGGCGCTCCTTCCTTGCAAACAAGACAAGACAGGGGCCCAAGAAATCTCAAGGTACCTCGAGATGTAAACCCCTAGCTTGTCCCTGTGCCTCAGAACCCAATCATCTCCCATCATCTCCAAGACCTCTTTCTGCTGCAGTACGAAATGCATGTTGTTCCCCAAGAACAGCCATTGCAGCGCGGCAACGTGGTGAAGCCTCGATTGTTTCTCAAGCGTAGTTCCCAGATGATGGATCAGGACGCCCGCAATGCTGTTCGTGGTATGCATGCTTTTGATTCGCGCGGTCGTGCAGGGAAATGCCTCTCCCTCGTCGCGACTGGCGCTGAGGGCGATTGCGAGCAGGCTGCCGTGATCAAACAGTAGCTTGATGTGCATCATGAGGTATCTGGTGATCTCGTGGATGCTACCACCGTGTGGAACCTCGTTGGAATCATAGCCCAGGATCCATACCTCGAGCAGCTCGAGCGTTCTCCTCACGGCGCTGCTCAAGGCACGCAAAGTAGGATCAAACCTCGACGACAGTTCCGTAGACTGTATTTCCTCCATGGTTGGTAGAAATTTCTGCTTCGCGAGACTGAACAGTTCTGTAAGTGGCTTGAACAAGCACAGTACAACGAAAAGGTTGTCCGGGTGCGGCGCAATACCGACGCCAGAGATTTTTGTGAGGGACTGCAATGCATTGTATACTGAAGTAGACCTTGATCCGAACGAGGTGTCAAGATCAGGAGGCGGTAGCGTACACAGAGAGGTGATCTCCAGGTATGTTTCTTGGATGAGGTTACTTAGCTTTATCAGCTCTGAGAAGACAGCCTTCTGATCCCACGAGACAAGCATGCCCAGGTCCAGCACCAGCTGCTCAGCGGCGGCGGCGGCGGCGGCGGCGGCGTTGCTGGAGTCGTCGGCCGCCCTTGCTGCTGCATCGCCCCAAGGAACCTCCTTGGCGATTCGGGTGTGCTCGTCGAGGAGTGCTCTGCTAGGCGCCGCGTAGACGGCGACACAGCTGTTGCCACAGCCTGGCCGGCGCGCCACGGATGTGACGGTTCCCGGCGTAGGATGGCTGAGGCAGGAGGCAGCGGAGCTCGGGCAACTGCTGCCGACGGTGGACTGCGTGCTGGTGTAGAACAAGACTGAAGACGCCATGGCCATCCGTTCATGCACGTTCCAACACGGGCGTATGGCGTACGGTTCCGCACCGATCAACGAGAGAGCACGGTGCTACTTCTAGCTTAGATCACCAGTACAGCAACGATGGCCGCACTATATAATCGATCATAATAAGACGCTAATTGATTAAAAAAAAAAAGATTTGCCTGATACGCGGCTAGAGCTATTAATTTATGGGAAACCGAAGTGGTCAGTCAAGTGGGTTAGGAATGGAACGAATGGAGGGGAATCAATGCCATCTTGACCGCTTACTTGGCAAACGACTCCACCAGTCAACCACCAGTCAACATAATATTGAGTAAATTTCATAAAACTGTAACTTTACTAGTGAAATTCTCAATTTGTTGTAACATTTATTTTGAGTTTTATAGATCTGCAACATTAGTGAGCCGTTTTTTTCACTGAACTAAGGCCCCGTTTGGCAACTTGGAACCGAGCTGTTTCTACTAGAATCTAGGAGAAACTCAGCCAAATGGGCTAAAACTCGAAACGTTTCTTCTTTTTCCACACCGTGGCTGAATCACCCTCAACCCCGTTTCTACTAGAATTTGGAACCATACCAAACGGTTTGCAGAAAGTGATTCTGATTCTACCTGAAACGTTTCTATCAAGAATCTAGAACCGTTTCTGTTTCTACTAGAATCTGGAACCGTACCAAACGGGGCCTAAAACTCCTTCACGAATTGGATGTGATGACGGTTATGATATAGATAGAATTCATGTCCCTGTATGGAACGACTCTATCTATTAGTGGGCGAATCCGAATTAATCTTCAAGGGTTTTTCTTCTATATATTAGGCATTGTCTTGTACAGTGTAACATCCTAAAATTTAATAAAAGATAAAATACATTATTAAAATGTGCATTTGATTTATTATTGCATTTCTTGAATTTATGTCTTTTGGGTGAATTTCTTGTTTCATGATAATTGAATTATAGAAATCAAAAGGAAGACAATAGTAAAAGATAAAAAAAGATAAAAGTGTGTAAAATTACCCAAAGGCTTAAAATATATTTAGTGCTTGCTGGAAACCTGTTTGTATGGTCAAAATTAGTATGAACACATTTAAAACCATGAAATAATTAATTTTAGAATTAATTTTTAAATCTGATTAGATCACTAAAAGCTTTTGTAGTATTGTGTAGATCTCTCTAGAAGCTGAACTTTTTACCATGCCATTACCATACCCTTACCCTTATCTGGTAAAATTGGTAAAAATTAAAAGTTAAATTTGATATTTATCCCAATTTATTTAGAGTGCGACTACAGGACGGTGTTCCGTTCGAAGCCATATCTACGGAATAGTACAACACCGTTGGATTGAGTCATTCAAAGCCATTCACGTACTTTCAATTCATAACCACACAAAATCCTTTTCTTTTCTTGAGATTCAGGATGTTCACAGATATGTTTTATGACGTTTCACAGATAAGTTTCATGATATTTTACAGATAAGTTTCATTAGGTTTCACAGATAAATTTCATTAGGTTTCACGGATAAGTTTCATTGTGTTTCACGAATAAGTTTCATTAGATTTCACGGAAATTAAGTTTCACAGATAAGTTTCATTAGGTTTCACGGATAAGTTTCATGATATTTCACAGATAAGTTTAATTATGTTTCATAGATAAGTTTCATCAGGTTTCACGTATAAGTTTCATGCTATTTCACAGATAAGTTTCATCAGATTTCACGGATAAGTTTCGTGATGTTTCACGGATAAGTTTCATCAGGTTTCACGGATAAGTTTCATGCTATTTCATAGATAAGTTTCATTAGGTTTCACAGAAAAGTTTCATGCGATGAGAGAAGAGGGCCGAGCATCGCGCAGGCCAAGGACGTTTCATGATGTTTCACAGATAGATTTCATTAGGTTTCATAGATAAATTTCATTAGGTTTCACAGATGAGCTCCACAGATGCTTTATGGATAAGTTTCATGATGGTTCACGGATAAGTTTCATGATTCTTTACAGATAAATTCAAGTGAGTTTCATGTAACACTATGAAACTTAATGAAACTTACATGTGAAACTACATGCTACGTCTTAACTCGAGCGAAGTATTTGTTTTTGAACAGCTATTAATTTGAAAATTATGACATATCTACAACTAATGACTACATCAAAATGTACATATCATCTATGCTCAAGGCTCCATAAACAAGTTGCTCTCTACCAGTGCTGAAGCTGCTTCTACTCTCGTCCCCATACGTGCACCAAGACCTTTCAGTACTATTGCTATACGCCCCTTGATGATCTCTTGCACCTGCACTGACGCCAATGCCGCCAGCGGCGGCAGCTTCCTATCCCGGCGCGAGCTCGCGCAGCTCCACGAGCTAAGCGTCGGCGGCCATGCCGGCGTCGGATGCCACACACTGCACGGACCACAGCCCACAGGAGAGTTGGACCGCACCGCGCGGGCGTAGCCGTATGCAGCGGCCGCGCGCCCGTAATATCCAATGGCAATCTATTGTTCCGTTGGTTTGCCAACTAACGCTATTCCGTGCGTTAGTTTTTCTGATTTATTTAATTCAAAACTGAAAATATGAAAAAATAGAGTAAAAGAATTATTAGAAAATAAATACTAATAATTTGAATCTTAAATTTTCTATGGAGGATACCTGACAATAATTCACACCTTGGGTAAAATTTTCAAAAATTAATAAGTTGATTTGGTCCCTCAACTAAATCAATTTTCAAAATTTAATTTCTAAACAGTTGGACTTGTTAGAATTTTAGGAATTAACTCACTATGAATTATGACCTCCAATTTTTATGGTCGGTTGATGGCTTATCAGAGAACCTTGGTCAAAAGTTTGGAAAATTCGTGAAGCGGTTTGACTCCGAAATTAATTCTTCTTATCTCGTTGCCGGAGGTAGGGGTGGAATCGAGTCGAGCCTGGCTCGGCTCGGCTCGTTGACTTGACCGAGCTGAAAACTGAGCTCGGCTCGGGCTCGGTCGAGCCTCGAGCCGGCTCGGCTCGGCTCGGCTCGTGAGCCAGCCTGAGCCGGGGAGCCCCGTCGACCTCAGCGAGTGCTTCCTCAACCTGGCCAACGACGTGCTCTGCCGCGTCGCCTTCGGCCGTCGGTTCCCGCACGGCAAGGGCGACAAGCTCGGCGCGGTGCTCGCCGAGGCCCAGGACCTCTTCGCCGGGTTCACCATCGGCGACTTCTTCCCGCAGCTCGAGCCGTCGCCCGGCAATCCACGGGACTTCGCCGCCGGCTCAAGAGCTGCCTCGCCGACCTCCGCGAGGTCTGCGAAAAGATCGTAGACGAGCACATCAGCGGCAAGCGCTCCCACATCCCCGGCGACCGCGACGAGGACTTCGTCGACGCCCTCCTCCGCGTCCAGAAGTCCCCCGACCTCGAGGCCCCCCTCACCGACGACAACCTCAAAGCCCTCGTCCTGGTACGACACTCTTAACTACTGTTTTGCGGTTGGTGAATTGCCATTTTTGTGACCACCACTGGATTAGTACAATGATTAGTGTTGCACAAATTTTAAACTAGTTAGTCTAAAAAAATATATTAATTATCAATGAAAAAAAAATCTATTTCGCTGCTACGGCGTGGGTCTGGCTATTTGTTGATCTATTGATCTGTAGCATCCATTTCTATTTGGCTATTTAATGATCTGTAGCATGTAGTCATGACTATACATCTTCTGTTATTGATTTTCTTTTAGTAATATCATTTGACATGTAGTCTTTTAGTAATAGTAATACTAACGTGACATGCATTATTCATATGACCGTCGAGCCTAACGAGCTGGCTCGAGCTCGGCTCGTTGGCCAAGCGAGCCACGCGTTAGGCTCAGGCTCGGCTCGTTGTTGCGTCGAGCCGAGCCGAGCCCGACCGAGCCGAGCCGAGCCCGAGCTGAGCCTCGAGCCTCGAGCTAAAATTCCACCCCTAGCCGGAGCGGATGCATTTGGGTTGATGAGCGGTGTCTCTCCTCCACGTGGGCCCAACCATTTTTAATACTAGCCAACCAACCCCTTTTGACTTGAGGCGCTGCCAGGTGGGCCATTTTCTTGTTGACCGCTTGCCAGTATCTCTCTCTCCTCTCTCCCATTCTCTCTCTTTCTTCCATTCTTCCGCCGACCAGTGGCTCCAGACCCGCTCACTAGGCTCTTAGTCTTCTCCACGTCGCCTTTCTCTTCTCTCTGTTCTCTCTCTTGGCTACATTCCTCGAAAAAAAATCTCTCGAAGCACCGTCTCCTTCCTTGTCCAATCTACGCCAATTGTTCACAAGCCACGTCTAGTATATATATGGTATACCATGTTTTTAGTTAATCCTTTAATTACTCGTAAGGAATGACGTCTTTTTTACCTTATATAACAACCCCTCACCATCCTGTGCAATCACCGTGCAATCAAACTAAAAAAAATTTCAAAAAATTCTGAAAAAAATCATGGATGTATCTCAACTTACCCTATCTACATATAAATTTTCATGATCAAATTCGTCCTATGCTAGAAGTTAAAAAAAAAGACAAATTTGGGGTGCATTTGAACTGTAAAAGTTTGTTAGAAATTTGTCTTTTTTGTAACTTTTAGCATAGGACGAATTTAATCATGAAATTTTATATGTAGATGGGGTAAGTTGAGATGTACATCCATGGTTTTTTTCAGAATTTTTTGAAACTTTTTTTAGTTTGATTGCACGATGATTGCACCAAACTGTTGATTGCACAGGATATGCCCCCTTAATAAATTGTCTATCCACCTTTTAGACCAATATTTTTTACGGCTACAAGGAAGATGTATGATGTATACGCACGCTTCCATGATTCGAGGTCTAGTTCACTAAATGGTGTCTTAGAGCATCTCCAACAGTACCCAATCCTTATTCCCAAAACTCTTTTTTAGGAATAATAAAAAAAAGACGGCTCCAACAGATACCCTATCAAACTCTCAATTTCTTCGCGCTCCCAAAACCTCCGGCCGAATTCGCCAGATTTTCGCCGCTCAACCGCGTTCCCAATCACGAGTTTTTCCATCTCCCGCGTAGAGGACTTCGTTCGTGCCATCCAGAGCTCCACCCTCCACCCCATCTTGGGTTCCCCTCCGTCCCGAGCTTGCGGCGTAGACCAACCAGGGGTTCCCCTCCGTCCTGAGGAGCTTGCGGCGTAGACCAACCAGGGGTTCCCCTCCGTCCCGAGCTTGCGGCGTAGACCAACCATCGGCGCATAGGGCTTTTGCGTCGCTGGGAGAGGGGCCGGCCGCACCTGCCGAAGCACCGTCGCCGCGACGAGAGGGCCGCCGTCGTCACCACCAGGGTGTCGAACCGCCGCCGCAGGGCACCGCCGCCAAGAACTTGTTACAGCATCCAAAAGGTCCTAATCCTATCCCCTTTGTGATTTTGAGTTGTGGTTACATAGGTGTGCTAATTAGTCAAGAAACCGCAAGGAATGAACCCACTATTTAGGTTTCTAGGCTTGATCTCTGTATAGATTTGACCACTCAAAGCGCAATTTAGGATATTTAGCTTGGAGACCAACTTGGCCTACTAGTGGCAAATGGCAATTGCGTGCTATTTAGCGAGGTAAAACTAGTAGTGATTTGTGGTGGCAAGAGCATTTACCAAGATGCTAATCACAAGGATGACCTTGTTAACAATTAGTCCTAAGAGAGAGGGAGAAGTAATTTTTACATTGTTTTTATTCTTTGTTTGATAAATTAGTTTTGAAAGGAGTGAGCTATTCAATTTTGTGGAGATTTCTTTGATTATGACCGCAAAAGGTTCTAATTTTCAGTAGCGGTCAAGAGCTTTGACATAATTTTATTTCATTATAACGATTTTCAATTTGATAAGTTGTGTTCGTTAATTTTGGATGTATGTGCTTAAATTATATATTTCTAACCATGACAAACATAAGGTTTCTTCTGATTCTGCAATATGAAGGTACCTATCTGTGGAGAGAAACTACAAGCAAACTTGTGTTAAGCTCTTTGCAGAGTTATCAAATTCTTCCAAGAATACTGTAACACCCCAAAATTTTGCTTTTATTGAATTCATGTGTGATTTGGCACTTTGGTGAATTTTTGGAATTTTCTGGAATTTATTTGGATTTATTTGGAATTTATTTGAATTTATTCCATTTTGAAATAATTAAAGAATTTAATTTTGCAAATAAAATTTTGTTGGAAATATTTTATTTGAGTCCAAAATGATCCAAAATATTTTCCAGAATTTTTCTGGAATTTTTCTGAGTCATTTGCTATTTTTAATGAATTAAATGAATTACTGGGAATTATTTTAAATATTAAATCGCTGGAAATTCAACTCGGGTCGAGTACTGTTCATCCGACCGAGTCGGAACCCGAGTCGGACTCGAGTCCGACCCGAGCCAGTTGACTCGACCAAACCAGCTCCTAACCCTAAGCGATCCGGCCGTTGGATCAAGATCCAACGGTGAGATCCGCCGTCAGGCTCGATCGAGTCCGGCTCGGACCCGTCTTGGCGCTGGCAATCGTGGCGTTGATCGGACACGTGTCTGGCCATGGTCGCCGTCTTCGCCCGTCCGGATCGGGCCGTCTGCCGCCGTCCTCCGCCGCATCCGTTAGGAATTCTGATTAATGCGCTGACCGAGGCTATTTAAAGCCCGGTCCCGCCAGAACCGCCGTGACCCAGCGCTATCAGTTGCCCTAGCTCGCTAAACCCTAGCGGCGCCGCTTGCGGGATTGCTCGCCGTAATTGCGTGAAGCACCGCCGCGGTTTTAAATCGATCCCGCCACGCCGCGCTCTCCGACGACACCAAGCCCAGGACCAACATCCCCACGTCACGCCGCGCCTGGGAGTGCCAATCTTCACGCCGGAGCTGCACGGATACGCCGCGTGGGAGGTCGTCGTCTACGTCTCCGGTGCCCAAGCCTCGCCGCGCCATCGCCGGACTCCGCGAGCTCGGTGAACCGTCAGATCCAGATCGAACGGTTGAGGTGAGCCCACGTTCTATCCCAAACCACGAAACCGGTCGAATGCGGACCGTTGGATCGAGGATCCAACGGCTCGGATCCGCCGCGTTAACCTAAACTCGTGAAGCATAGATCCAAACTAGGCCGTTGATTTTCAAATCAAAGGCCGAGAATCCACCACGTGTGCCAAGCCGCACTCCACGCTGTGGCGCGTGTCTCGACACGCTGGCCCCGCATGTCGATGGGCCCACACGCCACCGTTGCGTGAGACCCCGTGACCGACAGGTGGGTCCCATCTGTCGGCCTCACCCG
The DNA here is from genome assembly GCA_036346355.1 of Rhipidocladum racemiflorum. Classification (NCBI taxonomy): domain Eukaryota; kingdom Viridiplantae; phylum Streptophyta; class Magnoliopsida; order Poales; family Poaceae; genus Rhipidocladum; species Rhipidocladum racemiflorum. The sequence continues at coordinate 35,195,292 of CM070569.1, read as the reverse complement.
GCCGTGGGACCAAGGTCCACCATGGACCGAATCAACGCTGGCCGAGCCCATGAGCCTACCGACATCACCACCAATCGAGAGCCGACGCGTGTTACGACGCAATAAAAGGATTTTCAAAAAAGAAAATGATTTATTTATTCGAAATATTGATTCAAATTTAGATTCAAACTTCAAACGCTTATAACTTTTGCGTTTCAACTCCGATTTGAGTGATTCAAATTTCTAAATTTGTATAAAATTGAGATCTACCTAAATATAAATTTTATTTAATTTTTGGACTAAAGTTTTTCTCTGTAATATTATTTAATTGATTATTTAAACTTTAAATAATCGTAACTTTTGCATTTTAACTCCGATTTGAACGATTCCAGTTCCTAAAAATCCAGAAAATTATGTTCTCTCCGTTTATGGATTTTATTTGGAGTTTTGGGATGTTTTTGCCTATTGTTTATTTGTGTATTGCTATTTGCACGCTTTACGAGTAGACGTTGAAGTCTTTGGAAGGATTCGAAGGAGAAGTATTGACTCAGATCCAACTCAAGACCAAGAGCAAGTACTTTTTGAAGGCAAGTTGTGCTTTGACCATGTTGATCCTATTTCAAATCTATTTTGATTTAAACTATTGCATGCTAGTTCAATTAGAAAAATACTTTGTTTAAACATGGGGGTTAGATAAGTACCAATTTCTTTGTATGACACCTTGATTATTTAAGTATGTGCCATGACCCTTGTCACCCTAGTTGTGGATTACTAGTTGGACATTATTAGATTGCCAACATGGGTTTTAGACCGTTGTAGTATCCGCTTAGACACGCTACGTGCTCATGACATGGTTTTGGACAATCAAATGTTAATATTGACTTAATGATATATTGAACCTGTTTTGGAAAAGTATCATGTGATGTTGATGGCACGTGGTGCATGGTAATCAAGCGGGGTTTGATAAACGATTTCGGCCAGGGCATGTGGCAAGAGTAATCAGGTGGGCAGTTGTGGCATTGGGGACGTTGATTTGGTTCTTCGGGTAGTCTTGCCTGGTCACCCTAAGGACTTAACCTTGCAAGCCTTTGAACTGGTCATACTTGCAACCACATGGTCGGAATGGGACGGCCCCTAGTTGACTAAGTCGCTAAGGACTCACTTGTGGAGCCTCAGGGTGTCAATTACACCGTTTGTGTGATTGTGCGGGGAGCGTATCGTGGTCGTGGCGAGATACCCATCTAACGGTGTGTTGGTCCCATACTTCGCCTTGGCTAAGGAAGGGATGGTGTAGAGCACGAACCTGAGAGGACCACTGTGTTGTTTGAGGCTTCCAAAGACTTTGTTCACTGAACTCGCCTTTGTGGTGTTTGACTGTATCTTGTGGGTAAAGTGCATAACCTCTGCAGAGTTTAGAATCTATTTAAATAGCCGAGTCCACAGTCTTTGGACAATGCTCGGAATTACAGTCAAGGGTTAGACTTTCTGAAAATAACTTGGATTTGAAAGTTGGTTTGGTTTAATAATGAAGATGATGGAAATGTGGTTTAGGATGGGGAAAATGTTTATTAAACTTCTTGAAAAGTTATTTATGCTTTACTTATTTCTACCGCTTTGAATCTACTTATATTACTTTTCAAATCTTTGTTTCATAAATATACCTTGAGCTATTCCTTTGTACCAAGCCATGCATATAGTATATTAGCCTCGCATTCTCAGGCATGACTTGCCGAGTACCAAGTACTCACCCTTGCCTCAACACAACACCAGTTGAAGAGGAGACTACGCCCGGCCGGAGGAGGAATTCCAAGAGGATCCGTCTACTTAGGGAAGCGAGCCCGATCGGTTGCTCGTGGTATCTTGGATGGCGCCACGAGTTATTTGATTTTCATTTGCTATTATCTCTCTTTTAATAAGTTTCGCCTTGCGAAGGCATACATTTGTAACTTGACCATAAGGTCGAGTAACCGATTTGGTTATTTAAATAAAGTACTTTGATAATATCGAATGGTATGATTGTGATATTTACCGATGTTAAGACTGTGTGCACTAGCTGCGTTCTGGACTAGTCTTTGAATACACAGAGGGTCCGGATTTGCAAATTCGGGGTCCCGACAGAGGTGGTATCAGAGCCATACTTGACTGTAGGCTCAACCCTAGCTAGAATGGTCGTAGTAAGGATAAAACCTATTTTCTAAAGCTAAAAGTTGTCAAGATAAGAAATGACCTCTCGACTTATCCCCTTCTCTCTTTTCTTGTCTCTTGCTGAAATTTTTCTTACCTTGTCACAATTCAAAAATTCCGAGTTCTTACGTAAAGCACTCTTGTGACAGATGGAGGAAGAGTTCAACTATGTTGATCTGGGAGTTGGTCATGCCGCGGAACTTTGGCATATGCTCTGGACTCTCGGAGATTTTGAGAAGCCCCAATACCAAGTGGAAGTGATCGGACAAGCGAGGATTGATCAAGGCTTGTGACGTGAGGATTGAGGTACTGCTAGGAAAAAGGGCCCAGCAATCGCTCGATACACACCGACTGCCAGGAGGTCTACGATGCAGATGGGTATCCAAGAAGTATCACGACGAGCAATGCGGCACATTACCAGTATCTACGCCAGAGAGTTGGAGAGTACGGTGTTCCGTTACCATCCGCGCAGCGATAACCTTGTTGAACCGAAGGCGATTCAGGATGAGGATGCCACGGTTACACAGTTGGCACGATTTGTCGTCGCCCAGGAGGATGTACTAGATAATACAAGCAAGGAGCTACAGAAGGCCCGCAAGGAAATCACGACAGAGAAGAACAGATGGCGGGAAGCTCAAGAGTATGTGGCACACCTTCTACGAAGGATTGACGAGTTGGAGATGACTTTGTATGCACTGCACTCCGAGCCAAGATTGAGCTACACGAGCGAGATCCAGAGGAGTCGATCTCGATGAGGACATCGCTTCTTCGACTACCACGAGAGGACACGATTCTTTGGACATGGCAATCGTTTCGGCGCCTATGCCACGACACCGTACTCCAGCCGTGGAGGTTTTCTCGATGAGTGAGCATATGTTCTATAGTGAGGCTCCTTCGCCGAGTCACGTCATAGAATAAAGAGTCACCCTTTAGGCGTTAGACTCCGTGAGTTAGTTCGATTTGGATTTGCTTTGTTTAGTGTGCATTATGTGTTGCAAGGCCCTTAGGCATTGTAAGCAGCCATACCAAGTTACTAATAATAAAGTTGGACCTTAAGGCTACACCTTTCGCCGCATAAGTTCCATATTACTTGTCTATTCTTGTTTCCCTCTCATCTCTAAACCTAGAGCAAATCGACAGATGGTGAATACCCGTGGAAACTTTGGAAGCAATGGGAGTGGTTCTCGCCCAAGAGAAAACCCCAATGATGGAGCACCAAAGACCGCCACCTTTGGATATGCAGAATTTGGAGCTTTTCTTGCTGCCTGCACTCGATTGATGCATGCTATGATGCAACAAATGCAGCACGTCCATCGCTCGAGGCCACCGCTAATCAAGTTAATCAGTGACCACGCCAGAATACAAAGTGTCGAGTTCATGAGAACTCACCCACCCACTTTCTCCGGGAATGCCAATCCATTGGAGGCCGATGATTGGTTAAGATCAATCGAGAGGAAGCTACACATAGCTCAATGCATAGGAGATGAGAAGGTACTCTACGCTTCTCATCACCGGAAGGAACAGCCACGAATGGTGGGAGAACTTCGTGCCACGCAAGAGAACCCTCAAGATATCACTTGGGAAGAATTCACAATTTGCATTCAAAGCGATTATCACGTGCCTGAAGGAATCATGTACCTTAAGAAGGAGGAGTTCAGAGCATCAAACAAGGTAATCACCGATGGTCGACTACGAACAAGTTCACACAGCCTAGCACGCTACGCACTGAGGATGTAGCGACGAGATAAATCCAGGCAGCCTCGCTTTTATGAAGGACTTAACTCAGATTGCAAGTAGGGTTGATCACCCACACCTTTCCAGATTTCCAAGAGTTGGTGAATAAGGCACTTATTCTTGAGGACAAGCGCAAGGAACTGGATGAGAACAGAAGCGCAGGATGCAACAAAGAAGGATCACGCCAGGGAACGCAATACCGAGAGTTGCACCAAATCAATTCTTGATTCCAACCACGAGAATGCAACAAGGACACCATCCCCGCACCAAGACACGCCAATCGTAACTACTGCACCCGGCCCCGCTTAGAAACGCTACCCCAGGTCGGCAAATGAGGCAGTGAGACGCTACAATCGCAACGAGCCAGGACACTTTGCCAACAGCTTGTCCAAAGAAGACAGCAGGAGTGACCCCTTCGCTTCAACCTAGGAACCACCCCAGCTAGGGACGCCAAAGACTCAGAGCCACACCCCAGCCCGTGGTGAGAGGCCGAGGCAACCAGGTCACCGCAGAGGCACTGCAGAATGCTACGGACGTCGTCGGGTAAGTTACTTGTTAACTCGATACACCTGCTTGATTTTGTTTGATTACGGAGCTTCGCGTTCGTTTGTTTCGCAAGGCTTTGCTACTAGAAATGATTTGAGGATTGCAAGGCTTAAGTGCATGCTTTTAGTTCAAACCCCTGGTTCCGAACTCCGAGCGAAAGTAGGATGTTAGGGTGAGAATACTAATAGATGGAATAGAGTTCCTAGCAAACCTTATAATTTTGGAGACCCGGACCTAGGCGTTATATTGGGAATGGATTGGTTATCCAAGCACAAGGTCGTATTGGATTGTGGGCGAAGGATTATCTCGATCGAGAGCCCGTGTGGGAAGAAAGTGGAATTTCAAGCCACTGCAGCTAGAGATGGACAGCTTGATGGTTAACAAGACCAAGGCAATCGGCATAGAGGATGTCTCAAGAGTGAATGAGTACCCGATGTTTTTCCGAAGATCTACAGTATGCATGAGGCCGGGACATAGAATTTGTAATAGAGCTTGTACGGCACAAAGACCGATAGCAAAGAGACCCTATCGGATGTCCACCGAGGAGTTGGTAGAAATGAAGAAACAAATAGAAGAGTTAATGGAGAAAGGATTTATCGAGGCCGAGTTAGTCGCCGTGGGGAGCACCGGTTTTGTTTGTCAAGAAGAAGGGCGGGAGTTTCGGGATGTGCATTGACTACCGTGCACTCAACGAAGTCACCGTGAAGAATAAGTATCCGCTACCAGGATCGATGATTTGTTTGATCGATTGAGAGGGGCCGGAGTTTTCTTCAAGATTGATGCGAGATCGATACCATCGATTGAAGATCCGATCGTAAGATATTCAAGACCGCATTCTCGTCAAGATATGGACATTACGAGTTTACGATTATGTCCTTTGGGTGACGAATGCGCCGGCTTATTTCATGAATATGATGAATAAGGTGTTCATGGAATATTTGGACAAGTTTGTCGTCGTGTTCATAGACGATATCCTAATCTACTCCAAGACAGAGGATGAACATGCCGAACACTTAAGGCGAGTTTTGGAAAAGGCGAGGAACGACAACTTTTCGCCAAGTTCAGCAAGTGTGATTTTTGGAAGGACAAGGTGGAGTTTCTTGGACATGTAATGACCGCATAGGAGTCGCCAGTAGATCCAAGCAAAGTAGAAGCCTGTGTTACATTGGGAGCGGTAGAAGACTGTGACCCAGTTCGGAGTTTCCTTGGAATGGCGAGGATACTACCGCCGCTTTCATCGAAGGCTTCTCGATAATTGCGAAACCTCTTACGCAATCTTGAAGAAGGAAAAGAAGTTTGCATGGGCGCTTGAGAATGTGAGAAAGGATTTCAGAGCTGAAGAAGCAATTGACGTCGGCAGGTGTTAGTTCTCTGATGTTGCTCAAAGCTTCGATATTTATTGTGACGATCGCGCCAAGGACTTGGATGTGTCTTTGCAGAACGGAAAGGTTGTTGCTTATGCATCAAAGGCGATTGAGGCCGCATGAGGAGAATTACCCGACACATGACCTAGAGTTAGCTGCCGTAGTGCATGCCTTGAAGATATGGCGTCACTATCTCGATTGGAAACAGATGTGAAGTGTATACGGATCATAAGAGCCTTAGGTACATATTCACCCAATGGATCGAATATGAGGCAGAGGAGATGGTTAGAGTTAATCAAGGACTACAATGTTGGAATCCATTACCATCCGGGAAGGCCAACGTAGTAGCCGATGCTCTGAGTCGGAAAAGCCATACCGTGAGTACGTTGCTAGCCACAAGTCGGGATGAGTTATGTGAGGATTTTCGGAAAATGAAGATTGAGGTAGTACCTAGCGGATTCTTGGCCGCATTAGAAGTAAAGCCTACCTAGAGGATCGGATCCGAGAAGGATGAAGGATGATGACAAGATCCGCAGGATTAAGTCCATCAAGGAGGAAGGCAAGGCGAGAGGACTTCAAGTTGGATGAGCAAGGCACGTTGTGGATGAAGGATCGCATTTGTGTGCCTAACAAAAGGAGTTAAAGCAATCGATTTTGGAAGAAGCCCATGACTCCAAGTACTCAATTCATCCTGGAAGCGCCAAGATGTATCAGATCTCAAGGAGAGATTACGGTGGCGAGTATGAAACGTGAAGTTGCCGAGCATGTTGCATTGTGCGGCGTATGCCGAGAGTCAAGGCAATGCATCGAGACCCGGCGGGATTGCTACAACCACGAAAATACCTGAGTGGAAGTGGGAGGAAATCGGAATGGATTTCATTACCGGTTTGCCGAAGACTCAAGGAGGTTATGACTCCATATGGGTTATAGTAGATCGTTTGACCAAAGTAGCCCATTTTATCCCCGTGAAGACCACTTACTCGGGAGATAAATTAGAGAGTTGTACATGATCAGGATCGTCTGTTTGCACGGAGTGCCAAAGAGGATTGTATCGGACAGAGGTACCCAATTTACCTCAAGGTTCTGGAATAAGTTGCATGAAGACATGGGAACCCGTTTGAACTTCAAGATCTGACTTATCATCCACAGGCGGATGGATGAGGCCAGAAAGAGTCAACCAGTCTGGAGGATATGTTGAGAGCTTGTGCATTGGCTTATGCTACCTCTTGGGATAAGAGTTTGCCGTATGCCGAGTTCGATTACAACAATAGTTACCAAGCTAGTTCTGAGATGTCACCTTTTGAGGCCTTTGTATGGTCGACCACTGTCGGACGCCATTGAATTGGAATGAGACCGTGGCGCCGTGTCTTTGGGCCTGATATTCTTCAAGAGGTGAAGAGCGGTCGCCATGATTAGGGAAAGGTTGAAGATAGCCCAATCTCGGCAGAAGAGTTATCTTGACAATCGTCGCCGAGATTTGAGTTTTGAACCGAGAAGACTTTGTATACCTCGAGTTACGCCTCTCGGGGAGTTAAGAGGTTCCATGCCACAGGAAACTCGCACCCGTTATGTTGGACCATTTAAGATTTTGAGTCGCAGAGGCGAAGTTGCTTATCACCGGAGTTGCCACGATGCGTTAGCGAGTACATGACGTGTTCCATGTGTCCCGATTGAAGAAGTGTCTCCGAGTTCCTGAGGAGCAGAACACCGCTAGAGTCAATTGAGTTGCAAGAGGATTTGACTTATAAGGAGCATCCTGTGAGGATTCTCGACACAATGGATCGAGAAACTAGAAACAAGTCAACCCGTTTCAGAGAGTTCAATGGAGCAACCATGAAGAGAAGCGAAGCGACTTAGGAGCGAAGAGGATTTGAAGAAAGAGTTTCCAAACCTATTCCTTTAGTGAGCCCTGAATCTCTGGGCGAGATTCTATTAAGGAGGTTTGTAACACCCCAAAATTTTGATTTTATTGAAATCATTTGTGATTTGGCACTTTTGTGAATTTTTGGAATTTTCTTGAATTTATTTGGATTTATTTGGAATTTATTTGAATTTATTACATTTTGAAATAATTAAAGAATTTAATTTTGCAAATAAAATTTTGTTTGAAATATTTTATTTGAGTCCAAAATGATCCAAAATATTTTCCGTAATTTTTCCGAATTTTTCTGAGGCATTTGCTATTTTTAATGAATTAAATGAATTATTGGGAATTATTTTAAATATTAAATCGCTGGAAACTCAACTCGGGTCGAGTACTGTTCATCCGACCGAGTCGGAACCCGAAGTCGGACTCGAGTCCGACCGAGCCGCTTGACTCGACCAAACCGACTCTAACCCTAAGCGATCCCGACCGTTGGATCAAGATCCAACGGCTGAGATCCGCCCGTACCGGTTCGATCGAGTCCGGCTCGGACCCGTGCGCGCCTGGCAATCGTGGCCGTTGATCGGACACGTGTACGGCCGCGGGTCGTCGTCTTCGCCCGAGTCCGGATCGGACCGTGCCGCCGCCGTCCTCCGCCGCATCCGTTAGGGTTACGGATTGAGCGCGGAAGCCGAGGCTATTTAAAGCCCGGGTCCTGCCCCGAGAACCGCCGTGACCCCGCGCTACTGTTGCCCTAGCTCGCTAAACCCTAGCAGCCGCCGCTTGCCCGGGATTGCTCGCCGTAGTTGCGTGAAGCACCGCCGCGGTTTTTCGTCGATCCCCGCCGCTGCCGCCGCTCTCCGACGACACCAAGCCCAGGACCAACATCCCCACGTCACGCCGCGCCTGGGAGTGCCAATCTTCACGTCGGAGCTGCACGGATACGCCGCGTGGGAGGTCGTCGTCTACGCCTCCGCCCAAGCCTCGCCGCGCCATCGCCGGACTCCGCGAGCTCGGTGAACCGTCAGATCCAGATCGAACGGTTGAGGTGAGCCCACGTTCTATCCCAAACCCTGGAAACCAGATCGAATCTGGACCGTTGGATCAGGATCCAACGGCTCAGATCCGCCGCGTTAACCTAAACAAGTGAAGCCTAGATCCAATGCAGTGGTTGATTTTCAAATCAATCGGCCGAGATTGGCGCCACGTGTGCCTAGCCGCACTCCACGCTGCGGTGAGCGCTGTCCTCGACACGCTGGCCCCGTGATGTCGTGGGCCCACACGCCACCGCGCTGCGTGAGACCCCGCACCGACAGGTGGGTCCCATCCGCCGCCTCACCCGAGCCGTGGGCCGGTCCACCATGGACCGAACGCGCCGCTGGTCGAGCCCATGAGCCACCGACATCACCAGCCAATCAGGAGCCGACGCGTGTTACGCTGACGCAATAAAAGGATTTTCGAAAAAAAGAAAATGATTTATTTATTCGAAATATTGATTCAAATTTAGATTCAAACTTCAAACGCTTATAACTTTTGCGTTTCAACTCCGATTTGAGTGATTCAAATTTCTAAATTTGTATAAAATTGAGATCTACCTAAATATAAATTTTATTTAATTTTTGGACTAAATTTTTTCTCTGTAATATTATTTAATTGATTATTTAAACTTTAAATAATCGTAACTTTTGCATTTTAACTCCGATTTGAACGATTCCAGTTCCTAAAAATCCAGAAAATTATGTTCTCTCCGTTTATGGATTTTATTTGGAGTTTTGGGATGTTTTTGCCTATTGTTTATTTGTGTATTGCTATTTGCACGCTTTACGAGTAGACGTTGAAGTGCCGGAAGGATTCGAAGGAGAAGTATTGACTCAGGATCCAACTCAAGACCAAGAGCAAGTACTTTTTGAAGGCAAGTTGTGCTTTGACCATGTTGATCCTATTTCGAAATCTATTTTGATTTAAACTATTGCATGCTAGTTCAATTAGAAAAATACTTTGTTTAAACATGGGGGTTAGATAAGTACCAATTTGCTGTATGACACCTTGATTATTTAAGTATGTGCCATGACCCTTGTCACCCTAGTTGTGGATTACTAGTTGGACATTATTAGATTGCCAACATGGGTTTTAGACCATTGTAGTATACTGCTTAGACCTGCTACGTGCTCATGACATGGTTTTGGACAATCAAATGTTAATATTGACTTAATGATATATTGAACCTGTTTTGGAAAAGTATCATGTGATGTTGATGGCACGTGGTGCATGGTAATCAACTGGGGTTTGATAAAGCGATTTCGGCCAGGGCATGTGGCAAGAGTAATCAGTGGGCCATTGTGGCATTGGGGACGTTGATTTGGTTCTTGGGTAGTCTTGCCCTGGTCACCCTAAGGACTTAACCTTGCAAGCCTTTGAACTAGGTCATACTTGCAACCACATGGTCGAATGGGACGGCCCTAGTTGACTAAGTCGCTAAGGACTCACTTGTGGAGCCTCAGGGTGTCAATTACACCGTTTGTGTGATTGTACGGGGGAGCGTATCGTGGCCGTGGCCAGATACCCATCTAACGGTGTGTTGGTCCCATACTTCGCCTTGGCTAAGGGAAGGGATGGTGTAGAGCACGAACCGGAGAGGACCACCTGTGTTGTTTGAGGCTTCCGAAAGACTTTGTTACGGGAACTCGCCTTTGTGGTGTTTGACTGTATCTTGTGGGTAAAGTGCATAACCTCTGCAGAGTTTAGAATCTATTTAAATAGCCGAGTCCACGGTACTGGACAATGCTCGGGAATTACAGTCAAGGGTTAGACTTTCTGAAAATAACTTGGATTTGAAAGTTGGTTTGGTTTAATAATGAAGATGATGGAAATGTGGTTTAGGATGGGGAAAATGTTTATTAAACTTCTTGAAAAGTTATTTATGCTTTACTTATTTCTACTGCTTTCGAATCTACTTATATTACTTTTCAAATGCTGTTTTACATAAATATACCTTGAGCTATTCCTTTGTACCAAGCCATGCATATAGTATATTAGCTCTGCATTCTGCATGACTTGTCGAGTACCAAGTACTCACCCTTGCCTCAACACAACACCGGTTGAAGAGGAGACTACGCCCGGCCGGAGGAGGAATTCCAAGAGGATCCGTCTACTTAGGAAGCGAGCCCGATCGGTTGCTGTGGTATCTTTGGATGGCGCCACTGTTATTTGATTTTCATTTGCTATTATCTCTCTTTTAATAAGTTTCGCCTTGCGAGGCATACATTTGTAACTTGACCATAAGGTCGAGTAACCAGTTTGGTTATTTAAATAAAGTACTTTGATAATATCGAATGGTATGATTGTGATATTTACCGATGTTAAGACTGTGTGCACTAGCGCGTTCCTGGACTAGTGCTGAATACACAGAGGGTCCGGATTTGCAAATTCGGGGTCCCGACAAATACCCCCAGCACCTATAAATTCTTTTGTTACAAAACTTCTCATCTCCTTTCCTCCAAATCAAAAAACCATAATTCATCCAGGTAATTTTCTTCTACTACTAGAGGTTTTCTACCTCTCTGTATATGAAGGCTTACCTCCCTGTCATCGAGGCATTTGGGTTCACAAGCACCCTTATGGCTGCTACCTCTGGCCAAACCATCCCTCTGTCTGTTTTTCACAAACTGGGAAATGCTGTCTGCTGACCCTTTGGAGCCTGGAACGCAGACAGCCAACCTTGTCTTGGATATCCGTAAGAGGAAGGGGCTGAAGGAGTAGAACACTCCTCTCTCTGAATTTGAGGACAAACTCTAAATATTTGATCATGTATCTTCTATCACTTTTATGGTCGATATTGTCTTGTGTGACACTATCACATTTTAAGGCATTATGTGTGGTCAACAATTGGGTTTTGCTGAATATATTTGTGTTATCTCATTTGATTGTGTTGATTTTCATATGTTCTGCTTATAACACCTATTGTTTGGTCTTGAAAATTCATCAACTTGATATTGTTTGGTCTTGATATTGTTGGCCAGATAGGTGCTATTGACAATGGAAGGAACCGGATACTACACTAACTTGATGGATGCGACCAACAATATGCTGACTTTGGAGGACTTCAATAGGTTGCCCGAGGAGCAGCCACCACCCATTGTTGAGAGTACTCCCTCAATAAGACCAAATCAGAAAAGGTCAAAAAATTTCAGTGAAAAGGAGGATTCATTGCTTGTGTCAGCATGGTTAAATATTAGTACGGATCCAGTTAGCGGCACTAATCAGAAGGGTGGTACTTTCTGGAAAAGAATTTTTGAGTTCTACCACACCAACAAGGACTTCACGTCAGAACGGAGCCAGAGTTCACTTTTGCATCGATGGGGAGCTATTCTTGAGAATGTGAACAAGTTTTGTGGGTGTATAACAAGGATTGAGGGTAGAAGGCAAAGTGGGGTTACTTTTCAAGACAAGGTAATTCTTTTGAAAATTAGGATTTTGCACATGTTTTAATGACACATTGTAACCTATAGTAAGTAATGATACCTTCATTGACATGTGCAGCTTATTCAAGCAATGGCTTTGTTTAAGGCTGAGGACAAGGACAACAAATCATTCCCATACATGCATTGTTGGAATATATTGCGAAATCAACCAAAGTGGCATGAGAAGAGGAATCAGTTGGTAGCTCAGAATGAACCTGCAAACAAAAAACCAAAGGCCAACGCGGATTCAAGCCCGGGATCGTCTGCAGCTATCGTTGTTGATAGTAGCACCAATGCTACCATTGAGAATGTACGTCCAGAGACCGAAGCCCCCAAGAGACCAATTGGTAAGAAGAAGGCAAAAGAAGTATTCAAGCGAGGTGGAGGTGATGCTTGTGTGGAGGCTTTAGACCATTTGTGGGCAAAAAAGAAAGAGTTTGATGCAGAGAAAGAAAAGAAGAAAGAGGATAGGTACAATCAGTTGTATGCCCTAGAGAAAGAGAGGCTAGAGCTAAATCAAAAAAGGGCTGCATCAAGAGGCGAGGGTTGCAAATGAGGCAAAAAAACTAGAGATAAAGGAAAATGAATTACAGTACAAGAAAATGGTAGAGGAAGAGAGAATTATGTCAATGGACATTACTTCGATGCCTCTCCGGCTGCAGCAGTATTACAGGAGATTGCAAGATGAGATCATGGCGTGTCGTGTTTCTGAATAGATCCGGTGGAAAACATACTTACATATGTTACTGAACCTTCTTATGTTACTGAACCTTCCTATTTTCAGTCATGTATTTGTGCTATTATCAATTCAACTTGTGGGTCCTTATACTGGTATATAGTGGAAGCATAATTGCTTCTCAATGTTCTTTGTTTGATTTATAGGAACATAATTGCCCTCTAGAGACTTTCCAATAGAACTGCTTTTTCAAATGTTCTTTGCGTAATGTATGGAAGCAAACACATGATACATTGAATAAAAAATACCAATTCTTGCTACAAAAAAAAAATTGCAGTATGTCCATAAATAAAAGAAAACTTAATATTGATCTGGATGATGTTTCCATAGGTGCTCCACCAGGTCTTCTTGTAGCTGATGGTGAGTTTCGTTGTCCCTAATTTTTTTGTGTGTCTTAATGAACTCGTCAAGATCAGGATGCTACTCATGGGAAAAATTCACATTTTCTCCACCGTAGTCGAAACGTTCGTCAGGGTCCACTTCTCCCTCATCTTCGATAATCATGTTATGCATAATAACACAAGCTTTCATGATGTTCCCTAGTGTCTCTTCATCCCAAAATCGAGCTGGACCCCGAACAATAGCAAAACGGGATTGTATAACTCCAAAAGCACGTTCCACATCCTTCCTAGCAGCTTCCTGTGCTTTGGCAAAATATTTTCTCTTATTCCCTTGTGGTTGTGGTATAGTCTTCACAAATGTTGCCCATGATGGGTATATGCCATCGGCTAGGTAGTACCCCATGCTATAATCGTGACCATTTATGCTATAGTGCACTTGTGGAGCTTGGCCTTCAGCTAGCTTCGCAAATAGTGGAGACCGATGAAGAGCATTGATATCATTGTGAGACCCAGGTAAACCAAAAAAAGCGTGCCAAATCCAAAGATCCTTGGAAGCAACTGCCTCTAAAATTATTGTAGGCTCGTGCACATGACCCGAGTACATACCTTGCCATGCTGAAGGGCAATTCTTCCACCTCCAATGCATGCAATCTATGGAACCTAGCATACCAGGAAAACCTCTTTCCTCTCCAATTGCAAGTAATCGAGTCAGTATCACTCTCATCTCGGTGATCTCAAATACTCATCTTCAAAAGTTCAATCACCGCCTTAATAAACTTTCTCGGACTCAGATAACAAGACTTTCTCCAATACGAACGTACTCATCCGTAGCATCCGCCGTACTCCATAAGTTAGCATACGGAATCTGCGTGACCTTCCGAAGCAACTTAATCCAAGTGTATTGGTGCATTTCTCTTTTGCACGGCGTAATCATCATGATCTTCTCTGCATGCATTATGCGTAAAAACAGAGCACGGCTCATTCTATACCAAGCAACCAAGAACAATAAGAGACCAATCTTATAATGTATAACGGAAATTAAAGTAACAAACTAATACATACGAACCTACGCCTGAAATCGGTTGGGTAGTATGTAGGATCATCTGCTAAATAATCTTGATACATTCTTGCGTGCCCTCCTTCTCTCGTCTCCGATATTTGACTTGATGTCCGGGACGTAACCACCATGTTTTCGCAAGGTTGTGAATAATGTTGAACGATTTGAGCAGTGGCAAAAAAAAATTCATCATCATCGTCCGACGACGATTCGTCCAAAAGTCTTTGGAAGAGGGATGGGCGATGACTCATGCTGCAGTCTGCCACCTGAAGCTTGCGAATGGTGCCGGAATTACCACTCCTTCAATTTGATGCAAATATTGATGGAGTCACCAAGAAAGAATTTTGTACCACTTTTGTCGTACCATGCAAAGCAATAACTTCTTTTAAATACCATGGCCAATAGTTGAAGGAAGCCAAGCATCTGTCCGACTCGGTTGTGGAGGCCAGTGTCCGACTCGGTTGTGGAGGCGTCCAGCAAAAGGAAAAGGAAGGCGCACACACGGACAAATCGGCATCTTCCGAATCGGTTGCAAGACCAGGACCAAGTCAAAATAGATTTAGGGAGACAAATTGGTACTGTTGGAGTATGATCTTTTTTTAAGGCCCCAAAAATTTTAGGAAGCTCCCAATCCAGGATTATTGGGAGTTAAATTATAGGAAACTGTTGGAGATGCTCTTAGATGAGTGTCCCGACACAACAAGGATGATCATACAAAGAATAGAAGCACACAAAAGACACGATAATTTGTTTACGAGGTTTGGTAGTGCTTACGTCCTCCAGAGCCAAACCAATGAGGTTCCATCCATCCGTTAAGGTTACAAAGAGTTCGACGATACATTTTTCGGTAATGCTACAGTTCGGACGTCTGATTTCTACCGCAACATTTTTTTCTACGCATGCAACAATTTTTTTCTACACATGCAACATTTTTCTCCTACGCATGCAACATTTTCATTCGACAAACAGTAAATGTTTCAAAAGTGAAAAAAATGTTGCGAACGTTGAAAATAAATGTTGCAAACAGTAAAAAAAATGTTACGCATCCAAATTTTAAAAAAATCGACGTCAGCTAAGACTGCCCTACATTTTTATATCCCAATCATACGTCAGATACAACTCATCTTTTTTTTCTTCTTATAACCCTATAAGAAGAAAATAAAAAGGATAGCATGATGGCAAAACAATGGGAAAAAACGAGGAGATGGCTATGCGTTAGATTGGCTTGGGCTACACATGGCGTTCGCCCATTAGAAGCCGTGGATTACACCTCATCGCCACCTTATCATATCTCTCTCTCCTCAGGCCCTCCCCTTCCATCATTCCATGTAAGCAGCAGCAGCAGCAGCAGGTAATCTTCGCGTACTCCCGCCTCACCGATGGCCTCCGCAATGGAGCTCTCCCTCCTCAACCCCGCCGCAATGCACCACCGCCACCACGGCCTCGGTGCCAAGCCGCTGTCCTCCGGCCTGCCCCTTGCCCGGCGTTCCGTCAGCTTCCGCGCGGCGGCCTCCTCCACCGCGGCGCCGCCCGCCGCGAACAAGCCGTCGCCCAAGAAGCGGGGCAAGACGGAGATCCAGGAGACGCTTCTCACCCCGCGGTTCTACACCACCGACTTCGACGAGATGGAGCGGCTCTTCAACGCCGAGATCAACAAGCAGCTCAACCAGGCCGAGTTCGAGGCGCTGCGGCAAGAGTTCAAGACGGACTACAACCAGACCCACTTCGTCCGCAACCCCGAGTTCAAGGCCGCCGCCGACAAGATGGAGGGCCCGCTCCGCCAGATCTTCGTCGAGTTCCTCGAGCGCTCATGCACCGCCGAGTTCTCGGGGTTCCTTCTCTACAAGGAGCTCGGGCGCAGGCTCAAGGTTTGCCCGATTCTGGTCTGCTTTTCCTTGTAGGCATTTCCACGAGCACCTGGAGGACGCGTGCTGATGCCCCGTTTCTTTGCAGAAAACCAACCCGGTGGTGGCCGAGATCTTCTCGCTCATGTCCAGGGACGAGGCCCGGCACGCTGGGTATGTAGCACACTCTTATCTCCCATCGTACAATATGATTCGCCGCAATTAGAAAGGAAATTTCGCTATTTGACACTTAATTCATCGGCCTGTGTTTGACACTCAATTCGCTTGCCTTTCGGTATTTGACACCGAAATCATCAATTTCTTCGTTTCATGACACCCATCCATTTTTCTCAATTTTTATTTTCCTTCTCTTTTTGTAATATGTTTTTCATGTGCGAGGACCGAGATTTTTCCAACGAGATTTCGGATCCTCTAAGATTCTAAATTTCCGCTGGGTAAAAATATTTTTTAAAAATTCAAAATGCTACAGTACTTTTCAAAATCTCGGAAATTTTTACCGGATTTTCTTTTTTCAAAATTTTTACGGGATTTTCATTTTCAAAATTTTTACCGGTCCGAAATCCGAAATCTCGGTCATAGCACATGAAAAACATATTACAAAAAGAGAAAAGAAAAATAAAAATTGAGAAAAATAGACAGGTGTCATGAAATGAAGAAATTGATGGTTTCGATGTCAAATGCCGAATGCGAAAAGGCAAGCGAATTGGGTGAACACAGAGAGGCCGATAAATTGAGTGTCCAATAACGAAATTTCCCCAATTAGAAGGCACATGTATTGTAGTATGATCAGAAATGCCTGGTTTTCTCGTAAATGTTAAGGTTTTAATTTTGGGCTAGATGGGTTGGTGCTTCCAATTCAATTCAATCTTGCAAGAAAATTCAACTAAGCAGTCCTCATGATTTGTGCTGTGTAGGTTCTTGAACAAGGGGTTGTCTGATTTCAACTTGGCGCTGGACCTCGGGTTCTTGACCAAGGCTAGGAAGTACACCTTCTTCAAGCCCAAGTTCATCTTCTACGCCACGTACCTGTCGGAGAAGATTGGGTACTGGAGGTACATCACCATCTTCAGGCACCTCAAGGAGAACCCGCAGTACCAGGTGTACCCCATCTTCAAGTACTTTGAGAACTGGTGCCAGGATGAGAACCGCCACGGCGACTTCTTCTCCGCGCTGCTCAAGGCGCAGCCGCAGTTCCTCAACGACTGGAAGGCCAAGCTCTGGTCACGCTTCTTCTGCCTCTCGGTAATCTCGAGCTACTCCATTGCTTGCATGGGCTAACATTGAAGGTTGTTATGCCCCTCTTCTTACTGTTGTGTGTATGGAACCTTTTGTAGGTGTATGTGACCATGTACCTAAATGACTGCCAACGTACTGCATTTTATGAAGGAATTGGTCTGGACACCAAAGAATTCGACATGCATGTGATCATTGAGGTAAAATAGAACCGCCTTTTCTTGTTTGTGCAGTCAATTATGTGCCCTATTTGCTTCTTTGCAGTGTTTCAGACAGCTTCTGAAGAATTGCTGAACACTACAATAATGTCCTTTGTACAATAACCAGAACATATATATATATATATATATATATGAAGCTTGATAGATTATTTATATGCTTATGAGAACATTCAAACTTTGATGTAAATTGAGGTCACTATTGATGGTAATGAGTGCATCTCTCTGCAGACCAACCGCACAACAGCAAGGATTTTCCCTGCTGTTCTGGACGTCGAGAACCCTGAATTTAAGAGGAAGCTTGACAGGATGGTAGAGATCAACCAGAAGATCATTGCTATAGGAGAGTCTGACGACATCCCCCTGATGAAGAACATGAAAAGGATTCCTCTTGTTGCCGCGTTGGTGTCTGAGATCATTGCCGCGTACCTCATGCCACCGATTGAGTCTGGCTCTGTTGATTTTGCTGAATTTGAGCCCCAGCTTGTTTACTGATTTTGTAGAAAGATTTATCTCCACCTTTTTCTTCCAAAAGACACGATGATGCATTCTCCTTGAGGGGCTTTGAATGATGAGATGATGGATGGTTAACAGGATCTGCATCCTCCTTTGCTCTTTTGTAAAGTATTAAGACTTGAACAATGTAACACTTGGCAAGTTTTTGTTATGACATCTCCATGTAAGTGGCAGTGAACCGCATCAGAGTGGGTGTTCCAGTTTTGCAACAGATGGAGAAGTATTTGAAGCTGTTGTGTTGGTATTTTAAGTCAATTGCATCGAATTTTTTAGCTATATTATGTATCACATATGGCATGTTGTTAGGTCTTGGTGAAGGTGAACAATGGCTCCAACGTCTTTATTCAAGTAAATGCACATCTGAAATTAAACAATGAATGGCCGTTCTCTAAGTAAGTCCTTGTATATAACTACATATGTAACACATGGTTGATTGTGTATTTGTGTGCACACAAGATAACCATGTAAGCCATATGGGTACCCTAGGCCATACCATGGGAAATAAATGTATTTCTATATAAGTGAAATGTTAATTTGCGGACGACCACGATCAAATTTCAATAGTTTTTCAATGGGCACAAACACACATTTTGAAAAATATATTTAGAGCATCTGAATCAAATACAATGAGAATAAAATTTTCAACAAACATAAAACAAATTTCAACTAAGTTACATATAAACTTTTACTTGTCTGCCACTTCTACTTCCCAAACTAGATGACACTCACAGTTTTCATCTATGTTATTCTAGCAAACAAATTTATTAGGGTCAATTCGTTATATGCCATTGAAAGTTTGTCTTATCCCTTATATACCATCCATTGTCTTGTTGATATGTGGATCCTAAAGTCACATATATATCAGTGACACATTCAAGAATTTCTCCTAAATTCCAGTGGCATATAAGAAATTAATCCAATTTATTATATGTGACGGATCAAAGTGTTGATCCCTCCCTTACTAGTAGAGTAGCAGTCTATCACAATCTCTACTATTCTAAAGCAGCACTTGGTGGCAGTGGTCTGTTCTCCCCACGTCATTAATTGCCCTGCTTAATTGCCCTACTTAATTACCCTGCTTAATTGCCCTACACAAGAAACGAAGCGTTGCTTTAATTAGCCAGCTTTCGCAAGAAACGAAGCGTTAAAGATAGATGTTTGATCTTGTGAAATAATTTTTTTTATTTTTTAATCTTTATTTTTCGTTATCAATTTTGTTTTTCGTAGCAACGCACGGACATGTAACTAGTATACACCTATATTTGATCCTGGCCACTATATAAAATAAGCACAAATTACTGAAAAACAGAAAATGGCAACGGCCATAAGAATATATAAGATCTAGAGTTTTTACCATCCATAATGTACTATTAAATTACTTTTAAATTTTTGTATCTCTCGATGCCTCGATTACTGTTTACATTTTATACTTATTAGTACTGGCTTAATATATATTTTGGTATTTGCCAACCACGATAAAATATCTCGAGATTTGAATAGCTGTTGAGAGAAAAATAACTTTTTAGCGTAGAGCATCTCCAATAGTTCCAAAACTTATTCCTAAAATTATTTTTAGGAACAAATGAAAAAATTACCGCTCCAACAATTACCCTATCGGAATCCAACATCTCTGCACGCCCAAAAACTCCAGTCGAAGTAGCCAGATATTGCACGCTCATGTGCTTTCCCAATCACTATTTTTGAGGGAAAAAATAGGAACTGTTGGATGATGGTCTGTTTTTTAAGACCTAAAAACTTTCAGGCCCTGTTTGGAAGCAAAGTTTTTCAATATCATGGTATTACAAAGCCATGGCTTAGAGATTGTTTTGGCATAAATACCATGGTTTCACCTACCACCATTGAAACCATGGTTTTTCTTGGAACTACAAACTGTTTGGCTACAAAGTCTTTTGCATGGTATTTTCAAAGTATTGACACCTCTCACTCTCTACACCAACACCAAAAGCCCAAAACTCCACTCTTAGTGGAGTTTTCAATACTCCAAAAATACCATGGTATTAGCAATACCATAGTTTCCAAAACAGAGTTTTTTGGGTTGCTTCCAAACACCATGTTGCCAAAAATACCACAGTATTCTCCAAAACCATGATTTTACCTAGAAACTATGAAAATACTTTGTTGCCAAACAGGCCCTCAGATGCTATCAGCCTGCCTGAATGACCAAGCCACGAACTGGAAGGGAATCGACCCTCGTATTTTAAATCCCCAGCCTTCCAGGGGCCAATGCGCAAAAGCTGTCCTCCCCTCTCCGAGCTCCGCTTTTCCGCTCCACCAACCCATCCTGTCCCAGAAACCCTAGCTCTCGCCCCCCATTGCCGCGCGAGTCGCCTCCTGGTCGTCGCCATGGCCTCCGGTAAACCCCGCTCCTCCGATTTGTGCCCTTGGTTTCCTCTCCTCGATTCCCCATCTACTCGGTTGTTGTTGTCTCTCTCTCTCTCTCATGGGGTTTCTTTCTGTGGTCGTTTCTTGTTCTTTGGTGCTTGTGGTGGTGGCGGTGGTTAGATGCGGACATGGAGGACTACGGGTTCGAGTACTCGGACGACGAGCCGGAGGAGCAGGACGTCGACATTGAGAACCAGTACTACAACTCTAAAGGTTCGGTTCTTTCTCCCCACTTTGTTGGAGTTCGGTTCTTTCTCCCCACTTTGTTTTTCCTGGGTGATCCCTTTCTCTGTTTCGAGTAGGGTGGTGTTCGAAGAGAGCCCGACTGGATTACCATCTATTAGTCACTTTCTTGTTGCGAATCCATTTAATAGTGGTACTCGTAGGTTTCCCTTTTGAATTCTGATGCATGTGTATTGCCTGTGTAATTGCCAGTTTACTTTTGACTGTTGCCTGTGGTGAGGGGAGTTATGGTGAGAATATTCAAGACATTGATGCAATCTTGTTTTACCATAGGGTAAGTCGAATTATAGAAGGCATCAAGGTGCCGGTCTCTTGTTCATGTCGTATCGTGCTTGTTTGGGTTGTCTTTGGGTGGGGATTAGAGTTTCCATGACTATGAGAAAGAATGTCTGTAGGCGGCATTGCCATTGTTTATGTGTCAACTAGCCAAGTAGGCCGCACAATTGTGTGGTTAGTCCTAGTGTGCCCTTTGTAGTTAACAATTAAAGTTTGGTTCCCACAACAAATTCTTTTCCAACTAAAAATGAAAAAAGACGACAACGAAACATTTTACCAAAAATGCGGGGTAGAATTTGTTGATTCTCGAATGAAAGTTGTAAGCTATGTTCGGGGGGAGTTATTGTGTATTGTTGGTCTCTATGGTAGAACCCGTTGGGATGGAAAGTTCCGATTGAAATAGGATCTAAACAAGGAAGAGCACTTACCATTCGTTGGTTATTCGGTGTTCTAAATAGTTAGCTATAGCTGCGCTATAGCATTTTTGGACCGAAAACTCGAAGCTACGGGCCAATGTTCCGATATATTAGCTAAAAGCGATATAGCTAGCAATAGCTCTGCAATATTCTGTAGCTTATTGTAGCTAGTGATAGCTCTGCTATTCTACATAGGTACCACGGGCCAAAACATTGGGTCCATTTTTAAATCCAACATTACTAGAAGGTCTAAATGCATCTCTTATAAGCCATAACTATGAGAAAACCTAGTAAAAGACCTCATCTCACCCTTTTTCAATAATCCAACATTCATATTTCTTAGTGATTAAGTACTTGTTAAGAACATTATGATATAGTTATCAGTTATGGTCTTTGACATGTATTAGCATGTTTGATGATTCCGGACTCGACTCGTATTCTTATTATAAAATATTAATACCCTCTAAAGTACCATGGTTTTATGATTTGTTTGGAGGTGACTTATATTATATACATATTCAATTTTTTTAAAAAATTAATACGGAAAATGCGACAATGGATAGCTTCCGCAACAACTAGCGATAGCTGCTGTAGTTTTTTTTACCTTGTTGCGAAGCCGTGAAAATCACGATTTAAAACCTTGTGTTTATTAGAAGCATCCCAATCCCAAGAGCAAGGTTATTAAGTCATAAAATCGAGTTAAGTTGCTGGAGGGCCAACTAGTCAACTTCGACTGACTAGCCCCTAGATTAGGAAGTATGTTAATAGGGCATGTCATATACTAAGTAGCAACAATTAAACACATATACATATTGTAAAGCATGAAATGAAGAATACAACAACATAAGCATAATGATGAGTTGATGACTTACTTGTTTTGATCCCAATATGATGAGTGGAGAAGCATAAACTTTCTAGTGCATTTCTAGTACTACGACTACATTACTTGGCTACTTGCTACTTTCTAGTGCATTACTAGTACTATTACTACTACATTACTAGAATTCAATTGCTACTTTTATGGAAGAAGTCTTCACCGTTACAATTATCGATGGCCACCTCGTGAATGTCTAAGGTCTTTACTTTTTTCCCCACTAAATTAATCTGTGGATTGAGGATTTTTTGGAATTTGCTCTTTTCTGAGTTAAGGATTGTTGTCGATTTCTAACCTTAAAAGTGATGGAGGTTGCTTTAATTGCACTTGGTTGTTTTATACTTTTATTTATGAGGTTTCTTTGTGTTTTTTTTACTGAATGCCTTTGCAATGTCATTTTTTGAATTGAGGTTGAAGCTAATATGAATTTAAGCTTATTTATGGAGATTTAATCGTTTAAACATAGTTCTCAAACAAAAAAAAAATATATTTTTTCTTGTGGATTCTACATGATTATACAGGAAGAGTAATCTGTGTACTGCTAGCTTGCAATAGAAATATATATTTTGAAGTTATATCTACTTGAGGATAGTTTTTGGGTACCTGCGGTACCGTCCTGCGGCTTTAGCTTTGACCAAATGAACTTTTTGCTAGGTGCTCCTAGCAATAACCAACAGAAAGAAGCCAGCTTATGGTTTTAATCAGTTCTCTATGGAAGAAAGCTTTATTCATATGCATTTGATGCCTGCATTCTAACTTTATGATGTTGAAAGCTTGCACAGCATTAGTTACTGAAAATTGGTGTCGAGTAGGGTATAAAAGGGATGAAATCATATGCTTCCCATCTAAACGGTCTCTTAGGTGTGTTTTGACGCCATTGTACTTATAAGTTCAGCTATTTTCCATTGGAACATATTTTCTTCTCGCATGGTGGAGGTATGTTCTACTGGTTAAGGTCTGGGACCTGCTAAAGGCTTAAATGCTTAATGACTCTGTTTTTTAGAGACCTGTTTTCTTTATATTTCAGTCAATCAGTTTTCTGAATGCGAAGAGCCTTATTGGATTGGTTGATCATTTATCCATATGCTTGCACAGTCCCAATAAGTTTCAGAGACTATTTGTTAGAACTCAAATGGAAGGGATTATGGTTGGTCCTATTTTGTATTGTTCATGGAATGGACCATTCTTCTTGATCTGTGAGATGAGAGCACAATTATGATTTTATAAATTGTGTTTGCTTACAATTAGTCAATTACTACACATTTACAAATGCTATTAGTTTAGCGGATTGTAGTGGTTCATGCATATAGTGCTGCACACTTTGATATTGGTCTCTCCTCCACAGGTATGGTTGAGACAGACCCAGAGGGTGCACTTGCTGGTTTTGATGCGGTAGTTCGTATGGAGCCTGAAAAGGCTGAATGGTAAGTATTGTAGCACTAACTATTCTGTTTCATATGCAATATTTTATTGCCTTGTTGACTCCAGGACAATATGAATGCTAAATTCTATTGACCATCTTAATGAATGTTGAATATGCCCAATATGACATATGAGCTAAGCTAACTGTTATCTTTAGTGTGTGAAAACACACTAATATGTTGTGGATGCTTATATATGCAAGCTTGCTCACTAGCCATCACACTTAATTGTGGGCCTTAGAAAAATCCAGGTCATAAAATGGACTTGACCAGGATTTCTCCCTATACGAAATAACTTGTGCCACAAATGGAATTCTTACTGAAGAATTAATGACATTTGTGGAGGGTTGCACATTTGATGAACACATGCTTTATTGTTAAGTGTTAACCAGATAGTTTGCACCAGGCAGTAGCTAATGGTACGTTTTTGCTTTATACTTATTAAGTAACAAAGGCAATATTTAATCTCTGTGACTACTTTAGACATGTGTAATTAAATAACTACGTTTTCTTCAGCCATACAATTTTTTCAGTGAAATTAACTATTATTGTTATTCAACAACCACTTTTATTGAAGTGTATGATGTTTATTCTATAACTTCGTCTTCATAGGGGATTCAAAGCTCTGAAACAAACAGTGAAGCTTTATTATCGACTGGGGAAGTACAAAGAAATGATGGATGCCTACAGGGAGATGTTGACATACATAAAATCTGCTGTTACACGTAACTACAGTGAGAAATGTATAAACAACATAATGGATTTTGTTTCTGGATCAGCTAGTCAAAACTTCTCTCTTCTGCAAGAATTCTACCAGACAACACTGAAAGCACTTGAAGAGGCAAAAAATGAGGTTGGGTTTGTTCCATTATCCAAACTAGAATTTTATTTGCCTAATGATTGTTCTTCATATCTTGTTATTGTTTGCGGTGCAGAGATTATGGTTTAAGACAAATCTGAAGCTTTGCAAAATTTGGTTTGACATGGGGGAGTATGGTCGCATGAGCAAGGTGATTAGATGAGGTCCTCTAGTCAAACTCTTTTCCTTGCACAATCTGCAACCATTATTCTAATTTTTTCACATGTATCTTCTTACTGACAGATACTGAAGGAGCTGCATAGATCTTGTCAAAGGGAAGATGGTTCTGATGACCAGAAGAAAGGCACACAACTCTTGGAAGTATATGCTATTGAGATCCAAATGTACACTGAAACTAAGAACAATAAAAAACTGAAGGTCAGACATCTTTGTTTGCATCAGTCTTTTTACAGGTGATTTTTCAGTGAGTTATATTATTATGTACACTAGCACAGTCATGGGAGAATGAGTTATCTCTTCGGCTTTATAACCTGCAAGGCTGATATCTATCTTTTGTATTCTTTTGCAATATTTGTTTAAGAGCATTGGTTCTGTTGAGAATTCTAGCTCCTTTTTATAGTACTGTGTTGACCCATATTGGGTGCTAGAATCAAACCTTGTTGTTAGCATGAAATGCACTATATGGAATGAACCGCTGCTGCAGGAATTATACCAGAGGGCTCTTTCCATCAAATCAGCGATACCTCATCCAAGAATTATGGGTATAATTCGTGAATGTGGTGGGAAGATGCACATGGCTGAAAGGCAGTGGGCGGAAGCAGCGACTGATTTTTTTGAAGCATTCAAAAACTACGATGAAGCTGGCAATCCACGGAGAATTCAATGCCTCAAGTACACAAAATCATCTGCACTTCTTTTATATCTTAACTTCATTGCTAGATTAATTTTAGAACTCACTATGATTCCTATCATTTTTTTTTTGTGTTGCACACCAGATATCTTGTTCTTGCCAATATGTTGATGGAATCTGAAGTGAATCCCTTTGATGGACAAGAGGCCAAGCCGTAAGACCTTGAAACTCTCGCAATGACAAAAATGATCCTGAAACTTCATGTAACTTGATTTTTCGTTCCACCTTGAAACTCCTTAATGCTTGCAGGTACAAAAATGATCCTGAAATCCTCGCAATGACAAACTTGATTGCAGCATACCAGAAGAATGACATAATGGAATTTGAAAAGATCCTAAAGGTCAGTGTTCTTGGGTAGATAGCCTTGTCTGTTATGTCTGAAGCAATTCTAAACTCTTCAATTTCTGTTTAGTGATTCTGATGTAATTGTTTTGAATTTTCGCCAGAGTAATAGAAGAACAATAATGGATGATCCATTTATCCGTAATTACATCGAGGACCTATTGAAGAACATCAGAACTCAAGTTCTGCTCAAGCTTATTAAGCCATATACAAGAATCAGGATTCCATTTATTTCACAGGTGGATATTCACTCTGTTGCGTGCCCATGGTATTCTTTGCACACAAAATTTGATGTGTGGGTTTTGTATTTCTTCTGGACAAGTTGTACTTGTCCTCCACCAGACAAATACCAGAAATTTACTGTGATAACAAAATTACATAAATGATTAGATCATGGGACTTTGGTATAAACATATGCTATTTAGGAGATTACTAGACATACACCACTGGGCTTGGTCATTTCCTTAATTCTCCTTATCAAAACTAGACCATTCCAGTTCAATTCAAACATAGTATTTGTGAAGCATGTTTTGTACCTTGTCTGGTTTATATTAACCTCGATTATTTCATCATTGTTGGTATTTAGGAGCTAAATGTCCCAGAAAAGGATGTTGAGCAGCTCTTGGTGTCACTGATTCTGGACAACCGTATCCAGGGCCACATAGATCAGGTGAACAAGCTGCTAGAGCGCGGTGACAGGTGTGTGGTCCCACCTTTTCTTCCCCTTGCTTTGACATATTTTACGCGGTCCAGTTCCAAAGGCGGTCCGGTTTGTATTTTGCAGGTCAAAGGGAATGAGGAAATACCAAGCCATCGACAAGTGGAATACGCAGCTGAAATCCATTTACCAAACGGTTTCCAACAGAGTTGGGTGAGATGGCAGATGCCTGGGCTGTGCTTTGCACCTGCTGCTTGGTAGCTTGTTTTGGCGTCTGGGGGTGTAAATGCAAGGAGTGTTTCATGCGTACTTGATACTTGAGATAGGATACTGGTTCTGGGTAAAGAGAATTGACTGTGTAATGAACGTGGCACCCCATTTGGTGTATTATACCCCCTCTTTTTTTTCTGCAATATGCCCAACACGATGCTGCTGGGATTTTGCCCCGAGCTGAATCGGCTGTGCGTGCTAATTCCAAGCCGCCCATACTTTAATGTGATCGAAAACTCGAGATGACTGCCAATAGCGAATTACATAAATTGGTATGCTTCCGGTATATGCTCGACCATAGCCAGCTCGTTCATTTTGTCTGCTGCTTGAGCCAATTATTGTTACCCCGTTTGGATGTTGGAATTGGGTTGGTAATTCAAGAATTGGAATTGTACCTCATGATTTGTTTGGATGGTAAGGGAATTGGAATTGGATTTGGGGCTCAAGTTCGCTGGACAGCTGGGAGTTCCCTGCGCCCAATTCAGAGCTCCGTCTAAGTTATGTGAAATCAGGGATTAAGCTACTGAACCGAGCTTAGAAATCGTAACCCAGTTATTGGTTTTTGTTAAAAGTCGATAGAAATCGAATGAAATGTAAAATCAAATTTTCTTGAACTTGATGGCCAAACAGCGCTGAGAAAAAAAAAATGAAAAATTGACCAGTTTGATTGATTTTTGACTGATTTTGTCCGATTATCAACTAATTGACATAGAAAATCGGCGCAATCAAGAAAAATTGAAAAAAATATATCAAGAATAAGGAAAATTGAAAAAAAAAATCAAGAATAAATAGAAAAAATTACATACAATATTGGAAAATTTATAAAAACTCGGTAAAAGCCAAGAAAAGTAGGGGAAATGTTAGAAATGTATAAACAATATGGAAAAATATGAAAAAATTCTGGCATGACCTTTTTTACATTTTAAGACAACGTCAAGTTGTAAAGTACAACTATGGAAAAATATGATAAGATATGGAAAATTTCGGCATGACCTTTACTATATTTAGACAATCTCAAGTTATAAAGTAGGTATTTAGCAATAATACATAGGGGTGGGCATTCGGTTTTTTCGGTTTAATCGGTCCAGTTTTTTTGGTTTTAAAATAATTCAGTTTTTAGAAACTGGCAACCAAATTTCTCGAACCAAAATGAAAAACCGAACCGAATTAACCGAAATATTTCGGTTCGGTTAATTCGGTTAACCGAAATATAAATAAACACTATGTACATTAGATTTGATTCTTCTCATGTCTCAATATAAATTAGAGATAAACCTACACAATAGTCATATGTCATTACAGTATAAGCATAGTAGAACATATAAACATACACATATATGCATAAAGATGTTAGACCATGAGAATTGTTTGGTAGCTTTAGGAAGAACATTATAAAAGTAGTATTGTACATGGGCTATTCGGTTATTCGGTTATTTTGATTTCTGGAAGCAAAAAACCGAACTGAATACCAGCTTATGCATTTGATTTAAATGCTTGTTGATTGCATGGAGCTAAGTATTTGCATGTGTTATAAATAGAGAAAGCTCATGCATTGGTTTTCTTAGCATGTGGCTTGTAGAGTTTGCAAATATATTTTGCAAATTACTAGAGATCATGTGTTGATTACCACATGGCTAATCAAGTTTATTACTTGTTATTTGCAAAATGTGTTTTTGCAAAATGTTGGATTTTATGTGTCTTACCTTGGAGCATGTGAGAGACATTTGCAAATGTGTTTTACAAAGTGTCGTGATCATGTGTTGATCATCACATGGCTCAAGAATTGCTTTTATGTGGTTGAATTTGTTATTTGCAAATGTGTTTTTGCAAATGAGCTAAAAGTTTATGAGATTGGATCCTAGAGCATGTGTTGGCATTTGCAAATGTGTTTTGCAAAGTGTCGTGGTCATGTGTTGATCATCATATGGCTAGAGAATTGATCTCATAGATTCTTGGTTTGTTTGCAAGTGTGTTTTGCAAATAAGTTGAAGTTTAATGTGATTCTTTAGAGCATGTGAATAGGATTTGCAAATGTTCACTGTCTTTGTTTTCTTTAGAGAAAACTCTCTCTGGACACTTGGACTGAAGGAAACACCAGAGTGTTACTAGCGTGCGCATCAACGGCATAACTGACAATTGGTATCAGAGTCGTGGTACAATCCTACGACGATGTCTTCCGATGATAGTGGAAGGTATATGCCGCCGGGGCGGCGAGGCAGCACTGGTGGCAGCGGCAACGGGGCAGGGAACGGTGCAGACAACGCAAATCTCACCATCGTCCCGCAGCAGACAGCGAGGGACTCTGGCGTGCCACTGCGCTACCCCATGCTGACGAGAACCAATTACGTCGTCTGGGCACTGTTGATGCGTGTGAATTTGCAGGCCCAGGGTGTCTGGGGCGCGATCGATCCGGGGAATGCCGAGTTCAAGGAGGATAGGATGGCGCTGGCGGCCATCCTTGAGGCTGTACCGCGACCGCGAGAGATCGATGTTAAGGCCTCTCGCGACGAAGGACTCTGCGAAGGCGGCTTGGGAGGCTGTCAAGACGATGCGAGCCAGCGTCGATCGTGTGTGCGAGGCAAGGCAGCAAGCACTTCGCCAAGAGTTTGAGTCCATCCGCTTCAATGACAGGGAGTCTGTCGAGGATTTCAGGATGCGAATCACCGGCCTCGTCAACGACATCAGCGACATGGGAGGAGCGATTGAAGATGAGCAAGTCATCAAGAAGTTGCTTCGCGTCGTCCCCTCGCAGCGAGTACCGACAGGTCGCGATTACCATTGAGCAGCTGCTTGATCTGAAGACAATGTCACGTCGCGAGTGCAAGGAGGGTGCGAACCTGATGCAAGCCGAGGACGAATCGCCCCTGCTCATGGCGCAAGTCAGCACGCTCTCCACGGTCGGCGTCCCGATGGTTGGACGAACACCTGCCACTGAGCTGGTGCATCTGAATGAAATGAGAGCGAAGGAGGTGGATCTCCGAGGAGGTGCAGATGATTTCGTCTTCGACGCTTGGTACCTGGACACCGGTGCGGCGAATCACATGACTGGCGCCAGGACGGCCTTCGCCGAGCTCGACACCAGTGTCACTGGGACGGTGAAGTTCGGCGATGGCTCTCTGGTGGACATCTGTGGGCGTGGCACCGTGCTCTACGTGTGCAAGAACGGCGAGCACCGTGCACTGGAGGCTGTCTACTACATCCCCAGGCTCCGCAATAACATTATCAGCGTCGGACAATTGGATGAACAAGAGGTATTTTCTGCTGCTTGTGGATGACATGGCCGTTTCATGTGGATTCGGCTGCTGTCGACAAAGGACCAAGCGGCGGCGGCGATCAAACAGTTCCAGGCCGGCGTCGAGGTAGAAACAGGACGAAAATTGAAAGCACTCCGAACCGATCGTGGGGGTGAATTCACCTCGGTGGAGTTCACTGGATATTGTGCGGATCGTGGCACTAAGCGCCAACTCACCACGCCGTACTCTCCTCAACAGAACAGCGTCGTCGAGCGGCAAAACCAGACCATGGTTGCCATGGCGTGCTACGACCTCTTACTCAACGGTGATGAAACTGTGCGGGTGTTGATTGCACTGGCTGCACATAAAGGGTCGGAAATTCACCACATGGACGTCAAATCTGCTTTTCTGAATGGAGAGCTCAAGGAGGATGTATACGTTGTTCAGCCTCCAGGTTTTGTTGATGAGAAGCAAACTGAGAAGGTATTCAAGCTCAAGAAGGCGTTGTATGGACTGCGACAGGCACCCCGAGCATGGAACACAAAGTTGGACAACAGTTTGAATTCTCTGAATTTTGTCAGGTCTACTACAGAACATGCAGTCTATACTAGAGGAAATGGAGATTCAAGGCTAATTGTTGGAGTATATGTGGATGATCTCATCATCACAAGAGCTAAATTATCTGAGATTACAAGTTTCAAGAAGCAAATGCAAAGCTTATTCAGTATGAGCGATCTTGGTCTATTGAGCTACTACTTAGGGATGGAAGTATGTCAGACTGCTGATGCTGTGACTAGTTGTCAATCGGCATATGCACTGAAGATACTTGAGAAGTCAGGTATGGCAGGTTGCAATCCCACTCAAGTTCCCATGGAAGCCCAGATTAAGTTGAGCAAAGAAAGTTCAGGTAAACTTGTTGACAGTACACTGTATAATTTGGCCTTTTCAGTTGGTTATGTGAGTCGTTTCCTGGAGGCTCCAACTACTGAACATATGCAGGCTCTTAAACATATACTGCGCTATGTGTCAGGAACTCTTGAAGTTGGCTGCAGGTATGAAAAAGGAAATCAGACCCTGACTTTGCTAGGATACAGTGATAGTGATTTTGCCGGGGATTTGGATGATTGCAAAAGCACAACTGGAATATTGTTTATGCTTGGAGGAAGTCTGGTTAGTTGGCAGTCTCAGAAGTAGAAAATTGTAGCTCTTTCATCTTGTGAAGCTGAGTACATTGCAGCGACAATTGGTGCTTGTCAGGGTATTTGGCTTGGACGGTTAGTTGGGGAGCTGCTGAACAAAGAGTCCAGTTGTGCCATGCTTAGAATTGATAATAACTCAGCCATCAATTTATGCAAGAATCCCGTGTTCCATGATCGAAGCAAACATATTGAAACACGCTACCATTTCATAAGAGAATGCGTCGATCAGAAGATCACAGTGGAGCATACGAGTTCAGAAAACCAACTAGCAGATATTTTGACAAAGCCACTTAGTCGAGTCAGATTTTTGGAGTTGAGAAAAAAGCTGGGTCTGATGCAGATTCATGCGCATCAAGATTAGGGGGCGAAATGTTGACAGAAGGCGTAATCTTGAGCGTAATTTCCGTTCTTCCTTTTCTTTAGCCATTTCAGTTTCTCATGTTGGCATGCATTAATTAGTTGGGTGACTTAACCTGAGGCGTGCGAGTTCGCATCAAGGCGTTGAGTGTGTCGTGTATTCCGGAGACGTGGGATGGCGCGATTCAAACGAATCATGGTGCATTTCTCTGCATGTAACAGCATTACTTTTTATATATATGTTGAATAAAAGGTAAAAGAAAAGAAGTGAAGTCAGTAGCAGCGCAACCTACACTTGTGCGTGTGTGTGCTATCTCTAAACATCCTTTCCCTCTTCTCTTCAGTTCACTGTCTTTGTTTTCTTCAGAGAAAACTCTCTCTGAACACTTGGACTGAAGGAAACACCAGAGTGTTACTAGTGTGCGCATCAATGGCATAGCTAACAATCATCACATGGTCCAAAGAATTAATCTTATTGGTATTTGATTGGAAAAAGCATTGATTTTTGTGTAAAATCAAGTTTTCTCCCGGAGGCTGGCACTATCGTAGTGTTGAGGCCGGTAGTATGGCTTGACTGGCAGTACCGCTTATGGGAGTCAATACTGCTACTCAACCGGTACTACCACTCCTCAGACGCGGTAATTATTTTCCAGACATGGTGTTTCCTCTAACTTTTGAAAGTCGGTACTAGTGGGATTGACAGGCGGTACTACCGAAGGTGTGGTAATACCGGCGCCTAGTAGCTAGTAGTTATTTTTCAAAGAAGGTTTTCCTGGAGTGTTTGTTGAGGCTGATGGCTGCCTATGGAGGCCGGTACTACCGCTCGAGCAGCACTATCAGGCCCAATTGGGCGATAGTACCGGTTTCCTGTGCAACGGCTACTTTTCTAACCGTTGGCTTGGAGGCTGGCACTACCGACCCCTACATGGGCGGTAGTGTCGAATTTGATGGGTTTTTTTTTCCAAATTGCCCCTAAATGTCTACTTTTCTTTGCGAGGCTATAAAAGGAGTCTTGGGGCTTGCTGACTTTGTTGAGCATTTGGGTGGAGTTGTGCATGTGTTGCACTCCTACATTTGGTTATTAAGCTAAAGTGAAACTTCTAAATTGCATGTGTTACATTTAGAAGTGGATTGAGAGCGTCTTGTGCATGTGTTTCACTTGAGGGGAGCCTTGTGCATGTGATGCACTTGGTGATCGCCATTGTACATGCGTTGCATTTGATAGAGTTTAAGTTAGAGGGCTTGACTTGTCACTCTTGGTGTTTACCGACACCTAGACGGTGTGTGGAAGCGTCATGCGTGGTGACCTTCTCAAGGAAATTGTGAGAAGGCCAGGCAAAGTTGTGAAGGTTGGAGCTCACCTACCTGGAGGGAGAAAGAGCTACCGCTGATGGATTCGAGGTGGATGCTCAATGTGTGGAGTTGGTCCAATGTGCTTGGGCTAATCTCAACATGAATTAGGGGAGACCGCCAAGTCTCCAAACACCACGGTAAAAAGTAGCATGTCTCCTTGTGGTTTGGTTTCTATTTCTTATTTACATTCAAGCAATTTATATTCATAGAGTTAAATTGTTTGATTGCTTGTCTCTTATGATTACAAATTTTAGTTAGAGACTTAGATTATTGGTGCACATAGTGAGCCTAGAAGACTTAGGTCTTAATTGTCAAAATCTTAGATTGACGCTTTCGCATATTATTTAAGTCTTGACTTAGACTTCTTCGATTATTTGTTTAGTCGTAAGAAGATTTTTTAAAGCCACCTATTCACCCCCTCTAGTCGGTTACAAGGTCAAGAAATTGTGGTATGCGGAA
This sequence comes from Rhipidocladum racemiflorum, assembly GCA_036346355.1. Lineage (NCBI taxonomy): Eukaryota > Viridiplantae > Streptophyta > Magnoliopsida > Poales > Poaceae > Rhipidocladum > Rhipidocladum racemiflorum. The sequence goes on along the minus strand of CM070569.1, from coordinate 35,161,961 downwards.
ACCAACATCTACTTAACTTAGGTAAAGTAGATAAAGTGTGACGGCGAACTAGACGAGCCCTATGTTCTTCAGGAGCAGCCCTTGACAGAGACGAAGGTCAACAATCCAAATGACAGGGCGATGTGGATCATGTCTATTGCACATCGATCAAATCAATAACTCTATTAGCCCATTGTTTGGACAAGGTACCCTCTATTTCGAGGGTACGTTCAAGCATACACACAATGCATGAATATAGCTTTAGAGTTCTGAAAAAACCCATAAGGAACTCTTAAAAGTTAAGCCTTCACACCCGCTCGAAGCAACGCAAGCCTAAGGTCATGCTCATTTCCGTCATAAATGTATGTTATTTTAAATATTGATATAATTTTTAAAACATAATTATGATGACTAATTAAGATATTGATCATTAAAACTTGATATGTATTTATGATTGATAGGAGTACGGATAACATAATATTTTGTTTTTGTAATGCTTATTAGATTTTAAGTGGGATTGAGTCCGCCAAACCTAAGCAATTTTCAAGGAGAGCGAGAGAAGGAAGACCTTGTTTGGTAGAGTTCTAAATCCCAACTCCACTTGAGATCTGAAATTCGTAGCTTAAAATAAAGTGAATTAAGTTTATATTTTTATTCTAAAATGTAAACAAGATAACCCATCTAAACACTCTTAGACCCTGTTTGGCAGTGCTCCAGATATCAGCTCCATCTCAGATCTAAAACTTATAGATTAAAATAAAGTAAATTAAGTTTATATTTTTATTCTAAAATATAAACATGATGACCCACCTAAACACTCTACTCACAGCTCCAGCTCCAAGGATCTGATGGAGCTAGGAATACTCAGCTCTACTAGATCCACGAATCTGATGGAGCTGAAGCTCTGGCAAACAGGAGCTAAGATTTGATGAAGTTAGAAATATCTAATTTTACTGTATTCACAAATCTAATTGAGCTAGAGCTTATCCCAAACACGAGTGAAATAGAGAATTATTCGAACGTGCCAAGTTGCGGACCGAACCGGTGGAAGTCTCCTCCTACCTTAGAAGAACGCTCACGCGAGCCAACTCGCATCACCACCTTCCCTTGCCGTACCCACCTGCGGCCAATGGCGGACCAGCTCACCGACGACCAAATCGCCGAGTTCAAGGAGGCCTTCAGCCTCTTCGACAAGGATGGCGACGGTACTGCTGCTCTCTCTCTCTCTCTCTCTCTCTCTCTCGCTGTTGTTAGGCAAACAGATCAAGCGTCTTCTTGATCTGCTTTCTTCGTTAGAATTGATCAAGAATCGATGAGGGAGGTACCCGTGGATTCATTCTCGGCTGTATGGGATCGGTAATCTTGGGGTTTATTGACGCCTGATCTGCACACCGTTCCTCGGAATCCCCATCTGTTGCGATTCTTTATTTCTTAAGATCCGTTTTGGAGTCGATGAGCCTGCCTGCAATGCCTGACAGCTTGTGACCTTCGGATCTTTGACACTGGTGTGGTGTAGCTCGGTTGGGACAAAATGCTGGCTGATCGCGTGATCCATCACCAGTTTGTGTTGAGCATTGGACATTTATTAGTATTTGCCTAGTGTTGATTCGTCATAATTCGTGCTTCCATTTAGTTTGGACGGAATCATTGCCGTGAGTCTCACTTAACTGTTCTTTATAAGAAATTTATTGGATCTTAATTCGCTATAATCGCTGTGCTTATTCGATTTAGGCATGAACTTTTCTAGACATGTAGTGGTAGGGAAATATGGCCACCGGTAGCATGCACCTTTCCCCCCCTCATATCTTGTCATTAAGTACCATAGTTGATACCTATCTAATAACTGTCACATATTGCAAAGGAACACCAGTCTTCATAGCTTAAATAAACAACGACAACAACCACCGAGTCTTTTATCCCAAACAAGTTGAAGTAGACTAAGAGTAAAACCTAATAAAAAAAAACTAAACCTTCGATCTTAGGTTATGATTTTAGTACGTGAATCGCTAACTTCCGCGCACTTTTATCCAACGCCAACTCTTTAGATGCATTCCAATTCCTTAAGTCTCTTTTAACTGCTTCTTTCCATGTCAGTCTTGATCGACTTCTGTCTCTTCTTATATTTTCGATACGACTTAAAATTCCACTACACATTGGCACCTCAAGAGGTCTTTGCTGGAGATATCTAAACCATATGTTAGACAACTTTACTTTAATTGGTGCTACCCTAATCCTATCACATATATCATCATTGTGGATTCGATCTCGCTTTATATGACTATGGATCCATCGTAGCATCCGTATCTCTGCTACGCTCATTTTTCTGTACATGTTGTCTTCAAAGCTTAAATGCCAAAAGAATTGAGAATGCATGCTGTACTGTGTAGACTCATTTCACATATATTTGGGTAGCTATGATTTCAGTCTCGCAACATTGTATTATGTACTTTACAGTGGATGATAGTTTTTTTTTATGAATAGCTTTTATTATATTTAATATGAAGTCAATAGCCAGAATATATTACATGAGGTACAAAAGGAAAGTCTATATAAGGTAATATATCCTTAACACCCTCAACAAATGCAAGACTTATGCAATAGTATTGCATTTAGAAGGATTGACACTATAATAGAAAAAAATCCAAAGTCCTGATCTGGAAGTAGTCGTCGTAGCATCCAACTCTTGCAAAACCGGCCCGACAAAGGAAAGCCGATGAAGGAGCCGATTCGACGAAGAAAAGCCAATGAAATCGACAAAACAAGCCGAGCTGAAATCGATTAGCATAATGAGCCGAAACCAACGGAGAAAAGCCGACGAAATGACCCGAGCCAAAGTATTGAGTCAAAAATTGGAGTCGGCGGAATGAATCGAATCGATAAAAGAGCCGAGCCGATGAAAAAACCAAGTTACTAAGAATTTAGATGGACGCAACGAAAAATTTAAAAAAATACTAGGAATACTAATAATATGTACTAGCAGCTCAACAGCCAAACACATACTAGCAATCACAACACCAAGCAGAGCACAAGCAGGCAGCAGTGCACCAAGCAATGCAAGAAAGATGAGGCACTAGCGGCTGTTGTTGGGCATTCCTGCAACTGGTGGGTTAGCGAAGCTAGTAGAGTAGCCAGGGGTGGCAGAGCTCGATCCATGGAGGGATAACGTCGTCGCCCGAGGCAGAAGCAGACCCAACAGGGTCGGAATCGACGGATTCAGAGCAACGCAGCCGGCGGCCGGAGAAGCATCGGCGGTGGCGGTGCAACCGGAGGCGGAGGCGGTGCCCATACATGCCCGTGAGGATACATGGCAGCAGCCGGGAAAAGTAGCCGGTGAACGAAGTCTGACCGGGAGGAACCGCTTCGCGCTGCAGAGCAGAGGACCCAACGGTTCTTGGCGTCGCCGGAGCCGAGGCCGTTCGGGCAGAGATTGCTCTGGTCGCAGCTGTTAGAATGCTAATTCTGAGTCTTTAGTCTAGCCTAAGTTATGGTCACAAGTTTAATGCGGAATAGGATTAACCCGGTGAAGAAGAACCCATTAGGGGTTTTGTCGATTGATGTAGTGCGTCAGTGAAGCAGTGGTGCTAAGGAAGGAGACACCGAGATAGATGTTCCAGGTGATGGTGTTGGTCTTCGTCAACCTCGTCGCTAGCTTAGTGGATCAGAATTGTCGGGGAGGTATTGAACTCGAGTGATTGATCTCTCACACTAGAGCGCCGGCCTCCTCTCCTTTGTCTTATGTAGCGTCGGTTGATGGGACCAAACCAATATGGTTGCAGCGCTCCTGATCAAAGCGCGAAGGTGGTGGCCCTCAGATCCGAAAACAACGGTATCAGTTAGTTAACCGAAATCACCACCAACATTCTCCCACTTATTGAAGGTTAATATCATAAGTCCATTCTCAACAGAGCAGCACACTAAGATAAAATATTACAACAGTTAATAAAATCACCGCTGAAACCACAGTATCTATAGTATACGATTCTATTTAAATGGAATTATTACTTATTCTTAACGGGAGTTGGTTTTCTTCTTATAATCCTTATTTCTAGAATCAGAGGCTTTCCAATAAACCCATGCTGGCAACATGCTCTCGAAAGAGACTAGATGGTAAGCCTTTAGTAAGCGGATCCGCAAGCATAGACTTAGTGCTTATATGATTGACATTAATTGTCTGATCTTGGATTCTATCTTTCACAACATGATACTTAATGTCAATGTGTATAGCAGCACCACTTGACTTGTTGTTACTCGAATAGAAAACTGCGGCCATATTATCGCAGTATATAGAGAGTGGTTTAGAAATACTATCTACCACTCTTAATCCCGAGATAAAATTCTTAAGCCATACAGCCTGCCCTGTAGCCTCATAACATGCCACAAACTCAGCCTGCATCGTTGATGATGCAGTAAGTGATTGTTTGGAGCTTTTCCACAAAATGGCTCCTCCCGCAAGTGTGAAGATATAATTTGATGTGGATTTCTTAGTATCTACACAACCCGCAAAATTAGTGACAACCTCAAGGTTATCAGGTGTCTTATATGTGAGTATGAAATGTTTAGTGCCCTGCAAATAAAACAAGACTTTCTTAATGGCTTTCAAGTGGTCCAACCCTGGATTTGATTGATATCTGCCAAGCATCCCGGTTCCGAATGCTAAATCTGGGCGAGTACAAACTTGAGCATACATAATGCTTCCGACAGCTGAAGCGTAAGGAATCCCCTTCATCTGATCAGTTTCTAATTGATTCCTTTGACATTGGAATGTTCCAAACTTATCGCCCTTAACAATAAGAGCAGTTATGCATATTATATCTCTTAAGCACTCTGTTAATATATGCCTTTTGGAATAGGCCTAATATCTCTTTGGACATATCTCGGTGAATCTCAATGCCTAAAACATAAGAGGCATCACCAAGATCCTTCATGTCAAAATTAGCGGAAAGAAATCTTTTGGTCTCATACAGCATATCATTATCGCTGCTGGCCAACAAGATATCATCCACATAAAGTACTAAGATAGTAAATTTGTTCCCCTTAATCTTAATGTATATGCAATTGTCCAATTCATTTTCTTTGAATCCAAAATTTCTTATAGTCTCATCGAACTTGAGATACCATTGTCTAGACGCTTGTTTCAGTCCATAGATGGATTTCTTAAGTTTACATCCCATATGTTCCATGCCTTCTACGACAAAACCTTCCAGTTGAGCCATGTAAACATTCTCATGCAAGTCACCATTAAGGAACGCAGTTTTAACATCCATCTGATGTAGTTCTAAATCATAATGAGCAACAAGCGCCATGACAATTCTTAGCGAATCTTTCTTCGAGACAGGAGAGAAAGTATCAACATAATCAATCCCCTCTCTTTGTGTAAAGCCTTTTGCTACAAGCCTTGCCTTGAATCTTTCGACATTTCCCTTGGAGTCATGCTTAGTTTTGTAGACCCATCTACAGCCTACTGTTTTAACTCCATCAGGAATTTCTACTAGATCCCAGACGTCATTAAAGCTCATAGACTTTATTTCATCCTGCATGGCCTCAAGCCACTGAGATGAATTCTTAGTCATCATAGCCTCTTTAAATGATGTAGGATCATCTACCTTCCCTATGTCACATACATCTTCATTCATGTATACAACATAATCATTCAGGATGGCATATCTCCTTTCCCGCTGTGATCTCCTTAGTGATTCATTAGTTGTCACATGGGGCTATTGAGGCTCATCATTAGGTGCTGTATTGTTGATAGCTGAATCCTCATGTGGGGGCTCAACTCCAGGATTCTCAACTGGAGGTATAACTGTGTGAGCTACAAGAAGAATAGTCTCTTGGATTATCGGTAATGGTATATAAGTCCGAACCTCCTCAAGATATATTTTTCTAGCCTCTGAGCTCCCACTGATTTCATCATTCTCTAAGAATACAGCATGACGGGTTTCCACAAATTTAGGGTCTAATTTCCCAGTATGTGGATTAAAAAATTTTAGCTTCAGCAGGACAACCCCACACACATAAATATTTTAAACATAGCAAATGGACCAGGAATTTGTCCATAAGGAGCATGTCTCCCATAATATTCTTCTCCATGATCTGATCTCACTATCTTAATTTTTAAGTTATTCTGATTTTCGACTCCAGCCTTAAATATTTTAAACTTATCGAGTTATTCAGATCGATTACGAATGGGAAAAATATAACCATAACGGGAGAAATCATCAGTGAATGTGATAAAGGAGTTATACCCATCTACTGAAGTTACAGGAAAAGGTCCACATATATCAGTGTGGATTAATTCTAAGATTCCCGTGCTTCGTGTGACTCCTTTTTTAATTTATTTTACATATTTCCCCTTAATGCAATCAATACAATGATCTGAGTCAGAGAAGTCTAGAAGGTGGAGCACTGGCGGAGGCAGCCATTGTCACGGTTGGGCCGTGGCCCAACCAATGACCGGCTCACTTGGGATGGACTGTCAAGGCCTCAAGGGCTCATCGTGATCGTCAAGTTCCAGTACACGGAAAAGCTGGGATGCCTGATCCACTCCGTCTTCGTGACACGATCGACTACTGAAGCCTCGAAGAGATATTCATGCGCCCTGCGATTACTAGAAGAGACCTACCTGCCGCCAGCTGCCAGGAGTCCAGACACAGACGCCACGAGACCTGCCTGCCGCTAGGAGTCCAGACGCAGACGCCACGAGATATTTTGATCGAGGAAGGCCGCCCACCAGATGTTTTGATCGCCAGACGCTAGGACGTGGACGGCGAACGCCAGGACGCGGAGACTCGAAGAGACGCTATAAACAGTATGCAACAAAATACTCGTATTGTTATAATTTTAAATTTTTCATCCATCCGATTGCTACACCATATAATTGAGGGACATACCTCCATCTGATCGTTGATTCAAAATACAGTCATCTTCATTGATTGTCTTTTGGATGATTGTCTAGTCACCTTTATTGAGCGAGATATGTTCTCCAAAGTGGATAAAGATGATATAATCGAGACTTTCATGGCTATTAGAAGGCGTAAGCCCGACAAGAAGAAAAAGTAGTATGGTAATATTCTCTGAACTGTTGCAAAACCTTATTACTATATTTGTATTGTGCTTTTGATACATTATGTATTTATATGTTGTTCTGTTAGATGATTTTTTTAAAAAAATGTTGGACCAACCTTACCTAAAATCCTAGCTACGCCACTGAGGTGGAGTATCTCTTCCTTAATGAGACGTTCCATTCTCCCTTTCGAAATGTAGCCTAAACGACAGTGCCACAATTTCGATGAAGTCTCATCACCTAGACTTCTCTTTCGCTTATTAGTGACATCGCACACATTCATTGACACATGAGATTCAGAGAGATAAAGCATATAGAGTTTGTTTCGTCGAATCGCGAGACCAACATTATTAGAATTAAAGCTTACAATGCATTTATTGTTCTCAAAGATACAAGTGTATCCATCATCATCTAATAAAGAAAATGAAATAAGGTTTCTCCTCATACTAGGAACATAAACAATATTGTTCAAAAGAAGAGTGAAGCCACTATCTAATGCTAATGATAGTGTGCCAACGGCTTCAACTTCAGCTTTCTTTCCATTAGCGACTCTAAGTCTTCGCTTCCCCTTTCGTAGTATCCTCACGGTAAGAAATCTCTGCAATGAATTAGAAACGTGCACAGTGGCACCAGAATCAATCCACTAGGCATTATGGGAAAAATCTGCATAAACGGTTTCATCAACAGTAGAAATTATGTCGTTACCCTTCTCAGCGAGCCACTTCATAAAGCCCACACAATCCTTCTGAATGTGCCAACTGGTTTTGCAGAAACGACAGATGGGTCCATCAGAAGAAGCAGAATTAGGCGCAGTAGGGGCCTTCTCCTTTTGGTTTTGACTTGCTTTTGACTAACCCGGTGAAGAAGAACCCATTAGGGGTTTTGTCAATTGAGGTAGTGCATCGGTGAAGCAGTAGTGCTAAGGAAGGAGACACCGAGATAGATGTTCCCGGTGATGGTGTTGGTCTTCGTCAACCTCGTCGCTAGCTTAGTGGATCGGAACTGTCGGGGAGGTATTGAACTCGAGTGATTGATCTCTCACACTAGAGCGCCAGCCTCGTCTCCTTGTCTTATGTAGCGTCGGTTGACAGGACCAAACCAATATGGTTGGAGCGCTCCCGATCAAGGCGCGAAGGTGGTGGCCCTTAGATTCGAAAACAACGGTATCAATTAGTTCTTAACCGAAATCACCACCAACAGTAGCGGCACCCAATCCCCTTCTTCCCGTGCGAGCAATGGCGTCGTGGGTCGGAGTAAAGAGGACGGCGGGCGGAGGAGCCGTGTCGCGGAGGTGGCTGGCCGGGCGAACGGAGAAGCGGCCGACGGGAGCGCCGGATCCTGGGGTGGGGTCTGGCCCACGTCGAGCTTGGCGCCGTGGATGAAGCCGATGAAGGCCGTGGATGAAGCAAAGAGGATGAGCTCGTGGAAGGGCAACAACGGCGTGGCATCCTCAAGGCACAACGACGACTCCTGACGGCAAGTAGCCCAATCAAATCCAGCGTTGATTGACTGCAACGAAGGTGAGAGCCCATCGGGGATGTGGCCGCCTCTGGAGTGAAGATTGCTCTTTCCGAGGGCAGCGGTGCCGGCAGCAGAAGGATAAAGCTCGGAAAGAGAAATTTTACGGCGTATTATACTGGTAGTATACAGTGTGTAGTTGAAATCAGATCCAATAGTTGATTTGTTAAGGGTGTTTCTATTACTATACTACAAGATGAAGTATAAGTAAACTCTAGCTAACCTTATTCATTTGATCGAAAAGAATGTATTGTTCATATTTTCAATTTAGTGTACTATAAAAGAGCTCCAGAGAAAACCAATAGCTTGATATCATGTTATGAATAACATTTTGTTGTATTCAATATGAGATCAATGATCAGAATATATACAGTATATGAGAGTACAAAAGGAAAACGTATATAAGATAATCGTGTATAAGAAAAACCTATATAAAGAAAAACCTATATAAGATAATATATCCTTAACAGTTTTACCCAAAGAGAGATTCTCCGATGCTTTGAAGACCCGTAACATCCATTCATTAATTATAATCTGGTTGCCTCGAGTGAGGTGTGTGTGGGACTGGTACATTAGATGTGAGTGAGCAATCAACTTGAGAATAAGGAGAGGAGGGCAAATCAGGAAAAGTACTAGCTAAGGTTGTTTGGATTTCTGTTACAAGGTGAATGAGTCGGTGATGTTCTGACATCTATTCACCACAAACCTGCGTGCCACTGCCACATAGTTTCTTTGACCAAAGGTTCCAGCAATTTTATTAACCTACATCACTTTATCCTTATCAAAGACTTAGCTTTGTCCTCAGCAATTTTGTTTGCTTGCTTGCCTATCATGACACACCTTATGGTGTTTTTCTTGTAGTTCTACAACAAATATCTGATAGTGAAAATCAATTGATCAAAGGTTTTGATAACAGCAACTTGGCTAGAGGATAGGAAGTTAACAATTATTTCTGAACTATCCATATTTAAGTATGTTTTATTAATTATTTTTTTCTTGTTTGAGTGGAGGCAGTCCCAAATCCCAATAGTTATAAGGAGTCTATTATTCAAAAGATGCCGTTCCTTTGTGACCAAACACATTATACAACTAGTAAAGTGATTGGCAGCAAGGGAATTCAAAGAATTGCTCTGTAACATTATCTTTTGTTGTGCATTTTCCAGTAAAATCATGCCGCAAACATATATTGCTGGACAGGTAACCTGGAAATTGAAAATAAAAAATGGACACACTGGTAGTTTGGCACCATGCCTTCATGTAACTAACATATAACAAGTGGCAGCTAAGTTGAAGTGCGGAGGATGCCTGCCTGAATAAAGTCCAAGTGGCACTGTATGCTAGTTGCTCTTGATTTTATATGGAAAGAAGACAAAAGGCGATCAACCCAACAATTGTTGGAATGCATGAGTTGTTATGGGTTCTCACATTGTTAGTTTTTCACCATTTTTTTCAGTTAAACTGTTCTGGTGTCGGATCATCCGGACTTTCATGGAGATGTTCTGATTTGTCAAAGTTTGTCTTCTTTGTAGCTCTCTATTGTCTTGATGGTACGGATGGTCCAGTGTCTGGTCATGGACCTCCCAGTAGTTAATCTCATTTCCGACATCTCTAATAGCAAGTACATTCCATCCAGGCTTCTGTCAGCCATGCACTCCTCAATTCGATTGAGAGCTAAAAATCAACTTTAGCTCAGGTCAGATTGATCCAAATATGTTCCTTGAGATCCACTGACATAGGCTAAACATGCCATCAGGGTTGATCAAACCAAGAGGGAGGCGGGTGGGTGCTGTCGGTCATGTACTTTCCATTTACCCTTAATTGTTCTGATGTTCTCACAAATCCCCCACCAAACCCACCAAATGTGAGTGTCCAAGTTTTGTGCAATTGGTCTTTTTCAGGGTCAGCAAGCATCTGCTCTTTACCTCAACTTGCAATTAGGAAAATATGTCTTAATGTCTTATACTAGTTGGTATTATGTATTGATAGATCTCTCATTACATAACTTTTAGATGCTATTTTAGTTATTGTGTATGTACGCAATCTGCTATACTACGGAAATAGTATGTTTTCAAGTTGCAAATTGGGAACCCTCCACTAAACTCCGTTACGAGTTTCTTCTTTCAAATGGAAATAAACACATCTATGTGTTTTTCTGTTGATGTAAGTTGTTTTAAAACTTGTTTGCCTAAATGGGAAACTGTGTTTTCTATTATTAAGTAGTTACCAATTTCATGGCCATCACAACTTGTGTGTTTGGTTTACCAAATACTAACAACTTCGTTTCTGTTCATTGCAATTAAGGTTCATTTTTGGTCTCGTACGGTTGCTCCTTTTGCATTTTCTGTTCATAAACACAGCAAGCCTTGATGATCTAAAGCAGTACATAGTGATACTTAAGAGTTAAACAATTCCTGGACTTGAATGACACAGATTATGTTCTTTCCAGGTTGCATTACTACTAAGGAGTTGGGAACTGTCATGCGTTCACTGGGGCAGAACCCGACTGAGGCAGAGCTACAAGACATGATCAATGAGGTTGATGCCGACGGTAATGGAACAATTGATTTCCCTGAATTCCTCAGCCTGATGGCCCGCAAGATGAAAGACACTGATTCTGAGGAAGAGCTCAAAGAGGCGTTCCGTGTGTTCGATAAGGACCAAAATGGTTTTATCTCTGCTGCTGAACTGCGCCATGTCATGACCAACCTTGGCGAGAAGCTGACAGATGAGGAGGTGGATGAGATGATCCGTGAAGCTGATGTTGATGGTGATGGCCAGATCAACTATGACGAATTCGTTAAAGTCATGATGGCCAAGTGAGTTGAAGTATCATCTGAATCAATAGAGGGAAGCTACAGCAGCCTGAGACAAAAAATTATTTCCTGTTCGGACCCTATTTTATTAGTTTGCTATAGTTTGAACTGAAAAGATTATTGCATTGCAAGACTTCCTATGCTGTGTCTCATATGCTGCTGGCAATGCTTGTTTTCCTTGAAGAATTTCTAGATCATGCTTTGGTCTTTCAGAGCTTGTTTCTTTCTTTTCAACTTTTGAAGAGTGTAGCCATTCTGTTGCTGTTATACCAAACACCATCCATATTCCGTTTGCTGCTATATCAAACACCATCCATATTCCGTACTTCTGCTATCCTCATTTTTACCAAGATCAATTTGAACACTATGCTGTCCTCTTCTTGATGTATTGATAATGTGACGAAGAATTCTTCAAGAGAGGTGCTTCTATGCTCTTCCTCCTAATACAAGTTGCACAAATCTTGAAGCAAACGAAGGGGTAAGTAATCCTTATCTACCATTCATTCATGCTTTAATATTTGTACAACTTTAAAAAGGAAGAGCATAGAAGCACCTCTCATTCTTCAATTATGTTGTTTCATTGTGGTCTGATATCTCAGATATAAGTATTTCTTACATATCTTGCTGTCTATGGATAAACAAACGAGCAGTGCTTCTATGTTTTTCCTTCTAATATAAGTTGCACACATCTTGAAGCAAGCGAAGGGGTAAGTAATCACCATCTACCATTCATTCATGCTTTAATAGTTTTGCAACTTTTAAAAGGAAGAGCATAGCCGGCTCCACAGAAGAAGTCAGTAGTGAATCAAAGAACTCATGCATGTAATCAGTGACTAGGGATCGATCAATCGGATGCAACCGAGCCATACAAAAAGAATTGGAAAAGGGATGACGCAAGAGCAGCGGAAGGTGACTTAGCAACATCAGTCATTTCCTATAGAAAGGAAGGAAAGGATCTCTCTTCTGTCTAGACGAAAGATCTCATTTTTGCTACCGCTCTCCCTCTTATGAGTCTCAAAACTGTAATTTCACCCACCAGTGCTGCTAAGAAAGGCCTTGTCGCGAGCCGGGCTCGAACCAGTATCTTACCTTTATGCCTTATGGCTTGGGTAAGGGGTCGGATATTCGCAATTCCTCTTTCCGGTACTGGGCCTAGCCTGCTTACACGGCACTTCCTTCCTGCTTTGACCTTGGAAACACCTAATCGGAAGAGAGAGAGAGTAAAGAGTTTCGGTGATATCTAACTTACGTTATACCTTCCTTACCCAAATAAAAGAACAACGAGTTGACCATAGGATACAGGGAAGAAATCCTGCAAGTGATATTGAGTCGTTTCAGTAGTAAGCCAATCGCTGTAGTAAAGAAATTCTGACCAATTCTCACAGGCAGGAGACTTTCGATAAGGTCAGCAGCCTCAAAGCCGATAAGACCCTAAGATGCGACAACAACCCAATTATCTTTCAAAGAAGCCCGGATCCTGCAGGAGGGGGAGACCCAATATTATACCAGCATCTCTTTTGGTTCTTCGTATATTCTCATTCTGCCTGACTTGTGAGGGTCTTACTACAGGGGTAAAAAATGTGGGCGACAGGAAGGCGTTCACCTACTGCTAATAATTTTGAATCGATACAAAGATTATTGCTAACTGCCCAAAGTGAGAAGCAAAAATGTTCTGATAAAGACGTTCCTCAGTAATATCATCATGACTTTCGAAATCATGTGCGGGGCTGGTTGCACTCGAGGTATAAACACACGAGGCCCTTCCCAAACTTTAGATACGGCGCACACTAGAGTTTTTAGGCGGATTCGAGCGAAGAATCGTCAACAAGGGCGTTCTAGTGCGTTGTAGATTCTTATCCAAGACTTGTATCATTTGATGATGCCATGTGAATCGCTCAGCGAAGGAACTGCCTAAGCATACTTTTGCGGATCCAAACTTCTTTGTTCTTTCTAAGTATTCTTCTTGCATATAAGAACACAACTCTTGCAAAAACCAGGATTTGAGTAGTAGCGTGTGAGAGTAGCGACTTAAAAGATCAAGTTGTTGAAGCAAAATCTACGAACTAGTTTCTGAGCAGTCGTGAGTCAAGTGGAATAGGCCTAAAATGCGAATTAGGATGAAAGACATCTTTCTTGGTGAGAGACTTCCTCCATATCAGTAATCAAATATGTCCCATTTGAGACTATGAATATTCAATCTCAGTTTGAATGAGCAAGCCCTCAAAAAGGCTAGTTTGAGAGGAGTCTAGAACTAGAAATAGAAAGAAGGCTAAAATGCACATGATCCAAATAAGGAGTCTTCTGTTATAGAGAGCTTCAAGTTTCTAGTAAGAGTATGGCATTCTGGGGGGAAGGAAAACTTCTACGACAAGTCGCTTCTAGAATGCCGACTACTAGGAAGAAAACGTATGCGCTTTAGCAACAAAGTGCTCATCCCTTGCTTGTTGCTTCGAGAGCAGCCTTCCTGACACAGGCAACAGAATGCGCGCTTGGACGAAGAATCCCTATTCTATCTATGAATGGAAAATAGAAGGCCGATCTCGGGCCACTCCTGGAATCAGCTTTTCGGCATACTCACCCTTATAAGACTACTATACCTTGCCCAAGGGAAACAGTAGAAGAAAGAGGCCTCAGGCCGAAGTAATCCACTTTTAGGGGAGTTGGCCCGAGGAACCGAGCTGAAAGGCCTTCCTTCCAAAATTAAAAAAAGAAAAAGAAAACATGTTGATTATAGAAAAAATAGGAGGAACCTAGAATTAGAGTCTAATTCGGAACAACATTTGAAAGCCATATTTCGACCCGGACGCTTTTGGGATGCTTCTAATCTAAAGCTTTGGAATCTATGCCCCGAATACTCGCATAATCATAATCGAATTGATATCTGCAAGTCGTAGATTAGTCTAGTAGCAGACAGTGCCTGTAGTAGTAGCTTATTATCCGTGAAGGAAGTTTGGTGCTTGATTTGATCCCCCATCCTACGAGGCCCTTCCCAAACCGCCCCTTCTCTTCACCCGATACAAGGCGGTCGAAGTCCCTGCCCGGACTGGCTTTCTTCCTAAAAATAGGACTGAGGTTGTTCCCACCATTGAAGTCAGAGTCTGGGTGTGGGCCCGCTTACTAATACGAGGAGGGTTCCGCATGATAAAGACCAATAAAAAACTTCTTCGTTTCGTTACTTCTTCCATTATTTAGAAGTAACTAAGATCTCCCGCTGTAAATAGCTAAGGATCTCCAGTCTCTGCTAGGCACAGGGCGTACTAAAAAAGCTTTTTTCATCCTTGATGAATTGTTATCAACCAGATATCCTTTGATCAGATTTGCCAGATTTAATCAGGAGATCTACATATCTACTCATTTGGGTAATGAGGACTTCGATGAAGGAATTCCCTGATCTGTATATATATGATATACGTCGATTGCAAAGAATCCCTCTGAAGAGTTCAAAGACGCCCGCGCTTTCCACTGCGTGCCTTTATAGCGATCATGTTTTCTAAAGCTCTATAAAGCCTGTGCGATCCATGTCATTTTATGAATAGGCAGCGACCATGTTGTATTTTCTTTGGTTTTGGCAGGCCAGCCCACCAGTCATTAAGTAAGGGTCGATGAAATTGGGGGGCTTTCGTTGAAGATCTCAGTTCTTTCGCGCATATGGAGTCAGTCCATCCCGAGCATCACAAGCTTCCTGAACCTTAGCCAGCCAGTTAGTTGAACCAATGCCAGTTGACCGTGTGAAAGAAATAGATCCATGCTGCTTCAGTTGATGAAAGGTCTATGAGTTTAGTTTTAGTTTCATCAACAGGAAAACCCTGGGTCGGCCTGGGATCCCGAAGCAGTGAGCCTTAGGAAATTCAACCCCCAGTAAGTGGTTTTTCTTCGGGGGTTCCACTCATATTATCCATCATTGACCGGCGCTTTTACAATCACTATTATCATAGGCAGAGAACTCTCTTACCCAAGCCACATAAAACCAAACTTGAATACAAAGTCAAGGAAGCGATTTTCCTGGCACCATATGCGCAGAATAGACAACCAAAAGCGAAAGGGAGTTGGGGAACGCTGCTACGACCAGGCCGGCCGGGCCTTAGAGCCGGTCTTGGAAAGCACTTAGTTTGGCTAGACGTAGGTTTTTACGACCCATGTTCGAAAGTGGGGCCGGCCCGCCCCCTTTCTTTGCCCTTAGGCCGCCTAGCTCGTTATTCTTTGAGCGGGGGGTTCTATTTTGGAAGAATAAGAAAGGTGAGGGGGTTAGGTAGCGCCAGGGGTGTGATATCCCTAGGGCGCTGCGCTGGAGTCTTTTTCTTTCAATAGAGTTTCCTTGGAAAAACCAAGGCCAGTTGAAATCAGTCTCCTTTCTCTTTTCGAGAGCAGAGCAACACAAATTAATAACAGGTAGTGAACACTAACCAAAGCGGTTTTGAAATCCGTCCCTTCCCACAGAATCATCGGGCTTGACTTTCCTTACAAGCGGATTCGGCATCTGATGGTGAGGCCTATGATGTGTCGAAAAGAGTGACGGGGAATACCACGATGAAAATGACTTGACGAATGCCAGAGCTTGACAGATTGACTCGGCCATAGTGCATTTTTGCCTTCTCTTTGGTTCACTAGGGCAGGGGTGGCAATAGAGAGCAGGAGAAGCCAGAGCCCCTCTTCTTCCTCTACTTCATGCGATGCGTCCTGTCAAAAATATGACCTCTATCTCATTCTGCCACTTCTCCATGGTTAATCTTGGATAATCATCAACATTTACACATTGAGTGAGATTCGACCCACGAGATCCTCAACCCCGGGGCATTCTCCGAGCAGAAGGAACTTACGCGAGCCATTCCACCAGAGCTGGAAGAACGTACAACATCTCTATCTATTTACTATTTTATCTCAAGAAAAAGGACTCTGAATTATAGAATTGTTGTGTATGTTACTTTTTGGGTGTGGCCATTTCGAATCCCATTTCCTCGCTGAAAGGCTCTGCTCTTGGGCTCGTTGAACTTCCTCTGGTGGAATGGCTCGCGTAAGTTCCTTCTGCTCGCTTGGCTCACTTCACTGGAGTTACGTTCTGCTCTTGTTGCTCGTTTCATTTCCATTACACTCGTTGGGTGCCTCCGTGGGTCTTGAGTTCGGCAAGACGACTTCGGTTCACACGTGAAAGTGCTTCGAAAGGCACCGGCTCCCAATGGTGAAATTCTTGCTGAAAGCACAGCTACGTGCTGGCACTCAATCAAGTAGTAGCGCCGCACGCCACTCGGCTCCTCGGCTCACTTCGTGGCAATTTCTCCTTAGGCACATGTCTCAAAGAACACAAAACGAGGGTTTCGCTCGTTATAGGACTTGACCAAACATCTCACGACACGAGCCGACGACACCATGCAAAGACTGTATGAAAGTCGGTACCATCCCGTTAAGGACAGGTTTTGTTGTTCATATGTCAAGGGTCGGTAAGGTTTTGCGCGTTGTATCGAATTAAACCACATGCTCCACCGCTTGTGCAGCCCCGTCAATTCCTTTGAGTTTCGGTCTTGCGACCGTACTCCCAAAGTGAGTGTTTCACGCGTTAGCTGGGCCCCTGATCCGCGTAGACCAAGGGCGAACACTCATCGTTTACGGCATGGACTACCAGGGTATCTAATCCTTTTCGCTCCCCATGCTTTCGCACCCCAGCGTCGGTAGGGACCCAGAGAGCTGCCTTCGCTTTTGGCGTTCCTTCGTAGATCTACGGATTTCACCCCTACACACGAAATTCCACTCTCCTCTGTCTCAATGCGGTAAAAGAATCGAATCCTAGAATTCCTATTCGAGATATATTTGGGCCCTTAGCAGCGTTCCCCAACGTACTAATTCATGATCTGGCATGTACAGAATGAAAACTTCATTCTCGATTCTACGAGAATTTTTATGAAAGCGTTTCATTTGCTTCTCTTCCATGGAAGTTTCATTTTCCCAGAATGTATCCTAATTTTTGGCCTAATTCTTCTGATGATTATCGATTCAACCTCTGATTAAAAAGATAGATCTTGGTTCTATTTCATCTCTTCAACAAGTTTAGTAATAAGCATAACGGCCCTATTGTTCCGATGGAGAGATTTTAGGATTAACGAGGATCTTCACCTTGAAACGGTGAGCGCCGAGAAGCGGGTAAAAATCGCCCAGCCGACGGGAAATGGTTTAGATCGTTTAGAATTAGCTTTTCCTTGAGCTCCGACCAGAGGGAGAAGAGCGAGTGATCCCTTGATAGGGAGCACGAGCGATGCAACCGACGGGAGGACAAGACAAGCCCTTCCGAAAAGCTCGTTTGCCTTTCATCTGAGCGAAGTGATTCCTCAAGGTCAGGTTAAACAAGTGAATCATCGGTAGCAAGCACGAGAGCAAGCGATCATCCGAAACTTCTTTCGATCAGGAAGACTGATTAAGGAGGATCATCATACTATCATTACTCTAATCCCCAAGACTGAGACTGCTGATAGGATTGGAACATTTAGACCCATTTTTCTTTGTAACTTGATTTTTTCATCATTTCTATCTAAAATCCTCACTCTGCGCTTGCTGGCTGATATCATCTCCGGAAGCCAATCAGCCTTCATTAAGGGGCTCGGGTAAGAAAAGCTACCTATAAGATCCTCTTATCTTGACTCTAAGATGCTACATAATGTTCTGGGTAAACTCCTGCTTGGAGCATGTCAAACATCATATTTTATTTTGTATAGCGTACAACATTCTCCCCGGTCTAAAGAACAATTTTCCAAACAAATGGATAAACTGCAATTGCATTGAAGACATCATCTGCAGCTCTACTTATAAGACATCCAGGAAACAACAAACCTGATCTCATTACCAATTTATCATAACCATCAACCGGTCCTTCGGAGTTCAGACAAAAATAGTAGATCCCATTACATCTGATTACACAACCGAACAGAATACGAAAATACGTGATGATACAAGTACAGCACATGAATTCTGGCAGTTTGGAATCCAGGGCTGCAATCTGATAGTGCCCCTGATTTAACTTAACTAACTACATGTACGTAATTATGGATGCCTCACCGCATCGCATTTGGCACGGTGAAAAATGGCTTGAATGTCAGCAAGAACCCAATTATTGACACCATGTTCAGCATCAGGAACAGGATCTGATCACCTGCATGTTGCATGATGAATCAGCAGTGCTTCTATGCTTTCCCTCTTAATACAAATTGCACAAATCTTGAAGCAATTATTAAAAAGAAGAGCATAGAAGCACCTCTCATCAAATAATTATATGCACATGATAATATGTATATGCTTGTCATCCAAGTTAAGGCAAAGCTATCAATGGTAATGCAATTAGCATGGCTTGGAATAGCCATGTGTTTACCTGGTAAGAACAACCCAGTTATGTGCTTCTGTGCCCATGAAAACCTGCAAAAAGGCAAGAAAAAAGTTCATTAATTGGATATCACACTTGCAAGCCAAGCGAAGCCAATTCTTTGTTCTTTTCTTCTGAACAAATGAAGAGAAGATTTCCTAACCAGAAAAGAAAAGAAACAATGTGCTTACAGAATACCAGCTGCTGCTGGAGCTACAGCTTTAAAGATTGACATCAGAGTCACAGAGATGCCATTTGCAATACCTCTTTGTTCTTGTGTCTGTTTTGATGAGAGAACTTAGATGTTAGAGCACAGCAAAACGATAGCACATAACAATGCATTAAGGGAATATTAGTCTACTACCGGTGATTGTGATACGTACCACTGCGGTGTTTTGCAGAATGTTGCATGCAATGGTAATTGTAGCCTGTTTTGTTCGAAATATACATTAGAATTTGCTCATATAAAGTCATCTTACAGAATCACTGACCTCATTTTCTATAAGTAGTTAAATTCTTTTTAAAAAATTGTATTCCCCCTTCATTTTTTTCACTGTCAGCGACTCTGTGTCAGTGCAAATTGGATTTCGGAAAGTTGCATTTATGCCAGTAAAATACTTTCAAGTTTTCCCTATTCCAGTGGCCTAGTGAGATAGAAAACATCACAGAGACTGACTCACAGCGAACATATTCTTCAAGAGCGAAGCTATGTTGATGAGTATTTTGAGCTCCAGACCATATAAATTAGCCATGAATGGATATGTTGCAAGGAGAAGTATAGACAAGACCTGAAAACCAAACGTGCATTTGGTACTGTAAAAGTGATCATCATACTAGAAAATTGTACCAACACAAAATATATTTCTCACATACCGCCGCAGAACGGAATGGCTTGATTGGTCCAACATATTTGGCAAGGAATGGATAAATAGCGAGTTGATACAACAGAACACCAAAACCTACATTATCCAACGAATTTGTCGTCAGGTAAAGGACTCAACCACGATAATCACAGACAAAAACTTGGAGAAGAAATATCACATACCCGAGATAGCTAGCACAGTACCAACATCCTGGGATGTAAAACTCAGGCCCCGGTATTTTCTGCTGCTCACAGCCCAGAGTGAAAATATCTGAATATTGCAAAACACATCAACATGTGAAGTTGCTTTTGTTTCCAAATCTGATTGTTCTCTATAGGCGATTATTTATCAGCGATTCAGCGTATTCTCAAATTGAACTGATTCTGAAGATATTGTTACCGTAGTCATCTAAGATTCAGAAATAGAGATTACCTCAAGATAAGCTGTATCATGGAGAGAAAAGACACAGTAGAGGGTCATTGCTGACATCAACTGCCAGTTCTTTAGCAAGTTCTTTGTAGATTCTGCTCTCCATGATCCAGTTTCTTTAGCGCTCCCATCTTCTGAGTTTAAAGCAGCAACTTGTGCCTCCAGTGCATCAATAGCTTCTACTTTGTCATCATGGTGCATGTGCAGAGTTTCCTAAGAACATGGGGAAAATGTTAAGCAACTTCTCTCCAAGCATTCTTTTAGAAGCACCGGATCACTGTATTGAACGAATGCAAATAAATCTTGATGTATTTCATGTAATCAGCACATAGCATTTTGAAGAGAAAGAATCATAGGGCGAGGTTGTGGCGTACCGGAAGCCAAATGCATGCAACACATGCAACTGCTGCTAGTACCGATATGACGAAGCAAGGGAGAAAGTATGGAAACCTATAATTAGAAGTACACTTGAAAGGTTTATCTTCTGCTCGAAATGATACAAAGATTTATTTATATGAAACAGTATGAATGATGATTTACCTCCCAAAGATGGACTCCTCGGAGAAGAGATTTGGGTACTTCTTTGCAGGCTGATACAGGATACACAGGGTTAGCCAAGACAGTTACTCAGAGCCATTTGCATAGGATTACTGTCAGTCACAGCCATGTGAGTGAGTATTGAATATTTGGTTATGTAAGTTCACGAAAGCGGTCCATTCAACCAAACAATATTTAGGCCGAATTTGTTCTATTAGTACTTTTTCACGAACTTGAAAAATGAAACTAAAAAGTTGTAAGGAAATAAAAGGACAGCATTGTGAGGTTCTCCTTTTCTTTTGCAGTTTGCACACGCATGAGAAGTCAGCTCTGATGAAGTGTAAGTATGATGCAACTAAGGTTTAATATTTCTAAGAGGCTAAATTTCCTCTGTATCAAAGTGGACTAGTCCTCACCTGCGCGAGAAATCCTCCAATAGCTGGTCCAACAACAAGAGCTATTGCCCGCGAAGAGGTAACCTATGACATAATGTTAGGCATAAGTAGCAGGCAGTAAATATGAACATGATAATTTGAAGCATTTTTCAAAAGGAGGAAACAGAGTCTGAAATACAAAACATAAGAGTAATGTGCTTACAAGAGAAATTCCTAGAGCTTGGTGCTCTTTCCTACAGACTTCTGAAGCATAGGCCTGAAGAATGCAGGTACAGCCATAAGTATCCAACAACTATGTGCCATTTGCTTAGTCTCAGTCATCCACAGAGAAAATTACCTTTATTGGTCCTAGTATACCACAGAGTAACCCAAGTAGGCCCCTAGTTACAATTGCCATCCAGTAAGTCGTGCTAAGGCCAAAGAGTGTATTAAATACAATCCTGAGGAAAGGAGAACAAGATTTACTTCAGTCAAATTGAATGGAGTACTAAGTATATTTTCATAATGTAACTGAATGTTCCATACACTGAGAGGATACTGATCACAATGCAGGGCTTCCTCCCATATTTGTCAGCAAACATGCCCCATGGCACAGCACTGATAGTTCTTCCAAGGAAATAGGTAGCCCCTTAAACACAGAGAGTACAGTCAGTAACTACTAACTGACAATAACTGTTGTCAAACAACGATCTTAAGCGTGAGTCTAATTTGAGTATTCGATGACAATGTGCATGTTGACTTTGCTTAAGAGTACAGATACATGTAGACGTAGTTGTCATGTTCAAGTTTTCGCCCATATATTTTTGGTAATTTGTCAAACCTTGAGAGTAGACAATGCTCACCAACAAAACCAGCATAGAACCCAATGTCTTGCTCTTGCTTTGCGACTTTCAAGTCCCTGATCTGTTGTGTAACAAAAGTGAACATATAATCACCACCTAGTATGTAAGAATTCATTAAGTAGCAAGTTTGCTCCGCATATACTCTGGATAAATATTCAAGTTTACAGCATCTCTACATACCATGAAGTATAGATAGGGGAACAATGACTGGATCGGTAGTGCTGGAAATACAAAAACAAAGTATTAGTCAGCAAACGCTAAAATTAATTGATATCATTGAACTAAAACAACGCCTGAGACATAGTCATCACAATGCAATTTTTTGTGATAGGCACAAGGTGTACTTGCAATTTTTTCCACTAATCAACGGTTGCAGAGATAAGTTGGTGTAAACAACCATGAATGAATGCATAAGAACAGTGTTGTAATTAATCTTGTACAAGTAAGAAATGGATTTGTTTCCGAGTAGAATTCGTTTTCTAGTAGGTTAGTTGGTAATACTACTATATAACCAAGGAACTGGTTGCTTGTAAGCTATGAGAAAAATAAGAGAAAGAAAACAATAAAAGGTGATAGTTGTGATGCACCACAAATATTCTTCTTTCGTGTGCTATTGTATTCTTCCTTGTGTTCGTGTGTGTGTGTTCATGATTCAGGGCTAAAACCAACAATTGGTATCAGAGCGAGAGTGTAATCTTGTTGTCACGCTTGCCACGGGGGAGGTTACCACTGTGGCATATCAGGGCAAGCTATCGTCGCTAAGCGATGCAGTGCTGAGCGTGATCCGACGGCGCATCGAGCACAGCTGAGGTGGTGCATACAGCTCCACAACTAAAAGACGGCGAGGTGGCGAGTCGTCATTGAGGTACGCACTGTACATAATATATGGTGTGCATGCATGTGTATTTGGGTCGTTGTGTTAGTGTCCCATATATACGTACTTGTGAGTGTGTCCAAGTGCTCGCGTGTGTAAAGCTCTAGTTCAAGTCTTCGTGACATCGAAGTCACGTCAAGGGCGGGAAGAGTCGACGAGAAGATATGGCAACGAAAGAGTAGAAGAGGCGTGTCTCTCCGATACCTTCTATTGACAAGCGTCATCGACAACCAATGTGACAAGATGGCATTGGCGGCCATCTGCATGTTAGGTTGAGAAGACAGCCAAAGCTACGCGTTCTCATGTTAATTGTGTCCACAAGATATTGTGTGTGATCACGTGAGTTCTTATGCAAGTTGTGTCCACAAGATAAACGTGTGTGAGTTCATTCGGTAATTCATGTGCATCAGAAGAGATCATGTCGCATGAGAAGATCAAGAGGAAGCCGTTGCGTGTGGCAAGTTGTGGTAATCTGCATGAGTCGAGTCCGTCCTGAGTCAAGTAAATAAGTTGAGTCTAAGATGTTGATGACATGTGTTCACTATCCTGTGTCGAGTAAAAGTTGGGTAAGTCATAGTTGAGACTGACTGCCTCAACAAGTTAGAGTTGTGTTAGAAATTAAAGCCAGTTGATGTTACAAGATTAAGGGGGTGCATATTAGAATTAATCTTGTACGAGTAGGAAATAGATTCATTTCCGAGTAGAATCTGTTTCCTAGTATGTTAGTAGTACTACTATATAACAAGGCACTGGTTGCTTGTAAACCATGAAAAAAATAAGAGAGCGAGAGAATAGAAAAGGTACCAGTTGTGCCGCACCACAAATATCTGTCCCTCTATGTGCTATTGTGTACTTCTTTGTGTTCGTGTGTGGTCATGATCCTGGGCTAAAACCAACAAACAACTGTTTGGGACCATCTCTTAACAGCATATAATGTCAGCTATCTATAACCTTTGCTACACAGGATTTTTTGCTGATATGTCAGCTATCTATGGATTTAAGGCATATAGACGGTACAAAACACCATTGTAGAAGCTATTGCTCATAACAAACACTTTTATATGCCATAATTAAAATTGTGGGATCCTATAGAGACACGCGAAGAGACAACCCAGGCCTATGAATTTAAGGCATATAGACAGCACAAAACACCACTGTCGAAGCTATTGCCCATAACAATCACTTTTCTATGCCGTAATTAAAATATTGTGGGATCCTACAGAGACAAACTTAAGAGATAATTTATTGTAGAAGCTATTTTTAGCTTTATCTCTAGATGACATGAAAGAGTGTATAAACAATAATCGTCTCTAATGTTGCACAAGCTCTCATGGTCTAACTCTTGGCCTTGTTTGGGAGATCCATTCCCGGCCGGGATCCATGTGGATGGGCCTGCTCCTCCCGTGATGTTAACACACGACGACTGGATAGCACTTACAATTAATCTGTCTGTACTGGAACTGCGAAACTATCAACGTTATTTAACAACCACCAATAAAGGAAAGAAGAATTGACAGGCTGGAGTGCATTCTTCAGATAATCTAATTTCCCCAAATAGCCCTTGAAGAACCTCAACCTACACCATGGTTCACAATCAGACTGGATCTGATATGATCAACTAGTTGGTCCATAAACGCAATCAATGATCATCATCTACTCCTAACCATTATGACGAATCATAACCACTCTGCCGATCTGAATGTTGTTGTTATGAATAGGACTTGTATTCAATATGAGGCCAATGGCCACAATATATAGAGCACATGAGGGTACAAGAGATAAGGCAAAGGACAAGAGATAAGGCAATTATCTATAACAGATAATATATCCTTAACACCCCCCACAAATGCAAGGCGTATGCAATAGCATTGCATTTGAAAGGGATGAACTAAAAAAGGAAAAATCCAAAGTCATAGTCTTGAAGTAGCCATCGTAGCATGTAACTCTTGAAAAATCGAGCTGACGAAGAATAGCCAACGAAGAACCAAGTCGATGGAGAAAAGTCGACGAAGAAGCCAAATCGATGAACCAAAGTCGAAGGTAGGGCCGAGTCGACGAAGAAAAGTCAACGATGAAGCCAAATCGACAAACGAAAGTCGAAGGTAGGGCTGAGTCGACAAAGAAAAACCGACGAAGCCGACAAAACGAGCCGAGGCGAGGTAATAGGAGTTGACAGAATGAGCTAAGCCGATAAAAGAGCCGAGCGACGATAGAATCAAGATGCTAAAGACTTGGATGGACGCAACGGAAGACTAAAGAATTAACAGAAATAATATCCGCAACACTAAAAAAGGAGTAACCCGAAAGCCATCGAGCCAATGAAAGCCAAGATGACCGAGCCGAGCCGACTGAACTGGTGCCAAACTAGCCATGTAGAGCCGGAAGCCAGTTCGTGAGCCAAGCGGATTTTTTTTTTAATTTATTTATGCCGAACGGAAGTGAACCATGGACTCGAAAGAGTCTTGAAAGGTCACGAACGTGAATGGATGGACTGGAAGCCGAATAGAAAAAGAGAAAAGAACTTCAATTCGGACTTGATCCGATCGAGACTTGAAAAGCCTTCACAGATCGGGACTTGAAGCCCTTCACCCGTGAGTCAGCCGAATGAGCGCCGCCATCTCCTTCCAATCCGCCGAGCCGAACGAGCGACGGGAGGAAGATGCCGCTCGGTAGATAGCTCTGGTGACGAAGAAGGCAACGACGAGCAGCCGGGATCTGGAGGTGCGTCGTGCCAGTCTCCTCTGTCTGGCCCGAGCAAAAGATACGGCGGCGGCAGCGGATCAGTTCCGGCGGCAGGGCGGCTCCGGCTCCGGCTCCTCCGTCTAAACCGGATCTGGAGGTCTCGTGGAGGAGCTCGGGATCTCAGTGCCGGCCTCCTCCGTCTGGCCCGAGTAGAGAAGGTGCGGCGGCAACGGCAGCGGCAGAGAGGACAGCGGCGTGCAACGTCAGAGAACCGACAGGACCAGTCGGTGGAAGGGATGACGCCGTACAGATTGGTGCCTGCCCGGGAGAGCAGATTGCTTCTCCCGGGCACGACGGCAGCAGAAAAGGATTGAGGCTAGGGTTTAAACTCGCGGCTTGATACCACGCATGAATAGTGACTTCAGATTCACATGAGGCCGATGGCCACAATATATGTAAGCACACGGCGCATGAGATAAGACAAAGGACAAGAGATAAGGCAATTATCTACAACAGATAATATATCCTTAACGGTTGTAACATTTACAGTCACACGGCTGCTTCGTAAGATGATGATCAAAGTAACGCCTACATCCTATCTACCTGTAAGAAGAACGTCATACCGGCACACAGGCAAGCGATCCAAATGTAGAGGAAATCCGCATACGGTATCCGATCGCTAGCCTGGATCCTTCTCTCCTGTCTGCACCCGGGACAGCGTTCATGGCACACCTTCCTGTGGCGGAGAAATGGCGCATCGCTGCCAGTCATCTCGATGGTGGTAGGCAAGGCAAAGCGAGCAGCGAAGGTGCCTGCCAATGCTGGCCGAAATCTATGTGACTCCCCTCTGCCCAGGTGTGGTTCCTCATCAAGATGCTTGGATTCTGGGGGTGCCAGGACATGCTCTTTGTCAAGAGATCGATGATCAAATGAAGCTTAATCGGAGCATGCATCCCTCGAGATTTTCATTCTTTCATTTCCATTTATTTTTGTCGATTTTTGTTTGGCTAAATTTAGGTGGCGGGATCAGAGGGTTGGCTAAGTCTAGGTCCTTCGAAACGGCTTCACCACCGAGCTAGGTTGTCCGGATACTCCGACACAAATACACGATAAGCTATTTTCCAAAAGAAAATACCGATACAATGATATGTTTATATATACACAAATAATAATAATAATAATAATAATAATAATAATAATAATAATAATAATAATAATAGAAAAATATTTCAACCACTTGGTACATAGTGATATGATATTCATACATCACACAAGTCCACAGCCAGTTCATAGATAATACGATGAGATACAGCTAATTACTCCCTCCAATTACAAATAGGTGTTGTTTTAGATATAGGTTTGTAATTGGAGGTGTTGTTTTAGATATAGGTGTAGTTAAACTTTCAAAATTTTGATTGTCTATATCTTTTTAAATATTTAAATTAGATACATAAAAATCATGTATAGATTTGTTTCAAAAATTACTTTCATAATATTATAAATTAAACCCAAATAAATATATTATAATAAGAATTAGTGATGAAAACTATATTTTAGAGACCATATTATTATCTAAAAAATAACTATTTATGATCAAATAGAGTAACTAAAGAGAGACTAGACTTCAAGTTCAACAGACCATAAATCTCTACTATTATAAAGCAACAGTTGGTGGCAGTGGTGAGTTCTACCCATGTCATTAATTGCCCTGTTTAATTGCCCTACTTAATTGCCCTACGCAAAAAACGAAGCGTTGCTTTAATTAGCCAGCTTTCGCAAGAAACGAAGCGTTAAAGATAGATGTTTGATATTGTGAAATAATTTTTTTATTTTTTAATCTTTATTTTTCGTTATCAATTTTGTTTTTCGTAGCAATGCACGGGCATGTAACTAGTATACATAATAAGATAGCCAGGCAAAAGACATGGCATAGCATTAATGTCATGTCGAAATGTAGATTGGACGTGCCTTGCTAAGTCAAATAAGGAGTTATACGGTTGGTTGATATGTATCGAAGAAGTATCGAGACTTTTTTTTCTTTTTTTGAAAGATAGAAAATTTACCGATATATATATGATAGGTATCAGGCGTATTGGGTCGTATTCTTATCTGATATGATACGTCAGTTTTGTACCCTCTCGATCTCGAGTAAGTTCTTACGCTTGATTACTTTATTTTATGACACGTATCGTACTGATAATTAACAACAGACTACTCATACATACCTGATCTTCTTGGGCCCAGCTGTCAGAGGAACACCTCTTGTGGCACGTTGTGTTGGTCCCAAACAGACGAACACGTCACACACCTAACCAACATAGGGGGGGGGGGTACCTCTTTTTGAAGCGCAAAAAACGTGTGTGTTGCTTTCTCTTGATTCTTTTCAGGTTGCACAGCTTACCTTAGTTGCTAGTTGCTACCGTCCTGAACACAGCTGTCGATCGAGAACCCTCGCATTTTACACATTTGTAACATATCTGGATACTATGCAAAGTTTGAAAACCAGCTACATGGCTATCTGGGCCATTTCGAAACAAAGAAGAAAAAAAACTATCTGGGCCATTTTATTTTACACACTAATTTGACTGTCAACATATTTTTAATATTTCAAAACACATCTGGACCATTTTACAAATAGTTATTGTTATAGATATAGGTACCGTCAATCTTTCGAAACTTTGACTGTTAGCATATTTTTAATATTTAAATTGGGTACATGAAAATCATATATATATTTGTATCGAAAAATATATTCATAATATTATAATTTTATTAGATTTTATAAATATATTATAGTACAAATCAGTTATTAAGACTATCATTTAATGATGTCTAAAACCACCACTATCTACGAATGACATGAGAAACATATACATTAGTTTGTGCTCTACAACGCCAGCGTTTACAAACTAGCACAGGATTCTGAGGAGGGATAAAGTAGGAGTATACATTTAGTCGACAGGTTTTCCTGTGTGCAGGTGCATGCATGCGTAGAGCACCGTGCAGCATCGGAGAAAATTGTCATTCTGCCACTCTCAAGATGCGGTTTCACCCAAATGCCATCCTCTACTTTGCAATCGCCAAAATGACATTCCCTTCGATTTCACTTCATTTCCATGCCATTTTGGTTGATTTCGGTGGATTTTCCGGGTGAAATGACACTTCTGCTCACGGGTAGAATTGGTAGATAGATACTTCCTTCGAGACCTTTTTTTTTTTAATTCTACGTCTCTATTTATTCTCTTAACTATAGTTATTTATTTATGAGATTTGATAAATATTATCCGCATGTCCCTCTTTATTTTTACGAGAGGTATTTTAATTTTATGTAAAGATTAAGGTTATAATGGAATTAAAAAAGGTACAAGAAAAATTAACTTAAATGTTCTTAATTGCTTTGAAAAATAAAATATATACTACTTTGTGTTAGTGGTAATTTTTATGTAAAGATTAAGGTTATAATGGAATTAAAAAAGGTACAAGAAAAATTAACTTAAGGGCAAAATGGTCACTCCAACTCGAAAATGGGCTGGAAATCATTTTAAAGCCCCAAAATGGCATGCCAGCGAGTTGCCAACTCTTGAGGGTGGCATTTTATAGTGTGCAATGTCCGGAGTGGCATTTGGGTGAAACTGCATCTTGAGAGTGGCATAATGACAATTTTCTCGCAGCACAGTTGATCGAAAAGCTTTGTGTCATTCAGGCTAGCTAGGTCCCATACCCACAGTGAAAGGACATGCTAGGTCCCATCTCCATGGGATTAAATATATATTCAATGTTCCGGACGTGCCATAAAACTAGTCACAGTCAACGCAGGTGGTTCCGATTTGTTTCGTCTTTTTTATAAAAAAAATTAGGGCATAAATAAATAGTTGATTTTTTTAAGATAGGTATTTTTAAAAAGGGGCATATTCAGTGTAAACCTCTCTTGTCGTGAAAACTCCGTGAAAACTACGTGTAAAAGTTTTGGAAAATTCTCATAGGTAGAGGAGGTGAGGTTCTACAACCATGCAAAATTTGAGGATCAAACTCAATCGCATTTGGAAGATATGAAAAAGACAAATTCAGTATGAATAGTAATTTTTCACTGTTTAGCACTATTTATTTCGCAATTTGTCTTTTTCATATCTTCCAAATGCGATTGAGTTTGATCCTCAAATTTTGCATGGTTGTATAACCTCACCTCCCCTACCTATGAAAATTTTTTTAGAATTTTTCAAAACTTTTACACGTGGTTTTCACGGAGTTTTCACGGTAAGGGAGGTTTGCACTGAATATGTCCCCTTTTAAAAATCTCTGTATAGCTAAAAGTTAAAATCTAAAAATATTTTTTGTTTATTGAAAGTGATCTTACATAGTACTACTATAGTATTAAGATAAAATTACGTATCTCTGCCATATATAAAAAGTATTGATTTTAAGTTGTTTTAACAAAAAAAAACTGTCTTTAACCTATAAACTACGGTTAAACTAAAAAGCTAAGCCTAAACTAAGGTAGCCTAAGCAAACGTAGTCTCATTAGGCTAGCGGAGGAGTCTGAGTAAGACACGTAGGCGAGAACTTGTGCGTTAACTAAACACGTACCCTGGGCGCACGGGTCTTTAGCACAGCAGCATGCCAGAGTCCAGTCTCCTTCGCACACCCAAATAGTCATATTGTAAAACATAGTTATTCATATATAATCAATCAATAGCATATTAACAAAAACACACAATAAAATAGAAGCACACACAATATAGCAGACGAAATACTCTCTCTTTATTAGATTGGTTCTCTCCGTACAAGAGGGTGATCAATATATAGCAAAACCAATAGGAGATAGAATCGGATATACTCATCGATAGATAGAGTCATTCCAAACTTTGACTGAGATTCTATCTTAAATCATAACTCTCCACTTTGGCAAATACCACATAAATGCACATATCTCATTAAAAACTCCTAAAAACTCAATGAAAAAGGTAAGGAGAAAAGAGTACATTGCTCACACTTCGTGTTACACTAATTACCTCATTAAAAACCTTCATATGAGAAACTTCAGGAAAACTCACTAAGGGAAAAGAGCATAAATTATGATCTTCAGGATATAAATTATGATCTTCAGGATCATGCAAAAAGGGGCCATAGTTCTAGAATTTATGCCCCTTGAACTCAGCAAATCTTTAAGTCGTTTCATTTCAATGCCATTAACACATCTTTCAAAAATATATTTTGGCAAGGACCCAATGAACAAATATGCTAGATTTTCACAAGACGTAGTTTGTTAATATCTTTACCTCACCACTCATCTGGAGTTCATGAGGAGAGAAAAGTTTAAGGGCAATATACTTCATGATATTGTTCTTTACATAACACATTTGCATTTGTGCAATACAAGTAATATTATCTTTATAGATTATCATAACGGACTCAACAGCATTGAGACCATATGACTGTTGGATATGATTAATCACACGTCTTAGACCAACACACTCATGTGAGGTTTCATATGAAGCTATAATGTCTGAGTAGTTGGTAAAAGTACCAATCAAAGTCTGTTTAAAAGACCGTTAAGAAATGACTGAACCATCTCAGAGCATGTACAATAGTGCATATCAATTATCTATAAAATATATCATATAAATTTTTGAATAATATGAAGGAGAGAGAAGGAAGAGAGAGAAAGATAATATCTAGTATTTAAATTATAAATAGCTTTATACAATGTATACCATTGTAGACAGTCATTTAATTGTATAAAAGATCATTACAAACAGCCATATATACAATATAAATTATCTTTAATCTAATCTATAGGTGATATGAATGTATATTGCATACAGCTAATGTATGTACCATTGTACGTAGGACTTGCCCGACTCTTATGAGGACTTTTTTTGTTGTTGAGAAATTCCATGTCGGATTTCTGACAGCGATCTGACTCTTGAGTGCTACAGAATGCTTGACGTACGGCCTTCCCTAGTCCGCTCAATCCCCATCACATGAGTACTACATTAGAACAGGGCAAGGATCTTGTGCGTCGCGAAACGTAATGCACCCCTTGAGTGCTCCAGGACGGTTTGATTGGTGGTAGCAAGGGATACAAACAGAACGGATAATTGCTGACCAACCATCTTAGTTTTCCGGAGTGAATATCGAAAGGAGAAATGCCTAATCGGTACTGTCCATGTCTGGCTCCGACACCAACAAGAAATTACGAAATAGGATACATGATAAGCGATATCTATATACGTCTGCTCCGATTGCACCTCTCTAGAGATACTACGATGCTGATATTAACACATTTGTGTTATATGTGCACTACGAAGTTATCGAACACCTGCACTAACTTAGATAAACATACTCAGGCCCCGCGCGTACATACGGAACACCGTGTTTTTTCCCCCATAATTCGTGCGTTAACAAATCCGACTCCGATGAAATTTCCGGTTCTACTTCCTGTGGCCTAACGGATATATATGATCCCGAATATGATCCTGTAGGAGCCTCAATTAATATGCCACCCCGGATATGATCCTGTATGTAGCCTGAACGAATATGATCCTTTAGGCTCAATATGATCCCGAGAACCCGCCTACCCTGGACCCCCGGTACCCTGAAAACACATTTCACACGCTAACACACATTAGTCTTGCTATTTTCTCCCAGACAGGACGATCCGGTCGCTCGTGCGCTAATCAAAAGTCAAAATCAATAGAACATGCGGTACGTGGCTAGGGATAAAAACGGATCGAATATGTTCCGTCCGATCCGAGACCGAATCCGATTGGGATCGAATTCGGATTCGGATTCGGAACCGAGTTTAACTATCTCCAGCAGCTTCCCTTCAGTTTCTAAATCCCTTCACGAACAGATTCCAGGTGCTCCAGCAGATTTCCTTCGTGGTTCTCTTCGGACGGGATTTAGAGAGAGAATCTGGATAGAAAGGGATTCTCTCTCCAATCCCTTCACAAATTCTCTTGAGGGGAAGCTGTTAGAGATGGTAGGAAATAAAGGGAATGAATATGGGAAAGGGAATGGAATAAAGGAAAATTGCTGGAGATAACTATCCGGTCACCGGAGAAGCATGCAACAGCGCAAAGCGCACCACTCTCGTCGCGGCTCTCTACTGTAGGCCGCCAAGGAAGAGGAGTCCCGTGAGTCGTTTCCGGGGAAACTCCCGTGCGCTCGAGCCAGCGCGCGTTATCATGAACCGGCCTGGCCATTCTGAGGGCTAACTGAAGAGTCCACTGGACCGTGCCCATTGCCTCCAAGTGTTGGACCTATTCGAGCAGCTACGCACGCCAGATGTCTGGCCTGCCTTGGTGCGTGTCTGTGCCTGGACGAGTCTTTGCCAAAACTGCATGCATGGCGCATTAAAACCCAGGCTAGACATGTAAGGCCGTAAGGGTGACATGGAAATGATGGCTGTTCTTTCTCTTTTTTTTCCCCCAGTGTGTAGTGCTAACGGTGGATGCTAAGGCCCTGTTTGTTTCAGCTAGGGATTGTAGAAAGCTGCTTTTAAAAGCTGGAAGGTCAACAAACAGGAAGCTTTCAATCTGGATTGTAATAATCTGGAAGCTAGATTATAGCAATCCCACAATCCACTCTGGATGAGCTTTTTTCAGCTTTTTTTTTGCAAAAGACCACAATACCCATTCAACTTCAGTAAAAATTACCCACCATTGCCCCCCTATTCACACAGACTTTTCAACCTATAATCGAGGGTACTATAGACTTTTGCCAAGCAGAAATAGCAATCCAAACACACTATAATCTGGGTTGCCAAACAGCCATCAGCTTTTCAACCTCTAGCTTTTAACAATCCAGCTTTTACAATCCAGATTTTAAAATCTGCTTTCTACAATCCCCAGCTGAAACAAACAGGACCTAATACTATCTTCAACCGTGTCCCTTTCTCTCTCCTTTTCCCTTCGCGAAGAGATTCCCATTTCCTTCAGCGCTCCAACGAATTCCCTTCAGCATTCTCTTCGTAAAGAGATTCTCTCTCCCATTCGCTCTAGCAAGGGATTCTCTCCCCTTTCCTTATATAATTCTCTTTAAAGGGAATCTGTTGGAAATGAGGGAAAATAAAGGGAATGTGAATAAAGAAAAAGAATGGAGAAGGGAATGAAATAAAGGAAATATGGTTGGAGATGGTCTAACAAGCACGATGCATGTACATTTACACTCATTCATTCTCTTAGTTGGAACATAATAATATCTCGATTTGCAACTTTACCCAAATATATATATATATATAGAGAGAGAGAGAGGATTGCTAGTGTACTATCGATAGTACAGATCCTCCGTGCTATAGCGCTGTGTTTGCAAAATTCGAAGACGAAATTGTTGATCCAAACCGTGCATTATGTTCATCTCATTGAAATCTCACTACCCACTAAATTTTATATTTTTTGAATTTTTCGAAACCAGCTTCATTGGACGGCCCACAACTAATTAGATCATGGATTTTGAAAAATACAAAATAAATATGAGAAAATTCAAAAAATATAAAATTTGGTGGGTAGTGAGATTTCAATGAGATGAACATAATGCACGGTTTGGATCAACAATTTCGTCTTCGAATTTTGCAAACACAAATACTTATAGCACTGAGGATCTGCTATCGATAGTACACTAGCAATCATATATATATATATATATATATATATATATATATATATATATATATATATATATATATATATATATATATATTACAAGGAGCGTTAACATTCACTAAAGAGGAATGGGCACCTGGGTGAATCCTAGGTTTTAAATCCGGATGGGGAGTGCAGAGTTCACAAAACTGTTTCAAACGTGAATTTTGCTAGTCTGGCGGTATCGGTTTTCGTGAAAAACCGAACGGTGCGCAATTCCAAACCAAATTGAATTCAGATCAAACTCACACGAGAAAACCGCGGTTTTTGACGAAGAATCGCTTGCAGCCAATTGAATGTTCTTCGAAAACGGTTTTTAGCGGTTTTTCACTAAAAACCGGACACATAATTTTTTTCAAATTTTTTTGAATTGGACTGGTTTACCGAGCGGTTTTGGATCTCGAACCGGAACGGTAAGGTCGAAAACCACGGTTTTTCATGGTTTTGTGAACCCTGGGAGAGTGGGGGATTTCTTAAAAAAAAAAAAAAGTGGTCGGGATTTGTTCTTTTTAAAAAAAAACAACTTTGATTTAACAAAGGAAGTGAATTGAGAACATCAATCCATGACTTCAGCTACGACACTATTATACTCTAGCACTATATATGCTATTTCTTAACTCTAATCTGATCCGCCGGTCAAGGAGGCCCCAGATTGGACGAGGTTACCGTACCATGCTAAGTACAAGGAAGGGATTAAGCAAGCTGCGAGTTGCGAGTTGCGACACGGTCACTGTGGCTTGAGATCGACAGGTAGACAAGCTGAGATTCTGTACCCACACCGCCGTGTATGTCCTTTCCTGGCTCACTGTGGTAGTGGAGCCCCACTGGGCTCTGTCCAGACCCGTGACGATGGCAAAAGGCAAAGCTTGCGGCAATGGAGTCCTATCTTTTTCACCCAGCCACAAGGTGGATTGTGCCTGTCAGGACTCGGCGCTCACCGGGACAATACGGAGGGTTGCTTGCTCCCCATCTAACTTAACCGCGGTTAATTCCTCGAGCGAGCTGTTGATTTCCCTCCTCCTTTTCATGCCATGGTTAATCGCTGGCTTTTCACTGTGTCAAGGGGGCGGCTGCATGCGCTCCACATTTTTATATTAGCTAGTGATTTTCTACACATATATACGTAGGCTTTGCGTGTTGATTTCCCTCGGGTTTTTTTTTTGTTTGGACTTTGGGCGCTCCAGTTGTTCGTTCTGGAATCTGGATGATGCATCGTCACGGAAGAACACTATTTTTTTATCCAGTAAAATAAGAGGGCATGCACTGTAGAGCACTACCAATACTTTAGGCGAATGAAGGAAGCAGCTGGCAAGTCGCGCAGGAGCTAGTTCAACTCAATGGCCGGAAGACCCGGTGTCTACGTACGTACGCCTGCAGGCACGAAACACTCACCAAGAACCAAGAAACGCAAGCAACATGTGTGTGCGTGTTGCGTGTGTGCACACTTTTTGTGTGTGTGTGTGTGTGTGAGAGAGAGAGAGAGAGCGGTGGAGGAGCTTACCGGCGCAGAGGCAGACGACCCAAATGTAGAAGAAGTTGAGGTAGGGGACGCCGGCCCTGGCCTTGTTGGTCGCGTCCAGCCGGCAACCGGGGCACCCCTCCCGCGTCTTGCTCCTGGGCGCCAGCAACGGCGCCGCCGTCTCGCTTTCGCCGGCGGCCATCGGTTGGTCCCCTCTTCCCTCCTCCTCCTCTCGACGGCCCTCCTCCTAGCTATATGCTAGCTAGGTATGGACAGGGAGGAGAGCTAGCTCGATCTGGCGTGCTGCCCCCCGATCGATCGATCGATCGATCTCCCCTCGCGGAGTGCAGTGTAGCCAGAGGCGTTCGCTTGTGCAGCTAATGCAGCAGTAATGTCGCCTTAACTTGCTTGCAAGACTGTAACGCGCGACTTCGGGAGGAGGAGCGAGTTTTCTTATAGGCGTGCGTGGGCATGTTCGACCAGGCCCCGGCGCGCAGCCGCCAGCCAGCCAAACGTACGGCACGGTCGGGCCGGGCCGGGCTCGGGACGTGCGCTGCATTGCACTCCACGCGAGCGAGAAATTTCTTTTCACGAGATGCCACCATAATTTTACGAGGTATTATATTGGTGGTATATGGTATATTAATAGAAATTTAATCTAATTATTGATTTATTAATGGTATTTTTACTATTTTATTATCAGCAAAAGCATATATAAGACCATCTTCAACCATATTTCCTTCATTTCATTCCCTTCCCTGTTCTCTTTCCTCATTCCCATTCCCTTTATTTGCCCTCATCTCCAACAGATTCCTTTTAAAGGAAATTGTTGCTAGAGGGAATGGGAGAGAGAATCCCTTCACGAAGGGAATCTGTTGGAGTGCTGAAGGGAATGGGAATCCCTTCGTGGAGGGAATGGGAGAGGGGAAGGGACACGGTTGGAGATGGTCTAAATACTAACTAATCTGATTAATTAGATCGAAAAAATAAACTATATATATTAAAGTAAATGCGACGTAAAAGAACTCCAAAAGACGACGCCCAATAGAAACATCAACGCCGTGCTTCTATGCACCATTTTTGTAATATAATTTGTATACATTTTAAAACACACAAATAAATAAGTAATTATCATCTATTTATTATTTATATTTTTTATATGTATACAAATTAATAATAATATGTAGAAGCGTCTCGCAAGTTGTTTATAGTATTGACCCCAACACATTGTTTTGTGAAAATGACCTCAGCCGAAGAAAATTTTCGAAAATAGCTCTGTACAGGATGCTGCATATGCCTGCACGCCTAGGCCACCCCCCCTCCTCGCTGTCGTAAACACTACGACAGCAAGCGCGGCACATATCGCGCGCGTGAACGAAAAACGGGAAAATATTAGAGGTTGAGTTACGAAAAAATTCTAGAGATAGAGATGTACACGTATTTCTGTTGACGAAAATATTTTTTTGGAAAAAACAGAGAAATAACCCGGATGTAAAAATCAAGGACCTGGTTGTTATATTTTTGGACCTTACCGCTATCCTGAAAAATTAGAAAAGGGCTCGCTCGCGATTCGTATTTAACAGGAGGCTTTTTTCGTAAAGTAGCAAGTGAGGGACCTAAACGCGATTCGGGAAAACTTTTTTTCCCTCACAAAAAAATCGCGAAGAACCTCTGCGTAAATTCACATGGACCTATTCATAATTTGGAGAAACGGATTAGCTTTTCTGCAAAACGGCGCGGCGACGCGTCCGTCTTCTTTCGAGAAGTCTCCCATCTTTAATAAAGGATAGATAGATTAATCGCTGGATGTCTTGTCCTGTGAAATCCTACATCTTGGAAACACATCTGGATTGTTTGTTTGAGACATTTTCTTTTTGCATGCAGAGGAATTGAACCATCTTGCTCTGCTGCGGATATAAAAAAGGCATACCGCAAACCTGCGCTAAGGCATCTTCCAGACAAAGTACTATACTCCATTTCCATCTAGTATGACTTACTTTCTTGAGTTCTTTAGTTCTCTAACATTAATTATGGCACAGGCCGGTAATTTTCTTGTCAGAGGTGAAAATATCAATGATACATTATGACGAGAAATCGCTAACGAGATCCGCAGAGATGCTAATTATTTATTCAAAATAATTGGGAAAGCATATGCTATACTTTCTGTAGGATCCATATATATATATATATATATATATATATATATATATATATATATATATATATATATATATATATATATATATATATATATATATATATATATATATATGAATATAGCAATCAGAGAGGGGTGAATGATTGTGCGGAAGTTAAAACCAAATTTTCAATCTACTAAAAATCCACCTCAATTAGGAACCAAAGAATTGCCTCGTATTCAGCAAAAACAGATTAACAGACGTTCGGTAAAATGCGAATTCCTGGAGATTCAACCGTCGGATTGATCTGAACTTTGAACACAAGAAACTACATTCCAATACGAATCTAACAGAAAACGAATCAGCTCGATCAGACTTACGGATCAAAAGTTATGAACCTCGCAAGCTTGCTGTGCCAGAATATGACGAGAATTGATCTAACATCAATGTCGTGATTAAGCAAAATCTTCAAAAGATTAACCAACAAAACTTTAAGGAACTCTAAAACAAAGCCCTAAAACGGTTTTGGATGGATCAAATCAAGATAGAACACAAAGAATCAAAGTAGACAAAGAACCAATCTAGAACCAGAACAGATGAGCAAGCGAACACCCAAAATACAGAATATTGTAGCAACACGTGCACTATAGCACGCAGAGGATCTTTGAGGAAATTGATCTTTATTTCTTTTGTCTAAAGTACTCCATACAAAGGAGTACAAAACCTAATATCAAGCGCATATGCTCTGCACTTCTACTCTCTATAAACAAGGGACACCTCCCCCTATTTATAATGAGCTAACCTAACGAGTTCGTATACAACTCAACTTGGCATACAACTCAACTGGGCCCAACATGGCCGAGTACAACTCTTGCACGCGTACAGCCTCCCTGTTGTACTCACGTGACTAACAAGCCTCCATGTGCACCGTTCTCTAGCCTGAACGTCCCGCATGATATCCTTGACCACCAAGACCTCAATTCCTCCCTGAACCTAGTCTCGAATCTCAGTTCCTCCATGAACCTAGTTTCGGTCCCGTCATCGACCACGTTCGCCCTCGAGCAACACCT
This sequence comes from Rhipidocladum racemiflorum, assembly GCA_036346355.1. Lineage (NCBI taxonomy): Eukaryota > Viridiplantae > Streptophyta > Magnoliopsida > Poales > Poaceae > Rhipidocladum > Rhipidocladum racemiflorum. The sequence continues at coordinate 35,123,315 of CM070569.1, read as the reverse complement.
GCACATGAACAATCCACAAAACAATATTCCGAGCACAAGTCCACGACTTGACTCAACATTAGTCCATGCAACTACTCACACGAGCATTGCATACAAATCAATCCAACTTCAAAATTGCAAAACCCTAACCCGAGCACATCACGTTCACGACGGACCAAATCCTTGGTCCGGCGCAAACAGGGAATCACCCCTTGAAAATGCCGTTCACGCCGGATCGAAACTTTGGTCCAGCGTCACTTACGACGAATCGAACAATTGGTCCGACGGACATGTCAAACTTTCTGTTTTTTTTTGTAAAACTCAGTCCAGCACATATACGAAATCAAACCTCAAAACACCGTTCACAACGGACCAAAAATTTGGTCCGGTGTACATAAGAATTCAACGTTCAAGAAAGAATCATTCATGGCGGACCAAGAACTTTGGTCCGGCATACACACGGATTCAACTCTTCAACAAGGAACCATTCACGTTCACGGCGAACCGAAAATCTGGTCTGGCGTCGTTCACGACGGACCAAAAAGTTGGTCCGGCTCAAACGTCCAACACTCGGTCTCTTCGAGAAATCAGACCAACAAAAACACGTTCACGACAGACCGAAACACAATTGGTCCGGCGTAAAAGTCCAACTCTCTGGAACTTGAAAATCAATCCGGCGCAAGGAGAAAAAACCTCTGTAGCTTGAAAGCACTTAACCATGCTATCACAAGCATATCAAAAGATCATATGAGACAGCACATGCACAATCACCACACATGCCAGAGCACAAACACTTTGCAATGCCAAATGCATCATTAAGCCAATTTTTCATCACATGATTTCACAATCTCCCCCTTAATGAAAACATTGGCAATACCACTTAGAATTGAACATTTGCAATTGACATTCACTTCACAAGAAAAGATTTTTTTTTAAATCAAGAAGTTAAAAAACAAAAGCCAAAGTGAAAAACACAAAATCTCCTTTTTGATAAAAATGCAAAGTGAAAAACTCCCCCTAGGTGAAAATAAGAAAAATCCCCCCTAAGAAGAAAAAAGTGAGTGAATGTGCAATGTGCCCAAAACTCTCCAAAATTCTCCCAAGATTCTCCAAAGTTCTCCAAAATTCTCCCCCTTTGACAATGGATTCATCAAGAATACAAAAGAGAGAATAAAATCTTTTTGTTTGTTTTTAGTTTGCCATTTTTTATGTAATGAGCATTATAAATCATCCACAAATGTAACATCCTCCAAGTCATGCTATCAAAAGTACTTGCACCCTCAAATCTACACATAAACAATGTAGAGTAAGCATAACTAGAAATCAAGTACTATTAACAATTTTTTGCATGGTATGATCTCCCTTGCTCAACTATCTCAAAACTTGAAAACATTGAATTTTTGTGCACTTCTTTGGTGCTTGAAAAACTGATTTATTGATTTTAAAAATGGAAAGAACTATATGCACCACCAGCCTTACTTTTCAACCATGCCAAGCAATGAGCTTAATGTTTCATGGTTTCGGTCATACACAACTTCTTCCAAGTTCATATCAAAGTGCAATGATAAGCAGTCTCGTAAATAGGAAGTGCGACAGTGCATAACCTTGATCTTGCATCTATCAAATATCACTTTTTGATCTTTTAGCTCTTTAACTTTGAAAACTTTCACATTAAGCACCTTTTTTTAGTAGGATCAATATAGTCAAGAAAGTTCAACCATTACAAGATTTAATTAAGGTTTTCAATCCATTTATATAATCATGCCACAATCTAAACCATATATGTATAAACATGAAGTTGCAAAGACCTTGTAGCATAAACATGGCTTAAATTAACATATGTGTATCAAATATAATGCTCAAAACTTTTTTATCATTTTTCTTTTTTTCTTTTTGTTAAAAAAAGAACAAAAGTGTAAGCTGAGAATCACAAAATTTTCACAAACTCTCCCTCAAAACAAACCCATTGGATGAACAATCTCAAATTCTCCCCAAATAAAATTAAAATGAGAAGAAGACAAGGGTTTTATGAAAATGTATGCCAGTTGATGTTCAGTATCCACATGGTGAAGCACAATATTTCCTTTTTCTACATGATCTCTGAAAAGGTGAAATCTAATCGCAAAATGCCCAAGAAAAAGAATTACCCAAGAAGTGGCATGTACCTGATCTACTTTTTCTATCAATTCTACATCCACCAAATTCAGCATCAGAAAAAGTTCTTCAACTAATGCATGAGGAAGCATAAAGCCAAATGCCAAAATCTTGAGTATAATGGATGACGAGTACCCGCACCATGGGTACCCTCAGCGGCCCAAAGAGACGCACGGGCCGACCCAGGCCGATCAAGGCCCGAAGTTACGACCGCCGGGTAAGGTCCGAAACCACGACCTGGTCTCCGATATCCCGGAGAAGCGACGGCATTTATTGCGTATCGAGCGCATTAAATGCCAGCCATAATGACGATGACGCAGCGGCACAAGTTCCCGACCCTCGCATTTACTACGAGCGGCGCGGCAACTACAAATACCGAAGCAGGCAGGGGCCGGCGGCCAGTCCCATCAGCCCGCCACTTTCGGACGACCGAGAGCACAGTCTTTTCCTCTTTTTTCCAAACCAACAGTGTAACCTCCCACCTCGCCTATATAAAGGCGGGAGGGGCAAGCGTGTAAAAGGACAAACGAGAAAGGAGAATCAATACGATCCAACTCACACGAACTGGAGTAGGGACGTTCTGCCCGAACCAGTATACATCTTGTGCTCACCCGAGTCAAGCCGTTCGAGGAGAGGGAGCGTGCACCCCGCCGACCTATACAAATTCACTAGCCGGTGCCCGAAACACCGGCGGTTGGCGCGCCAGGTAGGGCTGCGCCGCGTCGTCGCCGTTGCTTTCCCACTCACCTCCTCGACGGTCCTTTTCTTCGACATCACCATGCCAATAGCATCGATCCGCCGGCTCCTCGACTTCATCACCACCGGGGCAGATGATGGTGATCGTCCCCGCCGTGCTCCGGCGCCAAACGCCCCCCGTGGGCCTTGGCGCCGTCTCCAACATCCTCAGTGACCTTCGGCTCGAGGCCCCCACACGGACCTCGACGCCGAAGCGCGCCAAAAGCTCCTTCGCCCCGAACGAAGCGCAGGGGCATCAAGCAGCAGCGGTTGCGCCCGTCGCGCCCTCACGCTTCGTAGCAATGGTCGGCCACACGCCCGACAACGACCATTCGGACAACTCCTCCGGCCACGGCTCTAGCGAAGGGAGAGATAAGAACAGACCGCGCTACCGCGAGCCAGACATCGCGGCAGGCGCAAACGACCCCTCCGCTACCCCGGTCACGCCGAAGACTCTCCTCCAACGCACCGAGGAGAACCACCAGACTCGCCGCGCCGACCTTCAGCGACGGCGCGAGGAGCTGGAGGTTCAAAAAGCCGAGCTCGACAAGCTTCAAGCCGATCTGGATCAACATCCACCTGATTGTACCGCACCTAGCGGCGCGCACGCGTGCTCAAGCCGCGCCAGGTTCACCACCTGTTGGTCAAAGGGACCGACGATTCGTCGTTCTTCCCACACGCCGGCCAAAACATCGCCGCGGCGGCAATGTTGCTCCGCGGCATCCCTGAGCCAGATGATCCCGCGGCCAAGGCAAACCACCAGAATCTCCGAGCGCTGGTAGAACGAGCAGCCGCGCAACATGCGCATGGCTCCGGATCACAGCGTTCGGGCGCCTCCTCAGACGGTCCGCGCCGCGGCGCTTCCCAGAGCCACCGAAGCAAAACAAGGGCGATATCGCCCCCCGAGCAACCCCAGGCATCACGCACCCCGGTGCGCCAACGCTTGGGCGACGAACGCGACGTTCGCGCCACCCTCCAGGCGCGAAGAAGGGCAGGGAACGACCCGGCCCGGACGTACGTCGCCGACAGCGCCCCACGACGCGACCGCAGCCCGAGCCCCGATGGCCCCGGGCCGCGGGCATTCTGTCAAGGGATCCGCAGCGCGAGATTCCCTGCTAGGTTCCGAGCGCCGGTCAACATAGCCAAATACGCGGGGGCTACAAACCCCAGCGTGTGGCTAGAGGATTACCGGTTAGCATGCCGAGCAGGGGGAGCCACAGACGATCTTTTCGTCATCCAGTACCTCCCCATCTACTTGGCGGACTCAGCTCGAGCATGGCTCGAGTACCTGCCCGCCAACATCATCAGGACTGGCCGACTCTCAAACACCACTTCGTTGGCAACTTCCAAGGCACTTACAAGCGGCCGGGAACTCTCGGGACTGAAGAGCTGCAACAAGAACTGTGGAGAACCTCCGGACTACATCCGGCGTTTCTCCCAACAAAGGTAACGAGCTCCCTGACATTCGCGACGCCGATGTCGTGGGGGCGTTCATCTATGGCACTACCTCCAAGACCCTGGTCCACAAGCTGGGGTGCGCGAAGCCCAGAACCACCAAAGAGCTCTTGGACATCGCCACCAACCACGCCTCGGGCGAGGAGGCCGTAGATGTCATCTTCGACAAAGGGAAGTCGGCGAGGAACCAGCCGAGCCCACCTCCTCCGACCGCCCCGACAAACGGAAGCGCCACGGCAAACAGGTCCGCGAGGACCGCATAGTCGCGGCCGCCGACCAGCCGGGGAAGCCGCAGAACCGGCAACCCCCCGACCATTTCGAGAAACTGATGGAGAGTCCGTGTCCGAACCACGGATACCCCGTCAGGCACAAGTACCGGGACTGCGAAGTCCTAAAGCGTTTCCTTTCCAGAGCCCCCACGACGCCGCGGGGCAAAGGGAAGAAGCAAGACCCAGCGCCAACCGACAGAGACAAAGGGGCGGACGCCGGCTTCCCCGAAACCGACAGATGCCTCATGATCTTTGGCGGACCGGCAAGCTACGCCGACCGAAGGCAGCTCAAGCTTGCCTACCGGGAGGTGCTCGCGGCAGACCCTGCCGTACCCAAATACCTTCGATGGTCAGAGTCCCCGATCACCTTCGACCGGACCGACCATCCCGACCACATCCCGCAACCAGGGAGGTACCCGCTTGTCGTCGATCCCATTGTGGGAACAAAGCGCCTGACCAAGGTGCTCATGGACGGTGGTAGCAGTCTCAACATTCTTTATGTCGAGACCCTCGACGCCATGGGGATCCCCCGCCCAAGCCTCCGACCAAGTAAGGCGCCTTTTCACGGCGTCGCCGCCCCTGGCCAGAGGCCCACTCCGCCGGCAGGTCGACCTGCCCGTCACGTTCGGGAGCCCGGCCAACTTCCGCACCGAAACCCTCACCTTTGAGGTCGTGGATTTCGCCGGCTCCTACCACGCCATCTTGGGAAGACCATGCTACGCGAAGTTCATGGCGATCCCCAACTACACCTACCTGAAGCTGAAGATGCCCGGGCCGCGGGGGGTGATCACCACGACCACGTCTTTTCAACTCGCTTACAACTGCGAGAAGGACAGCTGCGAGTTGGCTTCGGCGGTCGTCGCGTCCGCCGAACTCGCCGGCCTCCGGCCCACGACCCAGCAGTCTGCTCCCGACTCCTGCAAATCCGGGTCGGGCTCCTTCAAATCCGCCGAGGACACGAAGGCTATCCGGATCGACCCCGAAGATCCAATCAAGACCGTTCGGATCGGGACCACGCTTCCTGCCAAATAGGAAAGCGCGCTCGTCGATTTCCTCCGCGCCAACCGAGATATCTTCGCATGGAGGCCCTCCGACATGCCAGGAATCCCGAGGGAAGTCGCCGAGCACTCTCTGAACGTCCGGTCTGGGTCTAGACCAGTCGCCCAGCGCCTGCGTCGCTTCGACGAAGAGAAGCGCACGGCCATAGGAGAAGAGATCGCCAAGCTCTTGGCCGCAGGGTTCATCAAAGAAGTTCGCCACCCCGAGTGGTTAGCCAACCCTCAGACTTGTAAAAGAAGACTGGGCAATGGAGAATGTGTGTTGACTACACAAGCCTCAATAAGGCATGTCCGAAGGATCCATTCCCCTTGCCCCGCATCGATCAGGTGGTGGACTCCACCGCGGGATGTGAGTGTCTGTCATTCCTAGACGCCTACTCAGGCTATCACCATATCGTGATGAAGGAAGACGACCAACCTGCGACCTCGTTCATCACCCCGTACGGCTCGTTCTGTTACGTGACGATGCCATTTGGCCTGAAAAACGCGGGAGCTACATACCAACGATGTATGCAAACGTGCTTTTCCGATCAAATTGGCCGTAACATCGAGGCGTACGTCGACGACATCGTTGTCAAGACCAGGAAGGTTGGCGACGTCATCACCGACCTGGAAGAAACTTTTGCGAACCTTCGGCGGTACCGCATCAAGCTCAACCCCGAAAAATGCGTTTTCGGAGTGCCCAAAGGGAAGCTACTCGGCTTTATCGTCTCCGAGCGCGGCATCGAAGCCAGCCAAGACAAGATCTCCGCAATCTTGAGGATGGGGCCGATCAGCAACCTCAAAGGGGCCCAGAGGCTGACGGGATGCCTCGCGGCCTTGAGTCGTTTCACGTCCCGCCTCGGCGAGCGCAGTTTGCCTCTTTACAAACTCCTGAGGAAATCCGACCGATTCAACTGGACGAAGGAAGCTCAGGACGCCTTCGATGCGCTAAAAGTTCTTCTAACCTCTCCTCCGATCTTTGGTTGCCCCGGCGCCAGAAGAACCTCTGCTGCTCTACATTTCCGCCACGACCCAGGTCGTCAGCGCGGTGCTCGTCGTGGAGCGAGCAGAGGAAGGACGGGTTCTCAAGGTCCAATGACCAGTCTACTTCGTCAACGAAGTACTCTCCGAGTCCAAGGCGTGGTACCCACAGATGCAGAAGATGATCTACGCGGTTCTAATCATGAAAAGAAAGCTGGTACACTACTTCAACCGGCACCGCGTCTCCGTGGTGACTTCTCTACCACTCGGCGAGGTCATCCACAACCGCGACGCCTCCGGGAGGATTGCCAAATGGGCACTCGAGCTCAACGGGCACGACATAGTATACATCCCTCGGACCGCCGTAAAATCTCAAGTTCTAGCCGACTTCATCGCCGAATGGACCGAAGCTCAGGCGCCACCTCCGCTCGAAGACCCCGAGTACTGGACAATGTACTTTGATGGATCCTTCACCAAAAACGGAGCCGAGCCGGGTCGCCATTGTTTCCCACCCGAAACAGGCTCCAATATGCCATCCGATTGCTTTTCGACGCAACCAACAACGTCGCCGAGCACGAGGCCCTCGTTATCGCCTCCGCATCGCCGCCGACCTCGAGCGCAGCGGCCAGACGCGTGCATGGCGATTCAAAACTAGTTGTCGACCAAGTCATGAAGGCCGCGGAACCTCGCGACAATGGGATGGCAGCCTATTGTCAAGAGGTACGCAACCGGAGCGAGAAATTCAAGGGATTTGAGCTTCACCACGCCTACAAAGTGAATAACGGTGAGGCCGACCATCCGCCAATCTTGCCTCGCAGAGGGCCGGTCCCGCCTGAGGTTTTCGCCCTGACCTACACCAAGCATCCATCCGACACGAACGTCCGGATGACCGGATGGGTGACTCGCCGAAAGCACCCCCGCCAGACGACCAGCGACCGGAGGTTGAGATGACCAAGCCAAGCTGCAACGTCCTGATGACCAGCACCGATTGGAGAAAACCCTTCATCGATCGGCTGACCGACGGCTCCCTCCCCGACGACCCAACCGAGGCTCGCCGCCTCGCCGACGGTGAAATCCTTTGTACCGGTCGGCGGCGACCTCTACAAAAGGAGCCCCTCGGGATCCTCCGTATGTATCCTGGCCGACCACGGAAGAGAGCTGCTCCACGACATCCACGGGAATTTATGACACCACGCCTGGTCGCGGAGCTTGGCTCGGGAAAGCCTTCCGACAAGGCTTCTCTTGGCCAACCATGGTGACTACAACAAATCGTCCTGACGCGAAAGGGTGCCAATTCTTCGCCTCCAAGAACTCATCTCCCAGCACAAGCCCTCCAGACGATCCCTATTACCTGGCCCTTCGCCGTTTGGGGACTCGACCTGGTCGGGCCTTTCAAAAAAGCGCCTGGGGGCTTCACCCACCTACTGGTCGCGGTGGACAAGTTTACCAAGTGGATAGAAGCTAAGCCGATCACGACCATCACTTCGGCGCAGGCGGCGGACTTCATCCGCAACATCGTTTACCGGTTTGGAGTCCCGAACTCCATCATCACCGACAACGGAACGCAGTTCACGGGGAAGGAGTTTCTCGAGCTCTGCGACAGCTTCAGCATTCGCGTGGATTGGGCAGCCGTCGCCCATCCGCGAAGCAACGGCCAAGTCGAACGCGCAAACGGCATGATCCTACAGGGGCTCAAACCACGGATCTTCGAAAGACTGAAGAGATACGCGGGACGTTGGGCGGCTGAGGTGCCTCCCGTACTTTGGAGCTTGCGGACCACCCCAACCCGATCGACCGGATTCACGCCATTCTTCTTGGCGTTCGGGGCGGAGGCCATCTTGCCAATCGACTTAAAATACGGTGCCCCAAGGGTTCGAGCCTTCGACGAAACCCGGGGGCTCGAATCTCAACAAGACGCTGTCGACCGGCTCGACGAAGCGCGAGATATCGCCATCATCCGCTCAGCCAAGTACCAGCAGGCACTACGGCGCTACCACGACCGCAAGGTTAGAGGTCGAGCGTTCAACGTAGGCGACCTGGTCCTGCGCCAGGTTCAGTCCAACAAAGAGAAGCACAAGCTCTCCTCTCCTTGGGAAGGCCCCTTTACTGTAGTCGAAGTCCTTCGACCCGGCACTTACCGGCTCAAGGATCCCGATGGCAACATCTTGTCCAACGCCTGGAATATTGAAAAGCTAAGACGATTCTACCCTTAGTCCATTTCTCTTTTACCTCGTCTACTACCGTGAGCAGCCCGACCCTTGGTCGAGCCTACGCGTAGCGTCGGGGTGCGAACGCTCGTGTTAAACTTCTTCGCCTACTTTTCGGAAAAACGCTTGAACACGTCGATCACTGCTCGGATGGTCCCCTCGGACCCAAGAACAGTGATCCCAGCGCGCTTCACCAGAAAAACACACCCGAAAAAATAGCGAAAAAGCGCACACGAAACCTCCGAAGAATCCAAACACCTTTATTTCTTCCGATTCAACAGCATTTACATTCTTTGAGAAACGTGAAGTCTAAGAAACAAAAAAAGTTTATCTTATTCTAGGGTCCTCCTCGCCTCGGTGATCTCCGGACTTATCGTCCCTCTCCAAGCGCGGCTTCGGCTTCCCGCACAATTTTTGCCGCAAAGCGCAGCAGAAACTGGTCGGGTCGCCGAAATCCGCGACGGGAGAACCTCGATCTGCCCGGGTGCGGCGCCAAGAGCCGGAAGCCCCCCGCCCCCCTATGTGACCTCTATGGTTCCTGGGAACTCTGCCTTGCTACTGAAGGGTCCACCGACGGAGAGGTGTACGGCAGCGTGATTGGGGCGGCCGGCAAAGCATTCATTAGCACGGGCCTGGGCGTCGCGGAAGACTCCGAGCTCCCTCAAGGATAAGAGGCACGAGGGGAACGGCGTCTGTTCCCCAATCGCCAGCACTCGCGGCAGCGGTTCCCTCGGCTCGACGACCGCAGCCTGCCGCTCCCGTTCCCGCTCCTCCTCCTCCGCCTCCAGCTCCAGCAGCTCCCAATCAATCCCGTCGCCCGACGGGGCCGCCGCTTCAAAGCGACCGGCTTGTCGCTCCAACTCCTCATCCTCCGCCTCTTGTTGAAAGGCGTCCCAGTCGATCTCATCGATGGGTGGGCTCTCGACCTTGGAACAAGGTTGAGAGGGCAAGGCAGCCATGAAAGCGAGTCAGTAGTAGGCCTCAACGTCGCTGGATGAAGTCCCAGCGCCCATCGCTCGCCTATTTATAGGCGATCCGCACTTGACGGCAACGCTACCGAGGGTACCCACCAGCATTAACTACGACTGCGCCTTTCCAAGACGATGGTGTGGAAGCCAAAGCGTCAAAACTAACGGCGCGGAAACCAAAGCGCCGCCGATTCTTCGCGTTGAACAAAAAACGCCTCGAGAGCCTCGTCGGTCGCAAAGAAAGATAAGTGAATATCCTCTTTCCCTGCATTCGTTGTTGCTACTTCAAAGTGGCGCGCGGCGGTGACAGCCAAACCGCCTCGCACCACTCGGGGGCTATAAGAGTCCCGTGGGTTGGTAACACGACCAATTGCCGGGTCCTCCCGAAATCGCCAAACTTTCGACCAGAAGTACTACGGCCTACGCCCCGGCGGCTACGGTTGTGAAATAGTACTTAACGGAAGAAGGAAGTGCCCAAGCGGAGCGACCCACGATTGGTCGGGAGCACCCCTCCCACGGTCGCGCTGACCGATCGGCGCGTTCCTGAACGCTCTCGTGTTTCTCCCGCTCCCTCACTTTGTAGAGCACACACACCAACCTACGCCCGACCCCTGTGGTCCCCAAGGCTATGGACGGTAACAGTGGCCATCACAAACAAAGGGTGCGAAAAACAAGCACGGGACAAAACACATACCAGTTCCTTACAAATCTAAAAAAAAAAGAAGAGGCTGTTTAAATTCCCTTTATCGTTCATCTATGAAGGACGTCGGTCGAGGAAACCTGGTCGGCAATCGCCCTGGCGTGCGGTTCGACCCGAAGCTCCAAGGCGTTGACTTCCTCCTCGGACCGGTTCGCAGCAACCCCGCTACTGACAGTATCAAGGTCGATGCCGTCATAGTAGGAGAGCGTACAAACCAGTGCCGAGGCAGCCCCGAGAACAGCACCGGTCGCCACCGAAGCCTCCACGTGGTCGGGCACGCGGGCCAGGGCACTCCCCAGCGAGCTCGAGCCTGGTTGAGAGTCCATCGCCCCGACTGATCACGGATCTCTCGGCCGACCGCCCGCAAAAACATCAGCTCGGCCTGATCCTCCTCCGCCACCTATCCACGTCGCGGTAAGTGCGCCGATTACCAAACCCCGCAAAATGTTAACATCATCGAAAACCGCAGAAGAACAGCGCCACCTCGGCGCCCTGGCGCTCTCGCCTCTCTCCTCAGCCGGACCGGACGCAATCGACGACACCAAGCCCAGTGGCCGTCTGAGAGCTCGCCGGATCACGCTTAAGGCCCGGCCCAGACCGAGGGGTGCGAAACCACCGCAAGAAACGAATCCAGCTCCACCATGGCGAAACGAGCAAGAGGTGAGGACAAGGCGAGCCCCAGCCTCCCGATTGGGTCGGCGGACGACCCAATCGCTTTAAAACTCACGTCGGGACCATACCTCGCGCTCTCCCTGAGCCTGCCGACGGGCGGCAGTACCGCACTGGATCGGCGAACGGTCCAAGGTCCGATACGGATCGAGTAAGGAAAGGTTCTTCATGGATCACCCCAAGTGGGGTCGGATACCCGCCGGATCGTCAGCTAGGCAACCCCTCGCGAGGGGGCCACCAGGTTCCACCGGATCACTCGCTTGAAGCTCCACGAGCGGCGCCGAGCCGGAAGGCAAGCGCTGCCTCTCACCCCTCCAGGTCCCACACTGCGGACGGGCGTGAAACACGGATGTATGGTAAATCCCTCCACCCGACAAAGAACTTCGCCAGCTCGGCGTGAAACGAGCCGCAACTAGCCCCGCCGGTCAAGCGCAAGTGTCTGCGGCGCGAAGGCGTCGCGTGCCGCCGGCGACCAGCCCATCGCGCCCGGCAGACGGCCGACGCCACGTGCATCGGCAAGGCGATCATCGCCCGAGCGCTGATGCCGCGACCTGCGTGGCGCCGGGTGTAGAAATATACAACGAGTGGACCTCTCCGACCAGCTCGAGGGCTCGGGTTACACTCCACGGGAAGCGCCACAAGACGCTGCCGAAGACTATCCCCGACCAAGCGCGATCGGGTATCCTGCATGGCGGCAAAGAATGGACAAGCGCAACCCCCGACTCGCTTCTCCGACCACCAGGGGCTCTGGGGGACCCACCGGAAGAGGCCACAAGACCCTGCCGAAGACTATCCCCACTGCGCTAGCTGGTATCCCAGACGGCCAAGCAAAGAATCGGACAAGGCGCAACCCCCGACTCCGCTCTCCGACCAGCTCGAGGGCTCTGGGTTAAGACTACCGGAGGCCACAAGCACTTGGCCGAAGACTATCCCCGACTGCGCAGCCGGGTGTCCCAGACGGCCGGCAAGAATGACAAGGCGCAACCCCGACCTGCTCTCCGACCAGCTCGAGGGCTCTGGCTAGACTCCACGGAGAGGCCAAGACCGGTCGAAGACTATCCCCGACTAAGCGCTAGCTGGTGTCCCAGACGGCGGCAAAGAAATGGACAAGGCGCAACCCCCGACTCCGCTCTCCGACCAGCCAGGGGGCTCGAGCTACACTCCACGGAGGCCGCCAAGACCCGGCCGAAGACTATCCCCACTGCGCCGGGTGTCCCAGACGGCTAATCAAGCCAGACAGGTGAATCCCCCGACCGCTTCTCCGACCAGCTGGGCTCTGGGAGACTCCACTGGTAAGGCCACAAGCACTTGGCCGAAGACTTCCCGACCAAGCGCAATGTATCCCCGACGGCGAGGCAAGAAATGGACAAGGCGCAACCCCCGACCGCTCTCCGACCACCAGGGCTCGGGTTACACTCCACCGGAAGAGCCACACAAGACCGGCCGAAGACTATCCCCGACTGCCGCGATCGGTGTCCCAAGACGGCTAAGCAAAGAAATGGACAGCGCAACCCCCGACTCCGCTCTCCAACCAGCTCGGGGCTCGGGGTTACACTACGGAAGCGCCACAAGACCCGATCAAGACTCGATCAAGTCAGCGTATCAGCATCGGAAGCAAAACCCCGGCATCTCTCCGACCTGCCCGGGGCTCGGGCTACGACGAGTACCCGCACTGTGGGTACCTCGCCGCCCAAAAGACGCACGGCCGACTCCAGCCGATCAAGGCCCGGTTACGATCACGGGTAAGGTCCGAAACCACGACCTGGTCTCCGATATCCCGGAGAAGCGACGGCATTTATTGCGTATCGAGCGCATTAAATGCCAGCCATAATGATGATGACGCAGCGGCACAAGTTCCCGACCCTCGCATTTACTACGAGCGGCGCGCGGCAACTACTGGCGACCGGCAGGCGAGAGCCGGCGGCCAGTCCCATCAGCCCGCCACTTTCGGACGACCGAGAGCACAGTCTTTTCCTCTTTTTTCCAAACCAACAGTGTAACCTCCCACCTCTCCTATATAAAGGCGGGAGGGGCAAGCGTGTAAAAGGATGAACGAGAAAGGAGAATCAATACGATCCAACTCACACGAACTGGAGTAGGGACGTTCTGCCCGAACCAGTATACATCTTGTGCTCACCCGAGTCAAGCCGTTCGAGGAGAGGGAGCGTGCACCCCCGTCGACCTATACAAATTCACTAGCCGGTGCCCGAAACACCGACAATGGAGATACCTGAAAATTTGCTTAACAACTTGTCGATGTGAAGCACACGACAAAGCTTGAAAACGAGCACACAAACACACAACAAATTGTATATCCAACGTTGATGCGGTGAGGTACAAAAGTGAGCATTCCTTCATATGTTTGATTTGAAGTCTTAGACCGGGAAAGTCTCTCATTTAAACCTCCAATTATCTCATCCGCAACAGCACCATCATCATCTTCATGAGCAAAGATACTCTCCCCCTGAACATATGCACATGTACCCTGATTTCACCTTTTGCCACAAAGAAGTGGAAGAATCATCTTCAAAAATAACACTTTCAGCATGAGATGCACGAGTGAAGGAGAACCAAATCTTATCACCGAACATGTGGCATGAGTATCCGGAATCCACTAGCCATATGTTCTCCTTCCTCACGTGAGAAGCCTACATAGAAGCAGAAAATCTCACGTGAGAAGCCTACATAGAAGCAGAAAATGTCGAGGTCTCGGTACTGGGGTTAGAAATAAGATGTGTTTTTTTCCTGTGTGATATTGAGATTAAAACATACAGAAGAGTTATGCTGATAATCGTCAATGAGAATTGAGTTTTGAGCCTAAAGATTTTGTGTATCTTAGTGTTACCCCTCTTAAAGGAGTTAAAAGATTCCATGCCAAAGGAGAGCTCACACCTAGATATATTGATCCGTTCAAAATCTTGAGTAGTAAGGAAGAGGTTGCTTACCAGTTAGAGTTGCCCCAGTCGTTAGCAGGAGTGCATGATGTGTTTCATGTCTCTCAGCTCAAGAAGTGTCTTCGAGTACCAGCAGAGTAGACACTGTTAGAGTCAATAGAATTTCAAGAGGATTTAACTTACAAGGAGTACCCAATCAAGATTTTAGATGTATCAGATTGAAGGACCAGGAGCAAGTCAGTTCGCTTCTGTGGAGTTCAATGGAGAAATCATTTAAAGAGTGAAGTGACATGGGAGCATGAGATGAACCTGAAAGCAAAATTCCCTAACCTATTCATTAGATAGCCCTGAATCTCAGTATCGAGATTCTTTTAACCTATTCCTAAAAGAAAAGCGAGATCGAACACTTATCAGGTCGACAGCCTACTTACAAGACTTAAAAAAGATATTACAACAAAAGAGTTCAACTATGAACACTTAATGTAGGAGATTTGGTTTTAAGACATATCCAAAACTAATCTAATTTAAACAAGCTATCTTTCAAATGGGAAGGTCCCTTTAATGTAATATCAACTAGGTTCTGTTCAGCTTGCTATGAAAGATGGCCAAATCCTTTCAAATGCACGGAACATCCAACATCTTCACAGGTTTTATGTGTATTTTTTAACATTTATTTATTTAGTTCACATTCCACAAATACATCTCTACTGTGTTACATTCAAACTATTTCTTGTCTCACTTTCACTCTAAGGAATCATGAAAATTTTACGTGACCAATTTCCCTAAGCAAAATACAATGTTGTCGGTCGAATTGTGAGATGACTTCTAATAAAGCCTTTTTATGCTAGCCAGTACTTACTATATTAAAACTCATTAGATTGACTTCATCTCCGACTTGCTTCCAGTTATACTAAGAATTCATTAGATGAAAACATCTTGCGTGGAGGGATCAAACCCTGCTCCTCGAGCTATTTAATCTTGTTCTTGGTAATTACCGATTTCTCTATTGCGAATAAACGAACAAGAATAAAAAAGAAGAAACTCAAAGATAAAAAGCTTCGAACTTTCTTCTAGTTCTTAAGGGTTTTCATCTCCATTTCCTAATCTTACGGAGAAATACAGGAAAAGAATGGAAGATGAAAAGCCTCTAGAGCCAAAAAAAAGAAAGCAAAACTCAAAGAAATGTTTTCATGCTCAAAAGCATAAGGCATGAAGTGTATAAGGGAAGCCTTACAACCCAAATTACATTCGTAAGATTGATTTAGGGACCCTGGTCTTGAACATGACCAGCCGTCTTTGAAATTTGGTTTGTGAATTTTGATCGGATTTCGACCGAAATTATAAAATCTCGCTAAAATTTTGGATTTTGACCGCCTCTGAAATGTGATCCGAAAATAAAATTTGAAACCTCAACTTGCTTACACGCCCTAGTGAAAGTGCATCTAGGCCCCTAAATAAGTTTTGGTCGATTAATGACAAACGATTAAAGTGACTAATGTATTCAATAAGCTTATGAATAGGTAAAAATCCCAAAATGAGATCTTCTACATACGAAGGATACCCTCAAACAGTATTACACAAGTAAAACGACTTGGTGTATGTTCTTTCTATGTTTTTGAGTCATAGGAATGCCGTACTATTAAGAGGGATGTATCGTAATCGATCTAGAAGAGTCTCTATGCTCAGACAAATGTCATTGTGATTCTTTTAGAGACACTGGGTCACCGCAAATGCACCGGAATTTAGTTTCCTTAAGGTTCATGTCGGACATTCCGATCTCACGTCGGAAGTTCCGATATTGCCAGACATTCCGATGTGCATATGTGCTTAAGTCCGATGCGTGGAAACTGGGTCGAACATTCCGATATATTTGGATCGGAAGTTCCGATACATGTTTGACACCTTCCAGGATGCTCTCTGTAAAGATCGGAAGTTCCGATGTTTATGATCGGAAGTTCCGATGTGTTCAATCCTGAAAAAGGGAGCTCTCTGGAAATATCGGACACTCCGATATCTCAGATCGGACATTCCGATGATAAAATTGGAAGTTCCGATAAAGACATCGGACAATCCGATATGGACTTAGAAGCTTTTTGGTTAAGGTGTCTTTCTGAGAACATCGGAAGTTCCGATGTCAACATCGGAAGTTCCGATGCATCTTGTTTCGACCGTTGGAGTGCGCTTGAGTTCTGAAAGTTTGCACATATCGGACATTCTGATGTTAATATCGGAAGTTCCGATATGTGGCTGAGTGGGGGCATAACGGCTAGTTTTTGCAAGAATCTATAAATACCCCACTCCTCTCTCTTTAGAGGGTTACACACCTATTGGCAGAACTCTAGAGCACTTTGAGCACTTTCTAGTATTCTCTTGAGCCCTCCTCTTTGATCTTAGGGATCATCTAAAGAGTGAGGACAAGAATTGAGATCTAGAGCTTGAGTAAAAAGCAAGTGTCATTCATCTTGAGCATTAGAGTGTTCCTCCTAGATTGATCAACGGTGCATTTGTTACTCTTGGAGGTTGAAGGACTCCTAGACGGCTAGGTGTCTGTCACGGCCCTAAGTTCAAAAAAATTCTGGGACATCCGGAGTATCCGGATCAACATCCGGAATGTCCGGACATAACCCGGAATGTCCGGATATATTGTTCGGAGTATCCGGATTAACCTGACCGAGCGCCTCAACCCGGAGTGTCCGGACCAAATGTCCGGAGTGTCCGAGTTAGTGCTACCGAAGACCCCAACCCGGAGTGTCCGGGTTGAGCGTCCGGAGAGTCCGGATTGTGCGGGGGTTGAAATAAAAGTCCCGTTTCTTGGCTTCCCCCACTTCATTCTTTCTTCCCCATTTGTCCTCCACTCCCTAGTGCGTCTCCTCCACCCCTAGCTCCACTCCGGTGAGCTCCCCACCGGCCGGTGACCCTCCGTGGCTCCTCCCCGACGGCTCCTCCATCCCGAGGAACTCCTCCTCTAGCCGGTGTCCTCCTTCCTCTACCCGGCATTGTTCTCCTCCATCATCCTTGGAGGTAGGTCCTTCTCTTGGGGGTTGATTCGTGGGTTTCTTGGGTTCGAAGGCCATCCATGGTGGGTTTAGGGTTTAGGTTTGGATTTGGGAGTTTGGAGTTGGATCTTGAGCTCTAGGGTTTTGGGTGTAGTGGTTCTAGGGTTGGTTTGGGGCTTGGATTGATGAATGTGGGTACTAGTGAGGTAGATCGGGTAGTGGTAATGCCGATCCAAGGGTCGATTAGAGTTGGCTTGTGGTTTTTGTGGTGGGGTGTCGTTTTCTCGAGGTCTAGCTAGCTTGAAGTTCCCTCGGCTTTGCCGCGTGTAGGAGTGTCGTAGATCGGGTCCCCGCGGTGCCGTGGGACTTGGCGGCACCTCGATCCGTCGAGTCATTGGGTAAAACTCGCCAGGTACGGAGTGTCCGGACTAAAAGCTCGGAGTGTCCGCCCTAGGCCGGAGTATCCGGACACACGGTCCGGAATGTCCGGGTTAGCCGGACTGTCCGGATGAAATACCCGGACTGTCCGGGTTCCCCTGGTCTGTTCGGTTGAGGGTTTTGCAAATTGTGGTATTTTTGTTGTTTCTTTCGCATGGCATGCATTTCATTGTGCATTGTATTCGTGTAGAGAACGATCCCGCGGGGCTTGACGCCGCGGCGACTGAGGGTACTACCGGAGAGCCGGCTATCGCCGATCCACACGCAGAAGAGCAAGGCAAGCACCTAAGCATCTTGAACCTTATGTGTAAACTATTTTTGTGAATTAATTGCTTATTGGATGAGTAAGTGTTGCATTAGGAGTTGAAGTGTGGGATAGGCTAGATCCTATTTGTTGCACGTACCCTGTTCATAGTAACTTGTAAACACCTCCTTTGGAGCTAGATTATGGGTACTAATTGTGTCATGCTTAGTATGCTTAGAAGTCGGGTTTGGGCCAAGTGGTGGAAGGTTCCACCGCTTGAGATTGATGTACTTTACAAAGTATTGGGTTGAAATGGGTTTGTTTGAGAGATATGGAAATGATGAAAATTGAGACCGGGCGAGAGAGTTGGATCACTTGGGTAAGGAGACCCAAGTGTGGTAGTCTCGTCCGTGTCGATTAAGGACCGATCGGGTGTAACGTGGCTAAAGCACCTTTTGGTTGATCGCATGCCTGATTATGGTACGGTAAGCCACTCTTTCATCGCATGCCGTTCGATGGGCCATGCCCTCATGTGGTTGGACGTGGTTGAGGGCGGGGCCTAGGCCGGCTCTCGGGCGCCAATCCGGGCTTGGGGCTACTCGAGGGGGTGCTAGGTTTTCGGACCGCATGAAGATGCCCCAACGAATTGGTATGGATGGGAGGGGGTTGACATGAGGCTCCTTTGTGACACATGTCGTGTGATCAATGCTTCCCTGCAGGGTTAATTAAGCGATTCGAATTGCCGTGCTCTCGGATATGAGCAAGCTTGGTCAGATGTTACTCAACGTAGTAATAACTTGAACAGAAGTTCGCCTTTGGGCTTGAGCTCGTAAAAATGTGCTTAATCAAGGTAATTGTTAAAGGTTAACTTCACATTAGAAGTAGGTGCAGTAACAACCGCATTAAAAATTGTGATTTGAGTAGTTCAGGTAACTAAACAACAAATGTTAAGCATTTTGCAACTGTTCTACATTCGGCTTATTCCTTGCTACATCCAAATGCCTAATCCTTTGGAGTCGGTCGTATATGGACCACGGGTAAGACTTGCGAGTACTTTTTGTACTCAGGCTTCTGCTTTGTGGTTTTGCAGGTGAGGATCCCGCGGGGTGTGAGTTTTGCCCCTACTGCCTATCGGTGACCGGGCGGGGCACCGAGTAGAGGCCATCTGCGAGTGTGCGCCCGGAAGTGTTAGGGCATGACACTACCGGGGTGTTTTACTTTTGTTGTATAGAGTAGTGGGTGGTACTTTTGTGAACAGCTGCTACCTTTTTTTCTGTATTGGAACTCGTCTGCTTTTCGTTGGTCGTCTTTGTTGGTTGTCTTTGTTGGGCCTCTTTGTGCCGTGTGGTGTGTTTGCTTGCTTTCGCGTTTTTGTGTCTCTGGTAGTGAGCTTGGGGCTCGATGCCCCTTTGTGCGAATTGAATGTTGATATGGCATTGGGAACCGGTATGTGGGGATTCTGGGCGAGTTTCGGATCGCATACCGGGGGAATACCGGGGTTGTTGTCGAGTAGTTCGGATGTTTGCAGAGTTGTCTCGATTGGGCTTGGGTATTAGCATCGGGATTACCTCCGGTGATTTGTTGCTAGGATCCAATCCCGACGGGAGTAACTGTTCATCCAACAACTCGAGGACGATCTGGGCGGCTCCTCTCAGTGTCGCTCACGAGCTCCCAAAGATTGTGGGACGTCGTGAGAAGTTTGTGAAGGCCGGCTCCGCCTCCGAAAGGAAAGGAACCAATAGTGAAACCAAGCCTCAAGTGCGACCGAGGTTTGGGAGGAAAGGGTTGGAAGAGACCCGGCTCTTTGGAGCCTCCTCAACGGAGACGTAGGATTCCCTCAAGAATCCGAACTCCGGGATCAAATCTTTGTCTCTCTACTTGATTCACTTTTGCTTATCTCTTTGTGGCCCTTTATATACCTACTATTATCTTTATCTTACTGCTACTAAGTTCTTAGATTACTCTTGTCGCTTGTTGAACTCAGTAGGAGGTCTTCCTTTTAAAAGGTCTATCAGACATTCCGAATAAATATCGGAAGTTCCGATTTAGTCGGAAGTTCCGATATTATACCGGAAGTTCCGATACTCTTTCCGCTGCAACAAATTTAGTTTTAATTGTAAATCGCCTATTCACCCCCCTCTAGGCATTGTTAACCTCTTTTCAATTGGTATCAGAGCCAAACCTTCTCGAAGGCTTAACCGCTTGAAGGAAAAGTGATGGCCAACACCGGGTTGAAGGTTGTCGTGTTGGGTGAAGAGGGGAGTCCAAAGGCCGGACATGGAACTCCCGGGAAGACCAAGGAAGGTGACACCTCAACGTCATCGCAGGGAGTGCAAATTCCTTTTAATTATGAAAAGTTGAATACCGTTTCATCTCATTCCTATATTACTGTGCCCTCCGGGCGTGCACCATTTTTCGATGGCACATATTATTCCGCTTGGAGGCACAAGATGAAAATGCATCTAATGTCTCTCCATCCTAGTGTTTGGAAGATTGTGTGTACAGGTTTAGATATGCCGGAAGACGACATGGAGCTCACACCGGAACAAGAACAAAATATCCACCGCAATGCACAAGCCGCGAGCGTGTTGCTTGGAGCCTTGAGTCCAGAAGAGTTCAACAAAGTGGATGGTTTAGAAGAAGCCAAAGAAATATGGGATACACTCCAGGTAGCTCATGAAGGAACATCGAGTGTGAGGGAATCAAAAATTAAATTGCTTGAAGGCAAGTTGGGGAGATTTGTTATGAATGATGATGAAACTCCGCAACAAATGTATGATCGCTTGATGATCCTTGTCAACAAAATTCGAGGGCTTGGAAGCAAAGAAATGACGGATCATGTCGTAGTGAATAGAATGTTAAGAGCCTTTGCTCTAAGGAATTCGACTCTCGTAACACTCATACGAGAGCGAAAGGACTTCAAGAGGCTCACCCCAAATGATGTTCTTGGTAGAATCCTATCACACGAGCTCATGGAGGAGGAAGCAAAGGAAGTGAAAAATCTTGCCAAGCAAAGTTCGAGCTCAAGATCAAAGGAGATAGCCTTGAAGGCAAGTAAAAAGGAAGAATCAACCTCAAGCGATGAAGAGGAAGATGAGAGCGATGATGGGGAAAATTTGGCACTATTTGTGAGAAAATTCAAGAAGTTCCTCAAGTATGATGGATCAAGAAAATACAAAAAGAACTACAACGAGAAATCAAGAAGAAGAAGAAACACAAAAAGAGCTTGTTATGAGTGCGGTGAAGTTGGACACTTCATCGCCGATTGTCCGAAAAAGAAGAACAATTCCAACGAGCCCAAGAAGAATGAGCCGCATAAGAAGAACAAGACTTATAAGAAGAAGTACTCCGGGCGAGCTCATATTGGAGAAGAATGGGATTCAAATGACTCCGACACCGACACGGATACCGACGATGAAGGAGTTGCCACCCTCGCCATAGAAGCCGCTCCACCAACCAAGTCACTCTTCGGGGAATTGAGCGACAACGACTCCGACCACGACGCTATTTGTCTTATGGCCAAAGGGCGCAAGGTAATGGCCAAAACGAAACCCCCAAGTAGTGATAGTGAAGTAGATAGTGATGATAATGACGATGATGATGCTCTATTTTGTGATTTGAGCAAATCGGCTATTGCCAAAATCCATAAGCTCTTGAAAAGAATAGATAGCCAAGAGGAGACTCTTGAGAAGCAAGAAGAGTTGCTAATTTGTGAAAAGAAGAAAACTCTTGCTCTCGAGAAGATCCTCACAAAAGAAAAGGAGACTATTGAATTGTTAACCAAAAAGCTTGATTTCGCTAATAATTCAATTGAAATGCTTAAGGGTTCAAATGAGTCACTTCAAGAGAATATTATAAGTCTAGAAAACAATCTTCAAGCTCTTGAAGTGCAAATTGAATCTCTTAATGATCTTAGTTCTCCAATTGTTGATTCATCATTGGCGTCTATTCCTTCCACTAGCAATGGTTGCTCTCGTTGCTACAATATTGATATTAATGCTTGTACTACTAACTCTCAATTTGTGCAAGTATTAAAAGGCGAGAACGAGAGACTTAGTGCCTTGGTAAGGTACGGTTGCATAAAGACTTATCAATCCAAGGATGCTCTATATGAGACCATTAATGGTCGAGGCAACAAAAACAAAGAAGGGCTAGGATATGATAAGTACGAATGCAAAAGAAATGACCGTGTGGTGGTGAAAGGTAAGGAGTGCATCAAGTTTGTCAAAGGAAATGACAAACAACCATTGACCACCGCACAAGTCATTAAGACCGGGCAAGAATCAAAGAGGCATCTTCAACATCATACATCTCATTCTATTCACTATGCATCCTATATGTTGAAGAGAAATCACCGTGGTAAAGTGATTGCTCATTTCGTCGGTGCCCACAACTCTAGTGAAATGAGCAAGAAGAAGGTGTGGATACCAAAGGTTTTAATCACTAACATGCAATGACCCAAAAAGATTTGGGTACCTAAAACCAAGGTCTAATGTGCTCTTGTAGGATTACACCTCCGGTGGATCAAGTTGGGTGCTTGATAGTGGTTGCACAAACCACATGACCGGAGAAAAGAAAATGTTTTCATCTTTTGATGAGAAAGGATCACAATATGAAAATATTGTGTTTGGCGATAATGGTAAAGGTGAGGTAATGGGATTAGGTAAAATTGCTATTTCTAATGATCATTCCATTTCCAATATTCTTCTAGTTAAATCTTTAAATTACAACTTGTTGTCCATATCGCAACTGTGTGAAATGGGCTACAATTGTCTATTTACTAATGTGGATGTGACCGTCTTTAGAAGAGATGATTCCTCAATTGCTTTTAAAGGATATTTGAAGGGTAAGCTCTATTTGGTTGATTTCAATACAAATAGCGCTAAACTTCAAACATGCCTCATGGCAAAGTCTAGCATGGGTTGGTTGTGGCATCGCCGGCTAGCCCATGTTGGCATGAGAAATCTCGACAAACTTCTAAAAGGGGATCACATCATTGGACTAACTAATGTTGAGTTTGAGAAAAATAGGATTTGTAGCGCTTGTCAAGCCGGAAAACAAGTTGGAGCGCATCATCCCGCAAAGAACATCATGACAACGACAAGACCATTGGAGCTTCTACATATGGACCTCTTCGGACCCGTTGCTTATATAAGCATCGGAGGTAACAAATACGGTTTAGTCATTGTTGATGATTTTTCACGCTTCACGTGGGTGTTCTTTTTGCAAGAGAAAAGTGAAACACAAGGAATAATCAAGAAATTTGCAAGAAGAGTCCAAAACGAGTTTGAACTGAAGATCAAGAAGATTCGAAGCGATAATGGAAGCGAATTCAAGAACACTCAAATAGAAGAGTTCCTCGATGATGAAGGGATAAAACACGAGTTCTCCACTCCATACTCTCCTCAACAAAATGGAGTGGTGGAAAGGAAGAATCGGACACTGATAGAGATGGCAAGAACTATGCTTGATGAGTACAAGATCTCCGATCATTTTTGGGCGGAAGCCGTCAACACCGCATGTCATGCCATCAACCAATTATATCTGCACAAGATATTGAAGAAAACGGCATACGAACTCCTCACCGGTAACAAACCAAATGTTTCATATTTTAGAGTTTTCGGTAGTAAATGTTTCATTCTTAACAAGAAGCCTAAGAACTCCAAATTTGCTCCAAAGATCGATGAAGGTTTCTTGCTAGGATATGGATCAAATGCTTACGCCTCTCATGTTTTCAACAAAACCACGGGTTTGTTGAAATAGCGAGAGACGTGACATTTGATGAATCTAACGGCTCTCAAGTGGAGCAAGTTGATTTGAATGTATTAGATAATGAAAAGTACCAAGTATTGCAATCAAAAGAATGGCAATAGGTGAAGTGAGACCGCAAGAAAAGGAGCATCAAGACAACTCGTCTATACAAGTTGAGCCTCCTACCTCAAATCAAAGTCAAGACATTCCTCAAGGGAGTACAAGCAAACTCGTGAAGGATGATCAAATTGAAGATTTCGAGCCAATCCAACATACCTCTCAAATGCCGCATCCAAGAGTGCATCAAAGCATCCAAAGAGATCAACCCGTCGACAACATCCTTGGTGATATTCAAAAGGGGGTAACTACACGCTCTAGAGTATCTAATTTTTGCGAATTTTACTCTTTTGTGTCTACTTTAGAACCTTTGAAGGTAGAAGATGCACTAAAAGATCCGGATTGGGTGATTGCAATGCATGAAGAGCTCAACAACTTTGTTAGAAACAAAGTATGGTTACTAGTGGAAAGACCTAATCAAAAAGTGACAGGAACCAAATGGGTCTTCCGCAACAAACAAGACGAAAACGGAGTTGTCACAAGAAATAAAGCTCGGTTGGTAGCTCAAGGATTCACTCAAATTGAAGGTTTGGATTTTGGTGAGACTTATGCTCCCGTTGCTAGATTAGAATCAATTCGTATATTGGTTGCATTTGCTACTCACCATGATTTCAAGCTTTTTCAAATGGACGTCAAGAGTGCTTTCCTAAATGGTCCAATTGCCGAATTAGTCTATGTTGAGCAACCGCCGGGAATGGAAGATCACAAGAACCCTACACACGTTTACAAACTCTATAAGGCGCTCTACGGGCTTAAGCAAGCACCTAGAGCATGGTATGAATGCCTTAAGGATTTCCTTATTAAAAAGGGTTTTGCTATTGGTAAAGCCGACCCTACTCTCTTCACTAAGAATGTTGATAATGACCTATTTGTGTGCCAAATATATGTTGATGATATAATATTTGGTTTTACTAATAAAAGTTTCTGTGAAGAGTTTAGTAGGTTGATGACAAAGAGATTTGAGATGTCGATGATGGGTGAGTTGAAATTCTTCCTAGGATTTCAAATCAAGCAACTCAAGGAAGGAACGTTTTTATGCCAAACAAAGTACATCAAAGATATGCTTAGAAAGTTTGACATGGAGAACGCCAAGCCAATCCATACACCCATGACGACAAACGGACATCTCGGCCTAAATGAAGAAGGTAATGTGGTAGATCAAAAGGTATATCGGTCCATGATAGGTTCTTTACTCTATCTCTGTGCATCTAGGCCCGATATTATGCTTAGTGTTTGCATGTGTGCAAGATTTCAAGCCGCTCCGAGAGAGTGCCACCTAGTAGCCGTGAAAAGAATTCTTAGATATTTAGTTCACACACCTAGTTTAGGGCTTTGGTATCCTAAAGGATCAAAATTCGATTTGATTGGTTATTCGGATGCTGATTATGCGGGTTGCAAAGTGGATAGAAAAAGTACCTCGGGGACATGTCAATTTCTAGGTAGATCACTAGTGTCTTGGTCCTCAAAGAAACAAAATTCAGTGGCTCTATCCACCGCTGCCGAATATATTGCCGCGGGAAGTTGTTGTGCACAATTATTATGGATGAGGCAAACCTTGAAGGATTTTGGTTTTAATATGGAAAAGGTACCACTCTTATGTGACAATGAGAGTGCAATTAAAATAGCCAACAATCCCGTCCAACACTCCCGGACCAAGCACATAGACATCCGACATCACTTCCTTAGAGATCACTCGCTTAAGGGAGACATAGATATTACCTATGTGAGAACCGAAAAACAATTGGCCTATATCTTCACCAAACCTCTAGATGAGAAACGCTTTTGCGAGCTTAGGAGTGAGCTAAATGTCCTAGACTATCGGAATGTGTCTTGAAGGATTGCACTCATTGATTGTTGTTTATTAGTTCAATTTCGAAATAAAACAATTGCAAAATCTATTGAGTGAATGACAAAATGCTTTTGGTGGATCTTAATCTCGGATCAATTCACTTGTAATCATAGCTTTGATTGTTTGGGTGCTTGCTGATGACAAGTGGAATGATCCTCTTTAGTTCTCATGACTCAAAGTTTCAGATTTCACTCAATTCTTTTTCCTTTCTTCCCTCTCAGCTGGAAAAATCACTACATCGGAACATCCGATCCAGTGATCGGAATATCCGATATCTGGTGGTTTCATCTCATCGGAACTTCTGATGTTACCATCGGAACTTCCGATGTCTGCTCAGCGCTTAAGAAAGTGACCGGTCCTTTTCATTTCTTTTTGTCCTCTTGTCCTTGTCTCTCTAGTCTTCCTTCCCCTTTTCATCTCTTGCCGTTATCGAAGATTCCGACCTTTCGGAACCTCCGATCTTCGCTTGGGAAGGACTCCTTCTAGAAGAGGACCATCTTCTCCGTTCGATTTCTCCGTGTTCTTCGTGAGGTAACCCTAGGGCTCAATCTATTCCGTTTCAATCTAGTGCATCCTTTTGAGAAATCGTCTCGGTGAACTTGTTCATCTCCTCCTCTGGTTCATTACTTTCAATTTCTATCTATTTCCATCGGTTGGTTTGGGAGAAATGTTGTGTTGGTTGAAATCCGTAGACATCGGACATTCCGATCGAAAACATCGGAACTTCCGACCATATGTCGGAACTTCCAATATGAAATCGGAGCTTCCGATGTCAACTGAATGAAAACCAAACCAAGATTGATTCTCTCGTGAGCTTAACCGACTCTATCCTTATCCTTAGATCAATGGATCCCGATCAAGGTGGCACCCAACCCCCAACGGACCCAATGGTCTTAGGCGGAAAAAGGCCAAGACAGACTCCTACAGGAGCGAGAACCAAAAAGGCTGCGGGCAGAGGAAGAGGCAGAGGAAGTGCAGGTATCTCAATCAATGAGCCTCCACCTAATCAGCCCGCACAGACAGTAAACGTGCCTCGAGGAGCACCCTTGCCTTCTAGGAAGGGTAAAGCAGTGGCAGGAGCTTCTCAGTCTCAACCGGCCCCAGACAGAGGAGTGCCAAAGCTTAGACAGGCGGAAAGGAATCCTCGTCTAAGGAAGAAACCCGTCAGCTACGAAGGGAAAGCCGCCCAAGTGCGCAAAGCCAGAGAGCAGAACCCCAGGGCCGAAAGTCAATTCTCGACAGATTATCGCTTTTGGACTTTCTTCCAGTAGGACTTTTATGAGTCAGTCATTTTGCTAAGGAAGAATCCAGTTATTCTGATGCAGTGGGTTGACTGGGATTACATGGCTGCTGCTGAGGACCCCACTTTCACTGAGGTCATTGCAGCATGTGAGAGGACTGGAACCAAAAGAATAATGAGTTTTCAGCACGACTGGAACGTGGAGATCATCGCCCAATTCTATGCTACCTTATACATCTCTAGGGACGGAGTCTCCACTCTGCATTGGATGACAGAAGGAGCTTGGTATGAGATTTCTTATGTTCAGTTTGCTCGCTGTCTTAGATTTACTGAAGCTGATAGCCGTGACAAGGACCAGATTCATAATAAAGCATCCTTTGGTGCCTCCAACTTGAACTTTCTTTATGAAGAAGATGCAGATTATGAGGAAGGGAGTACAAAGGGCATGAAGCCTTTCTTTGCCTGTCTTAACAGGTTGTTCAGAAAAACTCTGGCTCCCAAAGAGGGTGATGCATCCCATGTGCTTTCTTATACCAGGAATCTTCTGAGTAGGATGCGAGAGGGACAGCGTCCATTTGATGTTTTTGATTTCATTTGGAATGAGATTCGCTTGACTGCACAGGAGCCCAAGAGGAGCTGTGGTTATGCTCCATTCATAATGCATATGATAGAGCACATAACTCATCAGCAGTTTGAGTATGATGGAAAGCATACTGGAGTGCAGATCGTGGCAAGAAAGGCCCACCACTGCTAGACGAGCTTCTACCAGAGGTGCTTCCTCATCCACCACTGCTCCCACTACTAAAGCTTCCAGTGGATCATCCTCTCCGATTCTCCAGGCCTTGAAGTCCATCTTTGGCATGTGCAAGAAGAATGCAGTAAGGGTCAGGAAGAACTCTAACAGACTCAAAGCCATCCAAAGACATCTAGTTCTTGAGTGCTCAGAAGATGAAGCAACGGATGAAGATATTGTTGATCCTTTTGAAGCTGAAGCAGAAGAAGAATCTAGTTCTGGAGAGTATTATGGTGATGATGAACCCAGTCCTGAAGAATCTGACTAGCTTCCTACTCCTCCCCGTCCTTTCTGGTGCTTGATGCCAAAGGGGGAGAGAGAGATCTTGAAAGCTTAATTCTGTGAACCTCTTTTGTCTATCTTTGTGTCATGGGAACTTGTGGATCTTGTTATGTCTTTTGCTTATGTTCTTTTCTATTGCATGTTGGATATTTGAATGTTTATACATGTTTGCTTCTCATTCAAATATCTGCACTTCATATTGTTGATTATATTCTTGATTGATATATGCTTACATTCCTCGTCTGCATAGTTTTAGGGGGAGCTATTGCTAATTTCTTTTCAATTTGTGCATCTATGATCAACTCCTATCTCCAATGCACATATCAAAGGGGAGCTCACCCTATGCTAATACATCTTTTTATCCTATTAATTGTAAGCTTTAATTGAGTTGTCATCAATCACCAAAAAGGGGGAGATTGAAAGTGCATCTAAGCCCCTAAATAAGTTTTGGTCGATTAATGACAAACGATTAAAGGGACTAATGTATTCAATAAGCTTGTGAACAGGTAAAAGTCCCAAAATGAGATCTTCTACATACGAAGGATACCCTCAAACAGTATTACGCAAGTAAAACAACTTGGTGTATTTTCTTTCTATGTTTTTGAGTCATAGGAATGCCGTACTATTAAGAGGGATGCATCGTAATCGATTTAGAAGAGTCTCTATGCTCAGACAAATGTCATTGTGATTCTTTTAGAGACACTGGGTCACCGCAAATGCACCGGAATTTAGTTTCCTTATGGTTCAAGTCGGACATTCCGATCTCACATCGGAACTTCCGATATTGCCAGACATTCCGATTTGCATATGTGCTTAAGTCCGATGCGTGGAAACTGGGTCGGACATTCCGATGTATTTGGATCGGAAGTTCCGATACATGTTTGACACCTTCCAGGATGCTCTCTGTAAAGATCGGAAGTTCCGATGTTTATGATCGGAAGTTCCGATGTGTTCAATCCTGAAAAAGGGAGCTCTCTGGAAATATCGGACACTCCGATATCTCAGATCGGACATTCCGATGATAAAATCGGAAGTTCCAATAAAGACATCGGACAATTCGATATGGACTTAGAAGCTTTTTGGTTAAGGTGTCTTTCTGAGAACATCGGAAGTTCCGATGTCAACATCGGAAGTTTCGATGCATCTTGTTTCGACCGTTGGAGTGCGCTTGAGTTCTGAAAGTTTGCACATATCGGACATTCCGATGTTAATATCGGAAGTTCCGATATGTGGCTGAGTGGGGGCATAACGGCTAGTTTTTGCAAGAATCTATAAATACCCCACTCCTCTCTCTTTAGAGGGTTACACACTCCTGTTGGCAGAACTCTAGAGCACTTTGAGCACTTTCTAGTATTCTCTTGAGCCCTCCTCTTTGATCTTAGGGATCATCTAAAGAGTGAGGACAAGAATTGAGATCTAGAGCTTGAGTAAAAAGCAAGTGTCATTCATCTTGAGCATTAGAGTGTTCCTCCTAGATTGATCAACGGTGCATTTGTTACTCTTGGAGGTTGAAGGACTCCTAGACGGCTAGGTGTCGCTCACGAGCTCCCAAAGATTGTGGGACGTCGTGAGAAATTTGTGAAGGCCGGCTCCGCCTCCGAAAGGAAAGGAACCAATAGTGAAACCAAGCCTCAAGTGCGACCGAGGTTTAGGAGGAAAGGGTTGGAAGAGACCCGGCTCTTTGGAGCCTCCTCAACGGAGACGTAGGATTCTCTCAAGAATCCGAACTCCGGGATCAAATCTTTGTCTCTCTACTTGATTCACTTTTGCTTATCTCTTTGTGGCCCTTTATATACCTGCTATTATCTTTATCTTACTGCTACTAAGTTCTTAGATTACTCTTGTCGCTTGTTGAACTCAGTAGGAGGTCTTCCTTTTAAAAGGTCTATCGGACATTCCGAATAAATATCGGAAGTTCCGATTTAGTCGGAAGTTCCGATATTATACCGGAAGTTCCGATATTATATCGGAAGTTCCGATACTCTTTCCGCTGCAACAAATTTAGTTTTAATTTTAAATCGCCTATTCACCCCCCCTCTAGGCATTGTTAACCTCTTTTCACCTATGCCGGTTGATATTCACTAATTTGATATTTTAAAAGAGAGAAGAGGATGTAATGTTAGTTATGCTAAGATCTAAGTCATTATCTAGCCTAAGTCATTATCTAGCCTAAGTCATGATCACAACATGCGGAAATTGAACATTAGAAACTAACCCGGATTCGAAGATGAAGCTAGGTTGCCGGTTAGGGCTCTTAAGCGTCGGTGAAGCAATTGCCGTGAGGAAGACGAGGCACTGTGACGTCTTCGGTAAGCCACCTGCACTATCCTTGAATCGCCCTTCGATGCCCCTCTAGCGCCGGTAAGGATTGGTGGTGAGTTAGGGTTTTGGGAGATTTGAATCGTGTGTGAGATCGTCACCTGCGCACACGAGCTCACCTCTCCCCTTTGTATATAGCGCTGAGGAGCTCGGGGGCAAGTCCCATTATTTTGGAAAACGCCTCGGATCATGGCGCATATTTAGGAAAGAGTTAATTAGGAAAGTTTTTGATTTAGGAAAGTGAGGCCGTGTGGGATTTGGGTGGTAACATCCCATACACACCCAAGATCAACCAACATGAAAGGTTGTACTCATCCGTTGATGTGAGTCGAGCATTACCAGCCATATATCTTCCATCTCTCTCTTCTTTGGTCACTTTCGCAATTTTTAATCGACACAATGTGTTCCACCATGTCTATGGTACCGTACGATAGGATGGGCCTAGCCAGAGAATGTGTCGCCCAATCTCCCTTGGCTAAATCATTTGTGGTCTTCGATTGAGCCACAAGGGTTTGGAGTGGGCCTCTTACGTGGGTCATCGATGAAACACAAAACAAAACTTGCGAGTCCGGCTCATGTGCAGGGTCCCTGCTAGGGATGAAAATGGTACGGAAATGGTCGGTAAATGACTGTTCCGTTTTCGTTTCCAAATTTTTTATCGGTAACGGAAACGAAATAAGAAACCCCAGAAACCGATACGGAAACGGAGAGTGACGAAAACGAATGCGGAACGGAACGGATAAGGAAACGAAAGTAGAAAATTCCACAAGAACATAGTAGAGAATCACAATATACATGACCACAAGAACAATGTAGCCCATTCCACTTCCAAGGTGGACACAAGAATAGTGTTATGTTCGCTGGTATCACTAGAAAATTTTTCTCAAGTTTGTCAGTTGAAGGCACGTTATTTGTCTCCCATATCAGACCATCATGCCCTCATGCATATAATTATCATAGATATCTTTTTGCTCCACAAACTAAAAAGGTTTAACACCCTAAAATTTGTATATTATTGTTCGATGTTCATTTATGATTTTCTAAAATTTATCTTGGATTTTATGGAGTTTAGAAAATAATTTTTCTAGGTTCAAAATGTTCCAAAGTATTTTTGAGAATTTTTTTAGAATTTTTGAACTCTATTTAATATTTTATATAAAACCATTTGTATTTATAAAATTATTTTAATTCAAAAATAAATATAAACTCTCCTTTCTCATTTTTAGGCCAAACCCATTTCTCCTTCCGGCCCGTTTCCGTTTTTAGTTTCCGGTTCAACTTATACGGAATTTCCGTTTATATTTCCGTTTCCACCGGAATTGGCTCTCCCGTTTCCGTTTCCGACAAAAAATTTTCGTTTCCGTACCGGTATTTTCCATTTCCGTTTCCGAAAAAGGGCTTCCGTTTTCGTTTTTCTTCAGAACGGTCGGAAACTTTCTGTTCTGTTTTCACCCCAAGTCCATGCATCGAAGGGCCTATTTGTTTCAGCTGGCGATGTTTGTTTCAACTAGGGATTGTAGAAAGCAGTTTTTAAAATCTGAATTATAAAAGCTGGATTGTTAAAAGCTGGAGGTTGAAAAACTAATGGTTGTTTGGCAATTCAGATTATAGTGTGTTTGGATTGCTGTTTCTACAATGGAGGGTGGCAATGGTGGGTAATTTCGACTGAAGTTCGATGGGTATTTGGTCTTTTGCAAAAAAAAAAGCTGAGGAAAGCTCCTCTAAAGTGGATTGTGGGATTACAATCTGCTCCCCAGATTGTTACAATCCAGATTGAAAATGGCATGTTTGTTAACCTTCTAGATTTTAAAAGCTGCTTTCTACAATCCCCAGCTGAAACAAACAGGCCCTAACATGTGCAGTTCCAATGACAATGTATTAAGTGTCCACTCAATTAGCAGAGAACTTAATGCATGGATTAGAGTTCCATCCGTGATCCCACCTGGTTTTCTCCATTGCTTGGAGTTGCGAGCGCGAAAGCTAATAGTGCGTTTGGTTGCCTGTACCAAGTGGTATATGTATGGGATGGTTCAATAGAAAAGTTATCTATGCGTTTTGTTGCTTGAATGGAACCATCCCATCCTGGATCAAGTGATACAAATTTGAGGAATATTCTCTCTAGATGCTGAACCATCTCATTCACCCAAAACAATGGAACCAAATAGTACAAAACTGTTAGACAACCTCGCTATCGAATAGTCCGGGTTTGCCTAATAGATCTAAAATGGAGAACAGAGAGAGACAAATATGTGAACGGGTCTGCTTTATTATTCTGATTGCATTCATACAATAGGGGGACCCCTGCCTCCTATTTATAAGCTACAGTTAGGGTTTCAGTACGAGTCCACATGGGCCACGATTGGGCAAGATGCATATGCCTCATCAAAACTCCAGAAAAAACCAGTGGAAAAAATACTTGGAGAAAGAGTACATAGAATACACTTATTGTGTTGCACGGATTGCCTCATCAAAAACCTTATGTAAGAAAACTTCGATGAAAAACTTACTTAAGGAAAAGAGTACAATCCACGCAAGCTTCAATGTTAATCTTCTAGATTCATGTTGGGTACTCAAACTTCATGCTCGAGATTTATTTAGGAGTATGTGAAAATTCTCTCCATGAAATCTGCACTTCTCTAAGTCTCATCATCCTGATTCCTCTAAAGCATCTTTTAAAGGAAGATGCCGGGAGTGACTTAGTGAATAAATCTGCGAGATTTTCATACGACTTAGTATGCAGTATCTTTATCTCGTTCATCTTATGCATTTCATGGGCATAAAAGAACTTGGGGTTGACATGCTTTGTGAGGTTACTTTTCACATACCCCATTTGCACTTGAGCAACACAAGCTGCATTATCTTCATAGATAATAGTGGGGGTTTCTTTCATTTTCAAGCCACATGACTTCTGGATGTGATGAACCATTCTTTGAAACCATGCACATTATCGAGAGGCTTCATACAAGGCAATGATTTTTGAGTGGTTTGTCGACGTCGAGACAAGCGTTTGCTTAGATGACTTCCAAGAAATTGATGTTCCACCACAAAGGAAAATATACTCTGTTTGCGATTTGCCAGTATGCGGGTCCGATAGGTACTCGGCATCGGCATAGCCAACCAAATTCAATTCGTTGTTTTTTTTCTGTAGAACAAGCCGAGATCTTTTCTTCCTTAGAGGTAATGGAAGATGTCCTTCACCCCTTTCCAACGCCTTTTGGTGGGTTCTGCACTATACCGTGCTAGCAAATTCACGGCGAATGCAATGTCCGGCCTAGTACTATTCGCAAGGTACATGAGTGCTCCAATTGCACTCAAATATAGGATTTCCGCTCCCAGGACTTCATCCCCCTCTTCTCTAGGCCTGTATGGATCTAGGTCTTCTTGGAGTGACCTTCCGACCATTGGGGTCTTTGCAGGGTATGCCTTTTAAAAACCAAATCTCTCCAACACTTTCTGCGTGTAGGATGATTGGTGTACCAAGATTCCGCCTTGGACATGTTCAAGCTGCAAGTCTAAACGGAACTTGGTTTTACCCAAGTCTTTCATTTCAAATTCAGACTTCAAGTATGAGCATGCTTCTTCAATTTCTTCATCCGTCCCAATGATGTTCAAGTCATCTACATAGACGGAGATTATACAAAATCCATTCGGGGATCATTGTATGAATACACATGGGCAATCTTCGTTGTTCATGTAGCCTTTCTTGCAGAGAAAGTCACTCAAGCGATTGTACCACATTCTTCCTGACTGCTTCAGCCCATACAGTGATTTCTCCAATTTCGTACTGTATAAGTTTCTGTTTGCTCTGTCTTGGTTGGGGATAGGTATACCTTTCAGTACTTTCATGTATATCTCGGAATCCAAGTTTCCATACAAATATGCTGTGACAACTTCCATTAGCTTCATTCTCAACTTAAAGTTGACTGCCATTGAGATCAAATATCTAAAGGTAATTCCTCCCATGACCGGAGAATAGGTTTCTTCATAACCAACCCCAGGACGTTGAGTGAAACCTTGAGCGACAAGCCTTGCCTTACCTTACAACTTCATTGTTTTCATTCCTCTTCCGAACAAAAACCCATTTGTGACCTACAGGGTTTATATGGGGAGGTGTACGACACACCTCCCCAAACACCTCTCTTTTGTTAAGAGAGAGTAACTCTGCAGTGATTGTCTTCTTCCATTCTTCCCAATCGAGCCTTTCTTGCACTCTGTGAGAGATGCCGGCTCGGGATCGTGATCAATGACTGTGACAATCTTCTTTGCAAAGTATGCATCGACATTGGTTGTTGCTCTATTCATCAATTCTCCTGTTATTACAAAGTTTATGGCCATTTCATCATGGGGTGCTTCATGCACTTCTACTTTCTCTTCTCTGCTATTTTCAATCGCATGAACAAGTTCCTTTAGTTTTTCTCCGCCAATGTGTGCACACACATTATTTCCGACGGCTTCTTCCAATGGAAGGTTCAGATCTGGAATTGCCTTTTTCACAGGCTTCTTTCTAGTGCCAGTTCTCAACTGGCTCCCCTTCTTGCTTTGGGGCATTTTTGTGATTGGCTGTGGTAAGTTCTCTTGCTCAGTTTTCCCCAAACGTCTCCGGGTACTTTGAGTTTGAAAAATCAGATTTCCTGTTCTTGATCTTTGAGGTCTCTGAACAGGATGCGGGATACTTTCTGATTTCTTTGGTATTTCAACCCTGTCTGGTGCATTTCTTACTGGTACATGTGACTTAACCACGCTCTTCAGATCACAAAAATGATCAGACAGTTCATTTGCTAAATTCTGCAAATCAATTATCTTCTAGACTTCTTGATTTGCTTCATTAGTGCGAGGGTCATGCGCGGGGATCCCAGTGGAATGCCATATTATTTCTCGGTATTTTTCATTCAATGGTTGATTCTCTCCCCCTAATGATGGGAAACGGTCATCGTCAAAGATGCAATCAGCGAATCGGGCTGTATGCAAGTCTCCAGTCATGGGTTCCAAATACTAGATTATGAATGCACTCTCATAACCAACGTATATTCCAGACTTGCGGAGAGGGCCCATTGCAGACCGCTGTGGGGGTGGTATAGGTACATATACCATAAAACCAAATTTTATAAGATGGGAAATCTTCGGGATGACCCCTTGCACTAATTGCATAGGTGAATAGATGTTGTAGGCCAATGGTCTATAATTAATGAGTGCTGCTGCGTGCACGACTGCTTGTCCTCAACAAGTGTTAGCCAAGTTACAACTCTGCAAAAGTGATCGGGCTATGAACTTGATCCTCTTTATTAGTGCTTCAGCTAGTCCATTTTGCGTATGGACGTGCGGTACAGAGTTCTCAACAGTTATTCCCATCGCTGTGTGATAATCATCAAATGCCTTGTAAGTAAATTCGCCGGCATTGTCCATTCGAATGGACTTCACGCGATGATCAAGAAAAACATTCTTAATTCTGATGATCTGCGAGATCAGCTTTGCGAATGCATGATTCCGTGTTGACAGCAAACATACATGCGACCATTTCGAGGAAGCATCAATCAGAACCATGAAGTACCGAAACGGCCCCGATAAGGGCTGAATCGGGCCGCAAATATCCCCCTGGATGTGTCCCAGGAATGCAGGGATTTTATTTTGCACTTTCATAACAGAGGGTCTAGTTATTAATTTCCCGGTAGCACATGCATGGCACACAAAATCTTCATGATTCGGAAAATTTTTAATATTAATGACATGACCATGTCAGTTGTTAACTATATTTCTCGTCATTTTAAGATCAGAATGACCTAATCTACAATGCCATAAAGAAAATAATTCAGAGCTTCTAAAGATAGTCTTCAAAAAAGTATACACTACGGTGCATTGATTTTCATGTAGTACAACCCAGATTCATATGAGGAACATTTTTCTAATACTATTTTTTCATATTCCGCGTGCTTCACAATGCACAAATGCTCTTTGACATTTTCTTCATTGGTTTTTACGTGAAACCCATTGGCGCGGATATCTTTAAAACTTAAGAGAGTGCTTGTTGATTCAGGGTACAAAAGGGCTTCTTCAATTACCAAAGTTGTACCCATTGGCAATATAATTGTGGCTCTTCCAGGGCCTATTATATGCGTTTCGCTTCCTACGATTGTCGTAATCCTTCCAGCGTTCTTCATAATCGTCTAGAAGTATTTCGACTCTCTTAAGATGCTATTTGTTGTGCCACTATCAACAATGCATATTTCCTCCATTGGGCGCTACACGATTTTAGATGAAAAGAAATATAATTCTAATCAGATAGTGGTAAAGTAATTCAAACATTGCTTGCAAATAAAGAATACTGAAATAAAGAGTAAACTGCAATTCAATTCATGAGAAAATCTGTGCTCTTTGAGAGCTTACAATTCATTATTCAAAAATTCATTAACAACCACAATATATAGTCTGCAAACCTCAGGCGAACCCAATCTTACTGTGCTTAGAGCAAGATGGTGTACTTAAGTTTCTCGAGCCGCTTCTGAAGTGCGGTTTGTAACTCAAGTTTACTCATCTCAGCCATATATTCATTCTTTAAAGTGGCTGAGAGGTAATGCCTAAGGAAGTGCAAAATTTGATCATTTTGCTCGGCAGTAGGTTGCTCGTCCTTCGAGGACCCTAAACCTATGGCAACTTGGAGCTTCTTGCTCGCAAGGATGATCTTCAAATCTGATGCCCATGTGAGATAGTTCTGACCATTCGGGGTCAATTCTTCAAACTCACGTTTGACAATGCAGGTATTTGCATATTCACAAGATTCTTTCATTAGATTACTTCGTGTAATCTAATAGAGAGTGGTTGCAAGATTCATAAATGCATAATTAAATTCTCATTAATTTCCAGCAAACTAAAAGAAAGCAATAACTACAAGATTAATAAATACAAGATTCACAAATACAAAGATTCATAACAACAAGATTCATAAATATTCATAAAGATTCATAAATACAGCTTCATGCATGTATGTGATCGGATTCATGCGCGCGATCGGCTTTGTACGATCGGCTTCATGTATGCAATCTGATTCATGTGCATGATCGACTTCGTGTTATCAGTTTCATGCGTGCGATCGGCTTCGTGTGATTGGATTCATGCGCGCGATCGGCTTCATGCATGCAATCGACTTCGTGGGATCGATTTCATGCGCGACGGCCTTCCTGGTGCGCCGGTGGCCGCTTCGTGCGGCGTGCTTCATGTTTATATTAGAGAAAGAAAAGAAAACTCAAATATACGTGAAGCAATAATTGTAAAATGCATGGACAAATTCATAAATACTGCAGGAGAAAGCTAGGAAAATTAAAACCAGAGCCCAAAATTTTCTGGAATTTTCTAACTATTTTTTAGAATTTCTGTTAATTTTAATCAATTTCCCGAATTTTCAACATATTCTGGAAATTACTTAAAACAATAGAGAATTCAGGATGGGCAAAAGGGGAAATTCCCTTTCCCTTGATCTTTCCGGATTTAACCGGATTCAAAGCCGGCTCTTGGACTTCATGTCCGGTTCAAGTTGAGTGCGAGCCGGGCATCGTCGCATCAGGAGGTGACAGAGGGGCCGATCTGGGTAGAGCCGGCCAGGCCAGGCCAGTCGGGCACGGCGGCGGTGGCGGTCGGACGAGGCGACAGCGCCGTCGTCAGCTAGGCGCAACGCGCGGCGGAAGCTGGCATCCTGGGAGGCAGCTGCGGGCGTGGCAGAGCCAGCAGAGCTGGCTGAGGCTGCTACGGCACCCGGGTGCGGCGGTGCTGGCTGGGAGGCGAAGCACCAGCAGCGACAGCTAGCGGAGCCAAGGCGGGAGGAGATCAGGCGTGGTGACAGCAGAGCGCAGCGCGTTGCTTCGTGCGCCGGCGATGCGAGCGGCTTGGAAGGCGGGGAGCGTAGCGGCTTCGAGCGGCATGGCCGTCGCTGTGGGTACGCGCGGGGAGTGGCT
Organism: Rhipidocladum racemiflorum; assembly: GCA_036346355.1. Lineage (NCBI taxonomy): Eukaryota > Viridiplantae > Streptophyta > Magnoliopsida > Poales > Poaceae > Rhipidocladum > Rhipidocladum racemiflorum. The sequence continues at coordinate 35,085,292 of CM070569.1, read as the reverse complement.
TCAAGAACAGGCCGGGGTGGCGCGGGCCTTCGAGGCCTCATGGTGCGTGGCGGCAGCTTGCTTCAGGCCGAGCCGGCTTCTGGCTGGCGACAGTGCTTCGGTCGGCGCGGCTGCGATCTGCCGGCGGCTGTGGACGTGATCTGCGATGGCTTCGTGCCAATCTGTAACTTCATGTACTGTAGATGTATGCATAGGATCTATAATGGCTTCGTGCCAGATCTGTAATGGCTTCGTGCCTACGATGCCGAGCTAACTGGCAGTAGATGGCTTCGTGCCGCGTACTGTTGCTTCATGCAAAGTACTGTAGATCATAGTGTAAAATCGCCGTGTAGCTTCGTGCCACGTGACGATCATAGTATGTGATGCGTAGTTTAGATGCATACATAGATTCAACGAGCGATTAGATTTTTTTTTTTTGATCAAAAGGGCATCATAAGCTATGATGTCCCGGTTCCATTATAGAAACCAGTCAAAACATTCAAAACAGTCCAGATCATGTTTCTTCCTAAGTACATTCTTAAACAGAGATACTAGGGCTCACTTCAAAACAAAAACAACTTCAACCAGGGAAGTGCCCAGAAAATACTATAGAGCAAACCAACACAACAGCAAAGCTAACACAGTTTTCTCCAAGCTTATGCACCAGGAAACATTCGCAACACCACCATGGTCCCAGATCACGCCCCCGTAATCGCTGAATTATCTCACATTCTCCTTTGCTCTTTAATCAGCACGGTCCTCTGATCATGTAATCCAGGAGTAGTGGTGACCGAATTTTGGCATCTAACCAATCGCAGAATTTCTTCATTGTTGCTAGCATCCCCTCCTTTAGCAACGGATTCCAAATCTTTAGATAGCAGAGAATTTTCCTCCAAATTGTCTTTATATTTGACCATTCCTGATATTGAAAAATCATATTATTTCTATTAGTCCATATGCTCCACAAAGCAGCAGCGCCAATAGTATTCAACACTGCATTTTTCTTATTGCTCAACCAGAAACGAGCAACTGAATCAAAATTATAGCCAACTCTTTCATCAAAAAAATCACTGATAACATTCCAGATGTTTTTAGCCACAGCACATTCAAAAAAGAGATGATTCACAGTTTCAGTATCAGAGCAGTAAATACACAAAGTCCCTCTATTCAACCCTCTTTTTAACAAATTGTCCCTAGTCATAATCTTGTTATGAGAGATAAGCCAAAGGAACAAATGAACTTTAGGGGGAACGCTAAGACTCCAGATAGCAGGGATAAACACAGGATAAACCCCTCTAAAGTTGATAATAGTATAAAGAGACTTAACAGAGTACTTTTCATTACTATTGTATTGCCAAACTAAAACGTCCTCATCCTCTATGAGACAAATACTATTAACCACCTCTACCAAATCAGACCATCTAGTCATTAAGCTGTCACAAAAATTCCTTCTAAAGGTACATTTAAAACTGGTGCCATCCCAAATCTCAGAAATGGTAACTTCTTTTTCATTAGAAAGCACATAAAGATCCCAGAATTGAGTTGCTAAGCACGAATTACCAAACCAGATGTCCTCCCAGAATCTGATTTTATTGCCATTGCCCACTTTCCATTTATACCCAAATTTGGTGGCCTTCATAGCCCATAAGACACTTCTCCAAAACACCGAAGCATGGTTATGTTCACAGAGAAAGATATTTGGATTATCAGTTTTATATTTGAATCTTATAAGCTTTATCCATTGATTGCTATCCCCATCACAAAACCTTTTAATCCAAGAAGCCAACAAACATAAGTTTAAATCTCTAATGTTAGGAAGACCCAGACCGCCATACTTCTTCTCCATGCAAACTAAATTCCAATTGGCTAGATGAAGTTTATTGTGACCTTCGAAATCATTCCACAGAAAGTTAGCCATATGAGAATTTATGATGTCTAAAGCCCAATTGGGGAACTTAAAGAACGACAAGAGATAAATGGGAATACTAGCTAAACAAGTTTTAATCAAGACTACCCGACCACTATAAGAGAGCAGTTTACCCCTCCAGCCTGCAATTCTCTTCAAAATTTTATCAATCAGAGGTTGAAAGTCTTCTCTTCTAATCTTATCCCAATGAAGAGGAATCCCAAGATACTTAATTGGAAAATACCCAATCTTACAGCAAAGAATTTTTGCGTAATTAATAACCTCCTCTTGAGCACAACCAATTGAGATCAACTCACTTTTGTGGAAATTAATTCTCATACCTGACATTTGCTCAAAGCAAGTAAGAAACCATTTGAGGTGAAGAATAGAACTCTCCTCGTTTTTAACAAAAAGAAGAGTGTCATCGGCATACTGAAGACTAATAACCCCCCAGGGCAGAAATCTTCACATAAACCTCTAACCAAGCCAATATTAGTAGCTTTAATCAAAATTCTAGCAAAAACATCTGCAACTAAATTAAAAAGAAGTGGAGAAAGCGGATCACCCTGCCTCAAACCTTTACCCGTTTGAAAAAACTCACTTTCATCATTGTTGATCTTAATCCCAACCGACCCTTTGATCAGCACCGAAAGGATCCAAGATTGCCACTTGCTCCCAAAACCCCTTTTACTCAAAATATCTAACAAAAAACTCCAATTCACTTTATCATAAGCTTTCTCGAAGTCAAGTTTAAGCACTAAACCACTACCATTTTCACGGTTTATTTTATGAATAATTTCATGAGCGGTAACCACACTCTCCAGGATGAAACGATTCTTAATGAACGCAGTCTGGTTTTGTAAAATGATTCTATCACACACAGGACTAATTCTGTTAGTGAGGACTTTAGTGATGATCTTATAACTACAATTTAACAAACTAATCGGTCTAAATTGCTTAATTCTGCAAGCATTGTTTTCTTTAGGGATCAACGAGATCATACCAAAGTTCAATCTAAACAAATCCAAAACAGACAATCCTGATCATGTACAATTCTGCTAATTTATCTCCCGAGTAAGTGGTCTTCACGGGGATGAAATGGGCTACTTTGGTCAAACGATCCACTATAACCCATATGGAGTCATAACCTCCTTGAGTCTTCGGCAAACCGGTAATGAAATCCATTCCGATTTCCTCCCACTTCCACTCAGGTATTTTCAGCGGCTGTAGCAATCCTGCTGGTCTCTGATGCATTGCCTTGACTCTCTGGCATACGTCGCACAATGCAACATGCTCGGCAACTTCACGTTTCATACTCGGCCACCAGAATCTTTCCTTCAAATCCTGATACATTTTGGCGCTTCCAGGATGAATTGAGTACTTGGAGTCGTGGGCTTCCTCCAAAATCAGTTGCTTTAACTCCTTCTTGTTAGGCACACAAATGCGATCCTTCATCCACAACGTGCCTTGCTCATCCAACTTGAAGTCCTTTGCCTTGCCTTCTTCCTTGATGGACTTGATCCTGCGGATCTTGTCATCATCCCTCTGTCCTTCTCGGATCTGATCCTCTAGGGTAGGCTTTACTTCTAATGCGGCCAAGAATCCGCTAGGTACAACCTCAATCTTCATTTTCTGAAGATCCTCACATAACTCATCTTGAATTGTGGCTAGCAACGTACTCACGGTATGGCTTTTCCGACTCAGGGCATCGGCTACTACGTTGGCCTTCCCGGGATGGTAATGGATTCCAACATTGTGGTCCTTGATTAACTCTAACCATCTCCTCTGCCTCATATTCAGATCTGACTGGGTGAATATGTACTTAAGGCTCTTATGATCCGTATACACTTCACACCTGTTTCCAATCAGATAGTGACGCCATATCTTCAAAGCATGCACTACGGCAGCTAACTCTAAGTCATGTGTCGGATAATTTTCCTCATGCGGCCTCAACTGCCTTGATGCATAAGCGACGACCTTTTCATTCTGCATCAGCACACATCCAAGTCCTTGGCGCGATGCGTCACAATAAATATCGAAGCTTTGAGCAACATCCAGAGAACTAACACCGGTCTTGATGTCAATCGCTTCTTCACTCTCGAAATCCTTTCTCACATTCTCAAGGCGTCCATGCAAACTTCTTTTCCTTCTTCAAAGAAGCTATGCGTAAGAGGTTTCGCAATTGTCGAGAAGCCTTCGATGAAACGGCGGTAGTATCCTGCCATTCCAAGGAAACTCCGAATGGGTCACGATCTTCGATCGCTCCCAATGTAACACAGCTTCTACTTTGCTTGGATCTACGGCGACTCCTTCATGCGGTCATTACATGTCCAAGAAACTCCACCTTGTCCTTCCAAAACTCACACTTGCTGAACTTGGCGAAAAGTTGTTGTTCCTCGCCTTTTCCAAAACTCGCCTTAAGTGTTCGGCATGTTCATCCTCTGTCTTGGAGTAGATTAGGATATCGTCTATGAACACGACGACAAACCTGTCCAAATATTCCATGAACACCTTATTCATCATATTCATGAAATAAGCTGGCGCATTTGTCACCCAAAGGACATAATCAGAACTCATAATGTCCATATCTTGACGAGAATGCAGTCTTGAAATATCTTCGATCGGATCTTCAATCGATGGTATCCCGATCTCGGATCGATCTTGGAGAAAACTCCGGCTCCTCTCACCGATCAAACAAATCATCAATCCTGGTAGCTGATACTTATTCTTCACTGTCACTTCGTTGAGAGCACCGTAGTCAAAGCACATCATGAAACTCACGACCTTCTTCTTTAAAAACAAAACAGGTGATCACCACGTAGACGAACTCGGCCTCGATAAATCCTTTCTCCATTAACTCTTCTAGCTGTTTCTTCATCTCAACCAACTCCTCGGTGGACATCCGATAGGGTCTCTTTGCTATCGGTCTTTGTGCAGGTACAAGCTCTATCACAAACTCTATGTCCCCTGTCTCGCGGCATACTGTAGATCTTCAGAAAAACATCTGGGTACTCATTCACTCTTTGAGACATCCTCTATGCTGATTGCCTTGGTACTGTTAACCATCAACTGTCCATCTCTAATCGCAGTGGCTTGAAATTCCACTTTCTTCCCACACGGGCTCTCAATCGAGATAGTCCTTCGTCCACAATCCAATACAGCCTTGTGCTTGGATAACCAATCCATTCCCAAAATAACGCTCTAAGGTCCGGGTCTCCAAAATTATAAGGTTTGCTAGGAACTCTATTCCATCTATTAGTATTCTCACCCCTAACATCCTACTTTCGCTCGGAGTTCGGAACCGAGGGTTTGAACTACAAGCATGCACTTAAGTCTTGCAATCCTCAAATCATTTCTAGTAGCAAAGCCTTGCGAAACAAACGAATGCGAAGCTCCAGAGTCAAACAAAATCATTGCAGTGTATCGAGTTAACAAGTAACTTACCCAAGACGACGTCCGCCGATTCTCGCAGGCATCTGCGGTGACATGGTTGACTCGGCCTCTCACCACGGCCTGGGTGTGGCTCGGTGCCGACGCCCTAGCTGGGGTGGTTCCTAGATTGAAGCGAATCGGGGTCACTCCTCGTCTTCTTCGGACAATCGTTGGCAAAGTGTCCTGGCTCGTTGCGCTTGTAGCGGCGTCTCACTGTTCCTTCTTGCCGATCGCACTGGAGTAAGCGTTTCTAGCGGGGTGGGTCTGGTAGTTCGATTGGCAAGTCTTGGTGCCGGGGTGGTGTCCTTGTTGCATTCGTGGTTGGAATCAAGAATTGATTTGGTGCAACTCTCAGCGCTGCTATGCGTTCCTGGCGTGATCCTTCTTTGTTGCATCCTGCGCTTCTGTTCTCATCCAGTTCCTTGCGCTTGTCCTCAAGAATAAGCGCCTTATTCACCAACTCTTGGAAATCTGAAAGGTGTGGGTGATCAATCCTACTTGCAATCCTGAGTTAAGTCCCTTCATAAAACGAGACTGCCTGGATTTATCTGTCGCTACATCCTCAAAGCGTGGCGTGCTAGCTGTGTGAACTTGTTCGTAGTCGACCACCGGCTGATTACCTTGCTTGATGCTCAACTCTTCCTTCTTAAGGTCCATGATTCCTTCAGGCACGTGATCTTAATGCAATTTGTGAACTCTCCCAAGTGATATCTTGAGGGTTCTCTTGCGTGGCACGTAGTTCTCCCACCATTCGGCCATTGTTCCTTCCACCGATGAGAAGCGTAGAGTACCTTCTCATTTCCTATGCATTGAGCTATGTGTAGCTTCCTCTCGATTGACCTTAACCGATCCATCGGCCTCCAATGGATTGGCATTCCCAGAGAAAGTGGGTGGGTGAGTTCTCATAAACTCGACACTTTGTATTCTCAAGCGTGGTCCCCGATTAACTTGATTAGCGTGGCCTGGCGGTGACGTGTTGCATTTGTTGCATCATAGCATGCATCAACTGAGTCCGGGCAGCAAGAAAAGCTCAAATTCTGCATATCCAGTGGCGGTCTTTGGTGCTCCCTCATTGGGGTTTTCTGCTGGGCGAGAACCACTCCCATTGCTTCCAAAGTTTCCACGGGTGTTCACCATCCTGTCGATTTTCTCTAGGTTTATATATGAGTGGTAAACAAGAATAGACAAGTAATATGGAACTTTTTCGGTTCGAAAGGTGTATGTTTAAGGTCCATCTTTATTATTAATAACTTTGTATGGTCGCTTACAATGCCTAAGGGCCTTGCAACACATAATGCACACTCAAGAAACAAAACAAATCCAAATCGAACTAACTCGAGTCTAACGCCTAAATGGTGACTCTTTATTCTATGACGCGACTCGGCGAAGGAGTCTCACTATAGAACCTATGCTCACTCATCGAAAACCTCCACGGCCTGGTACGGTGTCGTGGCATAAGCGCTAAACGATTGCCATGTCCAAAGAATCGTGTCCTCTATGGTAGTCGAAGAAGCGGTGTCCTCATCGAGATCCGACTCCTCCGATCTCGCTCGTAGCTCGAGTAATCGCTCGGTGCAGTCCGCATAAAGTCATCTCCAACTCGTCAATCCTTCGTAGAAGGTGTGCCACATACTCTTGAGCTTCCCGCCATCTGTTCTTCTCTGCCGTGATCTCCTTGCGGGCCTTCAGAGCTCCTTGCTTGTATTATCTAGTACATCCTCCTGGCGACGGCAAATCGTGCCAATCGTAGCCGTGGCATCCTCATCCTGAATCGCCTTCGGGTCAAGAAGGTTATCGCTGCGCGGATGATAACGGAACACCGTACTCTCCAACTCTCTGGCGTAGATACGGGTAATGTGCCGCATTGCTCGTCGTGATACTTCTTGGATACCCATCTGCATTGTAGATCTCCGGCGGTCAGTTGTATCGGGCGATTGCCTGGCCCTTTTCCTAGCAGTACCTCAATCCTCACGTCACAAGCCTTGATCAATCCCGCTTGTCCGATCACTTCCACTTGGTATTGGGGCTTCTCAAAATCTCCGAGAGTCTCAGAGCATATGCCAAAGTTCTGCAGCGTGACCAACTCCCAGATCAACGTAGTTGAACTCTTCCCCCATCTGTCACAAGAGTGCTTTACGTAAGAACTCGGAATTTTTAAATCGTGACAAGGTAAGGAAAATTCAGCAAGAGACAAGAAAAGAGAGAAGGGGATAAGTTGAGAGGTCATTTCTTATCTTGACAACTTTTTAGCTTTAGAAAATAGGTTTTATCCTCACTACGACCATTCTAGCTAGGGTTGAGCCTACAATAAGTATGGCTCGATACCACCTCTGTCGGGACCCCGAATTTGCAAATCCGACCTCTCAGGTATTCAAAGCACTAGTCCAGAACGCGCTTAGTGCACACAGCCTTAACATCGGTAAATATCACAATCATACCATTCGATATTATCAAAGTACTTTATTTAAATAACCAAATCGTTACTTGACCTTATGGTCAAGTTACAAATGTATGCCTTGCAAGGCGAAACTTATTAAAAGAGAAATAATAGCAGCGGAAAATCAAATAACTTCGTGGCGCCATCCAGTATACCACAGGCAACTGACTGGGCTCGCTTCCCTAAGTAGACGGATCCTCTTGGAGTTCCTCCTCCAAAGCTGGTGCAGTCTCTTCTTCAACTGATATTGTGTTGAGGCAAGGGTGAGTACTTGGTACTCAGCAAGTCATGCACAGAATGCAAGCTAATATACTATATGCATGGCTTGGTACAAAGGAATAGCTCAAGGTATATTTGCAGTAAACAGCATTTGACAAGTAATATAAGTAGATTCGAAAGCAGCAGAAATAAGTAAAACATAAATAACTTTTCAAGAAGTTTAATAAACTTTTTCCCCCTCCTAAACCACATTTCCATCATCTTCATTATTAAACCAACCCAACTTTCCAAATCCAAGTTATTTTTGAGAAAATCTAACCCTTGACTGTAAGTCCCGAGCGATGGCCAATACCGCGGACACGGCTATTCGAATAGATTCTATACTCTGCAGAGGTTATGCACTTTACACACAAGATACAACAACACCACAAAGGCGAGTTCCCATAACAAAGTCTTTCGAAACCTCTAACAATACAAGTGGTCCTCCCGGTTATTGCGCACTAACCCTTCCCTTCGCTAAGGCAAAGTCTAGGCCAATCAACCGTTAGATGGGTACTGGCCTCACCCCCAGACGCTCCCCGCACAACTTACACAAAGGGTGTAGTTGACCTCCTGAGGTCCCACAGGTACGTTATTAGCAACTTAGTCAACTAGGTCCGTCCCATTACAGACATGTGGTTGCACGTTAGACCCAGTTCAAAGGCTTGCAAGGTTAAGTCCTTAGGGTGACCAGGGCAAGACTACCCGAAAAACCAAAACAACACTCCCAATGCCACAATCGCCCACTGATTACTCTTTGCCACATGCCCCGGTCGAAAACTGTTTATCAAACCCCAGTTGATTACCATGCACCACGTGCCATCAACATCACATGATACTTTTCCAAAACAGGTTCAATATATCATTAAGTCAATATTAACATTTGATTATCCAAAATCATGTTATGAGCACGTAGCAGGTCTAAGCAGTATACTACAACGGTCTAACCCAGGTTGGCAATTTAATAATGTCCAACTAGTAATCCACAACTAGGGTGACAAAGGGTCATGGCACATACTTAAGTAATCAAGGTGTCATACAGCAAATTGGTATTTATCTAACCCCCATGTTTAAACCAAGTATTTTTCTAATTGAACTAGCCTGCAATAGTTTAAATCAAAATAGATTTCGAAATAGGATCAACATGGTCAAAGCACAACTTGCCTTCAAAAAGTACTTGCTCTTGGTCTTGAGTTGGATCCTGAGTCAATACTTCTCCTTCGAATCCTTCCGGCACTTCAACGTCTACTCGTAAGGCGTGCAAATAGCAAATACACAAATAAACACTAGGCAAAAAGTGTCCAAACATCCAAATAAAATCCACAAACAGAAAGAACATAATTTTATGGATTTTTAGAAACTGGAATCGTCAAATTTGGAGTTAAAACGCAAAAGTTATGATTATTTAAAGTTTAAATAATCATTTAAATAATTTTGCAGAGAAAAACTTTAGTCCAAAAATTAAATAAAATTCATATTTAGGTAGATCTCAATTTTATACAAATTTAGAAATTTGAATCACTCAAATCGGAGTTGAAACGCAAAAGTTATAAGCGTTTGAAGTTTGAATCTAAATTTGAATCAATATTTCGAATTAATAAATCATTTTTTTTTCGGAAATTAATTATTGCGTCATCATGGACACGTGGCAGCCTCTGATTGGTTGGCTGACGTCAGCCGGTCCATAGACTCGGTCCACGCTCGGCTCGGGTCTACCGTGGACCCGGTCCACGACTCTACGTGAGGCCCGACATGTGGGACCACTCGGATGACGTCATTGCGGCGTCGGCCGAGGCTCACCAGTATCGGCAGGTGGGACCCACTGTGACGTCATGGGTGACGCGTCGGCGCTTAGGCTGGTCGTCGGCCCGACATGCGGGCCCGCCATGTCGTCGTCCAGCGTCTGGCGCCCGGCCGCGTCGGTCCAACTTCCCGACACGTGGCGCAATCTCGACCGTTGGTTTGAAAATCAACGGCCGCGATTAGATCCAGGGTTAACACGTTGGAACTACTCGATGATCGTGGGCCGCTCGATCTAGATCGGACGGTCCGGATCTAATCCTATAATAATCACTACTACGACGCGTGGCGATTGTGAACCGCTGGATCTTGATCCAACGGTCCGGATCTAATCGGGTTTGGAACACGTGAACTCACCTCAACCGCACGATCAAGATCGGACGGCGCACAGAGTTCGCGAGGGCAATGGCGACGCGGCGGAGCTGCAGCCACCGGAGACGGAGACGACGACGAGCCCGACGGCGCTCGGTCGTTCGGCGAAGTGGGTGGTCTCTTCGTGCGTCTCGGCGGGGACTCGGATCTGGGCTCCTTCTCGGCGGAAGACGACGGACGGCGGCGAGCGGGCAAAACCATGCGGAGTGGCGCTCAACTACGGCGAGCTCGCGACGGCAAACGGGCGACGGCTCAGCGAGATGGCTCGAGGAACGGAGTGCGCAAGGATGAGGGCAACCTCGGGCGTGACCAGGGCTTTAAATAGCCTCGGCGTTCGTGCGAGACGGAAACCTAATTCTACACGGCGCGGGCGCGGCGGCTGAGTCCGCTCGGACTCGGCGGAGACGACGACGCACACCGCCCACGTGGCACGATCAGCGGCCACGATCGCGTGGCGCGATCGGATCCGGGCCGGATACGGCTCGAACCGTGCGGCGGATCTCGGCCGTTGGATCTTGATCCAACGGTTGGGATCGATTAGGTTTTGAGCTGGTTTGATCGAGTCACGTGGCTCGGTCGGACTCGAGTCCGACTCGGGTTCGACTTCGATCGGATGAACGATACTAGACCCGAGTTGATTTTCCAATGATTTAATATTCAAAATAATTCCCAATAATTCATTTAATTCATTAAAAATAGCAAAAGACTCAGAAAAATTCCAGAAAAATTCTGGAAAATACTTTGGATCATTTTGGACTCAAATAAAATATTTCCAACAAAATTTTATTTGCAAAATTAAATTCTTTAATTATTTCAAAATGGAATAAATTCAAATAAATTCCAAATAAATCCAAATAAATTCCAGAAAATTCCAAAAATTCACCAAAGTGCCAAATCACACATGAATTTAAGAAAAGCAAAATTTTGGGGTGCTACAAACCTCCCCCCCTTAATAGAATCTCGTCCCCGAGATTCAGGGCTTACTAAAGGAATAGGTTTGGAAACTCTTTCTTCAAATCCTCTTCGCGCTCCCAAGTCGCTTCGCCTTCTTCATGGTTGCTCCACTGAACTCTACAGAAACGGGTTGACTTATTTCTGGTCTCTCGATCCGTTGTGTCTAGAATCCTCACGGGATGTTCCTTATAAGTCAAATCCTCTTGCAACTCAATTGACTCTAGCGGTGTCTGCTCTCAGAACTCGAAGACACTTCTTCAACTGGGACACATGGAATACATCATGCACTCCTGCCAACGACTGTGGCAACTCCAGCTGGTAAGCAACTTCGCCTCTGCGACTCAAAATCTTAAATGGTCCAACATAACGGGGTGCAAGTTTCCCTTTGGCATGGAACCTCTTAACTCCCCTGAGAGGCGTAACTCTGAGGTATACAAAGTCTTCTGGTTCAAAACTCAAATCCCTGCGACGGTTGTCAGCATAACTCTTCTGTCGAGATTGGGCTATCTTCAACCTTTCCCTAATCATGGCGATCTGCTCTTCAGCCTCTTGAAGAATATCAGGCCCAAAGACACGGCGCTCGCCGGTCTCATTCCAATTCAATGGCGTCCGACAGGGTCGACCATACAGTGCCTCAAAAGGTGACATCTGTAAACTAGCCTGATAACTATTGTTGTAACTGAACTCGGCATACGGTAAACTCTTATCCCAAGAGGTAGCATAAGCTAATGCACAAGCTCTCAACATATCCTCCAGAATCTGGTTGACTCTTTCGGTCTGTCCATCCGTCTGTGGATGATAAGGCATCTTGAAGTTCAAACGGGTTCCCATGGCTTCATGCAACTTATTCCAGAACCTTGAGGTAAATTGGGTTCCTCTGTCCGATACAATCCTCTTTGGCACTCCGTGCAAACAGACAATCCTGATCATGTACAATTCTGCTAATTTATCTCCCGAGTAAGTGGTCTTCACGGGGATGAAATGGGCTACTTTGGTCAAACGATCCACTATAACCCATATGGAGTCATAACCTCCTTGAGTCTTCGGCAAACCGGTAATGAAATCCATTCCGATTTCCTCCCACTTCCACTCAGGTATTTTCAGTGGCTGTAGCAATCCTGCTGGTCTCTGATGCATTGCCTTGACTCTCTGGCATACGTCGCACAATGCAACATGCTCGGCAACTTCACGTTTCATACTCGGCCACCAGAATCTTTCCTTCAAATCCTGATACATTTTGGCGCTTCCAGGATGAATTGAGTACTTGGAGTCGTGGGCTTCCTCCAAAATCAGTTGCTTTAACTCCTTCTTGTTAGGCACACAAATGCGATCCTTCATCCACAACGTGCCTTGCTCATCCAACTTGAAGTCCTTTGCCTTGCCTTCTTCCTTGATGGACTTGATCCTGCGGATCTTGTCATCATCCCTCTGTCCTTCTCGGATCTGATCCTCTAGGGTAGGCTTTACTTCTAATGCGGCCAAGAATCCGCTAGGTACAACCTCAATCTTCATTTTCTGAAGATCCTCACATAACTCATCCTGAATTGTGGCTAGCAACGTACTCACGGTATGGCTTTTCCGACTCAGGGCATCGGCTACTACGTTGGCCTTCCCGGGATGGTAATGGATTCCAACATTGTAGTCCTTGATTAACTCTAACCATCTCCTCTGCCTCATATTCAGATCATTTGGGTGAATATGTACTTAAGGCTCTTATGATCCGTATACACTTCACACTGCTTCCAATCGAGATAGTGACGCCATATCTTCAAAGCATGCACTACGGCAATAACTCTAAGTCATGTGTCGGATAATTTTCCTCATGCGGCATCAACTGCCTTGATGCATAAGCGACGACCTTTCCATTCTGCATCAGCACACATCCAAGTCCTTGGCGCGATGCGTCAAATTAAATATCGAAGCTTTGTGCAACATCCGGTAGAACTAACACCGGTCTTGATGTCAATCGCTTCTTCAGCTCTGAAATCCTTTCTCACATTCTCAAGCGTCCATGCAAACTTCTTTTCCTTCTTCAAAGAATTGCGTAAGAGGTTTCGCAATTGTCGAGAAGCCTTCGATGAAAGCAGCGGTAGTATCCTGCCATTCCAAGGAAACTCCGAATGGGTCACGCCTTGTTTGCTCCCAATGTAACAGCCTTCTACTTTGCTTGGATCTACTGGCGACTCCTTCTGCGGTCATTACATGTCCAAGAAACTCCACCTTGTCCTTCCAAAACTCACACTTGCTGAACTTGGCGAAAAGTTGCTGTTCCCTCAGCTTTTCCAAAACTCGCCTTAAGTGTTCGGCATGTTCATCCTCTGTCTTGGAGTAGATTAGGATATCGTCTATGAACACGACGACAAACTTGTCCAAATATTCCATGAACACCTTATTCATCATATTCATGAAATAAGCTGGCGCATTTGTCAGTCCAAAGGACATAATCAGAACTCGTAATGTCCATATCTTGACGAGAATGCAGTCTTCGAAATATCTTCTGATCGGATCTTCAACTGATGGTATCCCGATCTCAGATCGATCTTGGAGAAAACTCCGGCTCCTCTCAGCTGATCAAACAAATCATCAATCCTGGGTAGCGGATACTTATTCTTCACTGTGACTTCGTTGAGTGCACGGTAGTCAATGCACATCCTGAAACTCCCGTCCTTCTTCTTGACAAACAAAACTGGTGCTCCCCACGGCGACGAACTCGGTCTGATAAATCCTTTCTCCATTAACTCTTCTAGCTGTTTCTTCATCTCAACCAACTCCTCGGTGGACATCCGATAGGGTCTCTTTGCTATCGGTCTTTGTGCAGTACAAGCTCTATCACAAACTCTATGTCCTCGTCTCGGCATACCAGGTAGATCTTCGGGAAAAACATCTGGGTACTCATTCACTAATGAGACATCCTCTATGCTTGATTGCCTTGGTACTGTTAACCATCAAGCTGTCCATCTCTAAGCTGCAGTGGCTTGAAATTCCACTTTCTTCCCACACGGGCTCTCAATCGAGATAGTCCTTCGTCCACAATCCAATACAGACCTTGTGCTTGGATAACCAATCCATTCCCAAAATAACGTCTAAGGTCCTGGTCTCCAAAATTATAAGGTTTGCTAGGAACTCTATTCCATCTATTAGTATTCTCACCCGGAACATCCTACTTTCGTTCGGAGTTCGGAACCGAGGGTTTGAACTACAAGCATGCACTTAAGTCTTGCAATCCTCAAATCATTTCTAGTAGCAAAGCCTTGCGAAACAAACGAATGCGAAGCTCGAGTCAAACAAAACTGTTGTGTACTCGAAGTTAACAAGTAACTTACCCGATCTGACGTCCGTCGCATTCTCGCAGGCATCTGCGGTGACATGGTTGACTCGGCCTCTCACCACGGTCGGGTGTGGCTCCTCTTGCCGACGTCCTAGCTGGGTGGTTCCTAGATTGAAGCGAACTGGGTCACTCTCGCTGTCTTCTTCGGACAAGCTGTTGGCAAAGTGTCTGGCTCGTTGCGCTTGTAGCAGCGTCTCACTGTTCCTTGCCGATCGCTCGAGTAGCGTTTCTAGCGGGGCCGGGTCCGTAGTTCTGATTGGCAGGTCTTGGTGCCGAGGTGGTGTCCTTGTTGCATTCTGTGGTTGGAATCAAGAATTGATTTGGTGCAACTCTCAGCGCCGCTATGCGTTCTGGCGTGATCCTTGCCGTTGCATCCTGCGCTTCTGTTCTCATCCGGTTCCTTGCGCTTGTCCTCAAGAATAAGCGCCTTATTCACCAACTCTTGGAAATCTGGAAAGGTGTGGGTGATCAATCCTACTTGCAATCCTGAGTTAAGTCCCTTCATAAAACGAGACTGTCTGGATTTATCTGTCGCTGCATCCTCAAAGCGTAGCGTGCTAGCTGTGTGAACTTGTTCAGTAGTCGGCCACCGGTCGATTACCTTGCTTCAAAGGCTCGAACTCTTCCTTCTTAAGGTCCATGATTCCTTCAGGCACGTGATAATCGCTTCGGAATGCACCGTGAACTCTCCCAAGTGATATCTTGAGGGTTCTCTTGCGTGGCACGAAGTTCTCCCACCATTCGGCAATTTGTTCCTTCCGGTGATGAGAAGCGTAGAGTACCTTCTCATTTCCTATGCATTGAGCTATGTGTAGCTTCCTCTCGATTGACCTTAACCATCCATCGGCCTCCAATGGATTGGCATTCCCAGAGAAAGTGGGTGGGTGAGTTCTCATAAACTCACGGCGACCTTGTATTCGGCGTGGTCCCCGATTAACTTGCTTAGCAGTGGACTGAGCGGTGACGTGTTGCATTTGTTGCATCATATCATGCATCAACTGAGGCTGGGCAGCAAGAAAAGCTCCGACATTCTGCATATCCAGTGGTGGTGCAGGTGCTCCCTCATTGGGGTTTTCTGTTTGGCGAGAACCACTCCCATTGCTTCCAAAGTTTCCACGGTGTTCACCATCTGTCGATTTGCTCTAGGTTTAGAGATGAGAGGGAAACAAGAATAGACAAGTAATATGGAACTTATTCAAGCGAAAGGTGTAACTTTAAGGTCCATCTTTATTATTAATAACTTGGTATGGTCGCTTACAATGCCTAAGGGCCTTGCAACACATACCGCACACTCAAAGAAACAAAACAAATCCAAATCGAACTAACTCGAGTCTAACGCCTAAATGGTGACTCTTTATTCTATGACGCGACTCGGCGAAGGAGTCTCACTATAGAACCTATGCTCACTCATCGAGAAAACCTCCACGGCTTTGGGTACGGTGTGTGGCATAGGCGCCGAAACGATTGCCATGTCCAAAGAATCGTGTCCTCTATGGTAGTCGAAGAAGCGGTGTCCTCATCGAGATCGACTCCTCTGGATCTGGCTCGTGTAGCTCGAAATCTTGGCTCTGGGTCTAGTCCGTACAAAGTCATCTCCAACTCGTCAATCCTTCGTAGAAGGTGTGCCACATACTCTTGAGCTTCCCGCCATCTGTTCTTCTTCTGTCGTGATCTCCTTGCGGGCCTTCAGTAGCTCCTTGCTTGTATTATCTAGTACATCCTCCTGGCGACGACAAATCGTGCCAAGCGTGTGTAACCGTGGCATCCTCATCCTGAATCGCCTTCGGGTCAAGAAGGTTATCGCCTTGCGGATGATAACGGAACACCGTACTCTCCAACTCTCTGGCGTAGATACGGGTAATGTGCCGCATTGCTCGTCGTGATACTTCTTGGATACCCATCTGCATTGTAGATCTCTGGCGGTCAAAGTGTATCGGGCGATTGCCTGGGCCCTTTTTCCTAGCAGGTACCTCAATCCTCACGTCACAAGCCTTGATCAATCCCGCTTGTCTGATCACTTCCACTTGGTATTGGGGCTTCTCAAAATCTCCGAGAGTCTGTAGCATATGCCAAAGTTCTGCAGCGTGACCAACTCCCAGATCAACGTAGTTGAACTCTTCCCCCATCTGTCACAAGAGTGCTTTACGTAAGAACTCGGAATTTTTAAATCGTGACAAGGTAAGGAAAATTCAGCAAGAGACAAGAAAAGAGAGAAGGGGATAAGTTGAGAGGTCATTTCTTATCTTGACAACTTTTTAGCTTTAGAAAATAGGTTTTATCCTCACTACGACCATTCTAGCTAGGGTTGAGCCTACAAATCAAGTATGGCTCGATACCACCTCTGTCGGGACCCCGAATTTGCAAATCCGACCCTCTGTGTATTCAAAGCACTAGTCCAGAACGCAGCTTAGTGCACACAGTCTTAACATCGGTAAATATCACAATCATACCATTCGATATTATCAAAGTACTTTATTTAAATAACCAAACTGGTTACTTGACCTTATGGTCAAGTTACAAATGTATGCCTTGCAAGGCGAAACTTATTAAAAGAGAAATAATAGCAATGAAAATCAAATAACTCGTGGCGCCATCCAAGATACCACAGTAACTGATCGGCTCGCTTCCCTAAGTAGACGGATACTCTTGGAGTTCCTCCTCCAAAGCTGGTGCAGTCTCTTCTTCAACAGATATTGTGTTTAGGCAAGGGTGAGTACTTGGTACTCAGCAAGTCATGCCTGAGAATGCAAGCTAATATACTATATGCATGGCTTGGTACAAAGGAATAGCTCAAGGTATATTTGCAGTAAACATCATTTGACAAGTAATATAAGTAGATTCGAATGCAGCAGAAATAAGTAAAACATAAATAACTTTTCAAGAAGTTTAATAAACTTTTTACACTCCTAAACAACATTTCCATCATCTTCATTATTAAACCAACCCAACTTTCCAAATCCAAGTTATTTTTGAGAAAATCTAACCCTTGATCGTAATTCCGAGCGATGTCCAATACATGGACACGGCTATTCGAATAGATTCTATACTCTGCAGAGGTTATGCACTTTACCCACAAGATACAGTCAAACACCACAAAGGCGAGTTCCCATAACAAAGTCTTTCTAAACCTCTAACAATACAAGTGGTCCTCCCTGTTATTGCGCACTAACCCTTCCCTTCGCTAAGGCAAAGTCTAGGCCAATCAACCGTTAGATGGGTACTGGCCTCACTCCAGACGCCCCCCGCATAACTTACACAAAGGGTGTAGTTGACCTCCCGAGGTCCCACAGTGCGTTATTAGCAACTTAGTCAACTAGGTCCGTCCCATTCTGAGACATGTGGTTGCACGTTAGACCAGTTCAAAGGCTTGCAAGGTTAAGTCCTTAGGGTGACCAGGCAAGACTACCCGAAAAACCAAAACAACACTCCCAATGCCACAATCGCCCACTGATTACTCTTTGCCACATGCCCCTGGCCGAAATCGTTTATCAAACCCCGATTGATTACCATGCACCACGTGCCATCAACATCACATGATACTTTTCCAAAACAGGTTCAATATATCATTAAGTCAATATTAACATTTGATTATCCAAAATCATGTTATGAGCACGAAAGTGTGCTCTAAGCGATACTACAACGGTCTAACCCAGGTTGGCAATTTAATAATGTCCAACTAGTAATCCACAACTAGGGTGACAAAGGGTCATGGCACATACTTAAGTAATCAAGGTGTCATACAAAGAAATTGGTATTTATCTAACCCCCATGTTTAAACCAAGTATTTTTCTAATTGAACTAGCCTGCAATAGTTTAAATCAAAATAGATTTCGAAATAGGATCAACATGGTCAAAGCACAACTTGCCTTCAAAAAGTACTTGCTCTTGGTCTTGAGTTGGATCCTGAGTCAATACTTCTCCTTCGAATCCTTCCGGCACTTCAACGTCTACTCGTAAGGCGTGCAAATAGCAAATACACAAATAAACACTAGGCAAAAAGTGTCCAAACATCCAAATAAAATCCACAAACAGAAAGAACATAATTTTATGGATTTTTAGAAACTGGAATCGTCAAATTTGAAGTTAAAACGCAAAAGTTATGATTATTTAAAGTTTAAATAATCATTTAAATAATTTTGCAGAGAAAAACTTTAGTCCAAAAATTAAATAAAATTCATATTTAGGTAGATCTCAATTTTATACAAATTTAGAAATTTGAATCACTCAAATCGGAGTTGAAACGCAAAAGTTATAAGCGTTTGAAGTTTGAATCTAAATTTGAATCAATATTTCGAATTAATAAATCATTTTTTTTTCGGAAATTAATTATTGCGTCATCATGGACACGTGGCAGCCTCTGATTGGTTGGCTGACGTCAGCCGGTCCATAGACTCGGTCCACGCTCGGCTCGGGTCTACCGTGGACCCGGTCCACGACTCCACGTGAGACTGACATGTGGGACCACTCGGATGACGTCATTCTTGGCGTCGGCGAGGCTCGGCCACCAGTGCGACAGTGGGACCACTGTGACGTCATGGGTGACGTCGGCGCTTAGGCTGGGTCGGTACGGCCCGACATGCCAGCCCGCCATGTCGGCGTCGGCGTCTGGCCCGGCCGCGTCGGTCCAACGTCCCGACACGTGGCGCAATCTCGACCGTTGGTTTGAAAATCAACGGCCGCGATTAGATCCAGGGTTAACACGTTGGAACTACTCGATGATCGTGGGCCGTTCGATCTAGATCGGACGGTCCAGATCTAATCCTATAATAATCACTACTACGACGTGGCGATTGTGAACCGCTGGATCTTGATCCAACGGTCCGAATCTAATCGGGTTTGGAACACGTGAACTCACCTCAACCGCACGATCAAGATCGGACGGCGCACGTAGTTCGCGAGGGCAATGGCGACGCGGCGGAGCTGCAGCCCACCGGAGACGGAGGCGGCAGCGAGCCCGACGGCGCTCGGGGTCGTTCGGCCGAAGTGGGTGGTCTCTTCGGTGCGTCTCGGCGGGGACTCGGATCTGGGCTCCTTCTTGGCGGAAGACGACCAGACGGGCGCGAGGCAGGGCAAAACTCAGCGGCGGAGTGGCGCTCAACTACGGCGAGCTCGCGACGGCAAACGGCGACGGCTCGGCGAGATGGCTCGAGGAACGGTGCGCAAGGATGAGGGCAACCTCGGGCGTGACAGGGCTTTAAATAGCCTCGGCGTTCGTGCGACGGAAACCTAATTCTACGGCCCGGCGGCGCGGAGTCCGGCTTCGGACTCGGCGGAGACGACGACGCCTGGCCCGTCCATTAGCACGATCAACGGCCACGATCGCGTGAAGCGCGATCGGATCCGGGCCGGATCTGGCTCGAGCCGTGCAGGCGGATCTCGGCCGTTGGATCTTGATCCAACGGTTGGGATCGATTAGGGTTTTGAGCTGGTTTGATCGAGTCACGTGGCTCGGGTCGGACTCGAGTCCGACTCGGGTTCCGACTCGGTCGGATGAACAGTACTAGACCCGAGTTGATTTTCCAGCGATTTAATATTCAAAATAATTCCCAATAATTCATTTAATTCATTAAAAATAGCAAAAGACTCAGAAAAATTCCAGAAAAATTCTGGAAAATACTTTGGATCATTTTGGACTCAAATAAAATATTTCCAACAAAATTTTATTTGCAAAATTAAATTCTTTAATTATTTCAAAATGGAATAAATTCAAATAAATTCCAAATAAATCCAAATAAATTCCAGAAAATTCCAAAAATTCACCAAAGTGCCAAATCACACATGAATTTAAGAAAAGCAAAATTTTGGGGTGCTACAAACCTCCCCCCCTTAATAGAATCTCGTCCCCGAGATTCAGGGCTTACTAAAGGAATAGGTTTGGAAACTCTTTCTTCAAATCCTCTTCGCGCTCCCAAGTCGCTTCGCCTTCTTCATGGTTGCTCCACTGAACTCTACAGAAACGGGTTGACTTATTTCTGGTCTCTCGATCCGTTGTGTCTAGAATCCTCACGGGATGTTCCTTATAAGTCAAATCCTCTTGCAACTCAATTGACTCTAGCGGTGTCTGTTCCTCAGGAACTCGAAGACACTTCTTCAACTGGGACACATGGAATACATCATGCACTCCTGCCAACGACTGTGGCAACTCCAGCTGGTAAGCAACTTCGCCTCTGCGACTCAAAATCTTAAATGGTCCAACATAACGGGGTGCAAGTTTCCCTTTTGCATGGAACCTCTTAACTCCCCTGAGAGGCGTAACTCTGAGGTATACAAAGTCTTCTGGTTCAAAACTCAAATCCCTGCGACGGTTGTCAGCATAACTCTTCTGTCGAGATTGGGCTATCTTCAACCTTTCCCTAATCATGGCGATCTGCTCTTCAGCCTCTTGAAGAATATCAGGCCCAAAGACACGGCGCCCGCCGGTCTCATTCCAATTCAATGGCGTCCGACAGGGTCGACCATCTGATGCCTCAAAAGGTGACATCCGTAAACTAGCCTGATAACTATTGTTGTAATCGAACTCGGCATCACGGTAAACTCTTATCCCAAGAGGTAGCATAAGCTAATGCACAAGCTCTCAACATATCCTCCGAGAATCGGTTGACTCTTTCGGTCTGTCCATCCGCCTGTGGATGATAAGGCATCTTGAAGTTCAAGCGGGTTCCCATGGCTTCATGCAACTTATTCCAGAACCTTGAGGTAAATTGGGTTCCTCTGTCCGATACAATCCTCTTTGGCACTCCGTGCAAACAGACAATCCTGATCATGTACAATTCTGCTAATTTATCTCCCGAGTAAGTGGTCTTCACGGGGATGAAATGGGCTACTTTGGTCAAACGATCCACTATAACCCATATGGAGTCATAACCTCCTTGAGTCTTCGGCAAACCGGTAATGAAATCCATTCCGATTTCCACCCACTTCCACTCAGGTATTTTTCGGTAATTTGTAGCAATCCTGCTGGTCTACGATGCATTGCCTTGACTCTCTCGGCATACGTCGCACAATGCAACATGCTCGGCAACTTCACGTTTCATACTCGGCCACCGAATCTTTCCTTCAAATCCCGATACATTTTGGCGCTTCGGGATGAATTGAGTACTTGGAGTCGTGGGCTTCCTCCAAAATCAGTTGCTTTAACTCCTTCTTGTTAGGCACACAAATGCGATCCTTCATCCACAACGTGCCTTGCTCATCCAACTTGAAGTCCTTTGCCTTGCCTTCTTCCTTGATGGACTTGATCCTGCGGATCTTGTCATCATCCTCTCGCCCTTCTCGGATCTGATCCTCTAGGGTAGGCTTTACTTCTAATGCGGCCAAGAATCCGCTAGGTACAACCTCAATCTTCATTTTCTGAAGATCCTCACATAACTCATCCTGAATTGTGGCTAGCAACGTACTCACGGTATGGCTTTTCCGACTCAGGGCATCGGCTACTACGTTGGCCTTCCCGGGATGGTAATGGATTCCAACATTGTAGTCCTTGATTAACTCTAACCATCTCCTCTGCCTCATATTCAGATCTGACTGGGTGAATATGTACTTAAGGCTCTTATGATCCGTATACACTTCACACCTGTTTCCAATCAGATAGTGACGCCATATCTTCAAAGCATGCACTACGGCAGCTAACTCTAAGTCATGTGTCGGATAATTTTCCTCATGCGGCCTCAACTGCCTTGATGCATAAGTTTACCTTTCCATTCTGCATCGTGACAAGACACATCCAAGTCCTTGGCGCGATGCGTCACAATAAATATCGAAGCTTTGAGCAACATCCGGTAGAACTAACACCGGTCTTGATGTCAATCGCTTCTTCACTCTGAAATCCTTTCTCACATTCTCAAGGCGTCCATGCAAACTTCTTTTCCTTCTTCAGATTGCGTAAGAGGTTTCGCAATTGTCGAGAAGCCTTCGATGAAACGGCGGTAGTATCCTGCCATTCCAAGGAAACTCAGAATCAGGTCACGCCTTCTACGCTCCCAATGTAACACGGCTTCTACTTTGCTTGGATCTACTGGCGACTCCTTCATGCGGTCATTACATGTCCAAGAAACTCCACCTTGTCCTTCCAAAACTCACACTTGCGAACTTGGCGAAAAGTTGTCGTTCCTCGCCTTTTCCAAAACTCGCCTTAAGTGTTCGGCATGTTCATCCTCTGTCTTGGAGTAGATTAGGATATCGTCTATGAACACGACGACAAACTTGTCCAAATATTCCATGAACACCTTATTCATCATATTCATGAAATAAGTTGGCGCATTTGTCGATCCAAAGGACATAATCAGAACTCGTAATGTCCATATCTTGACGAGAATGCGATCTTGAAATATCTTACGATCGGATCTTCAATCGATGGTATCCCGATCTCGGATCGATCTTGGAGAAAACTCCGGCTCCTCTCGGTGATCAAACAAATCATCAATCCTGGGTAGCGGATACTTATTCTTCACTTGTGACTTCGTTGAGTGCACGGTAGTCAATGCACATCCTGAAACTCCGTCCTTCTTCTTGACAAACAAAACCGGTGCTCCCCACGGCCGAACTCGATGCGATAAATCCTTTCTCCATTAACTCTTCTAGCTGTTTCTTCATCTCAACCAACTCCTCGGTGGACATCCGATAGGGTCTCTTTGCTATCGGTCTTTGTGCAGTACAAGCTCTATCACAAACTCTATGTCCTGTCTCGGCATACCTGTAGATCTTCAGAAAAACATCTGGTACTCATTCACTCTTTGAGACATCCTCTATGCCGATTGCCTTGGTATCATTAACCATCAATCGTCCATCTCTAATTGCAGTGGCTTGAAATTCCACTTTCTTCCCACACGGGCTCTCAATCGAGATAGTCCTTCGTCCACAATCCAATACGAGCCTTGTGCTTGGATAACCAATCCATTCCCAAAATAACGTCTAAGGTCCAGGTCTCCAAAATTATAAGGTTTGCTAGGAACTCTATTCCATCTATTAGTATTCTCACCCGGAACATCCTACTTTCGTTCGGAGTTCGGAACCAGGGTTTGAACTACAAGCATGCACTTAAGTCTTGCAATCCTCAAATCATTTCTAGTAGCAAAGCCTTGCGAAACAAACGAATCGAAGCTCCAGAGTCAAACAAAATCAAGCAGGTGTCTCGAGTTAACAAGTAACTTACCCGATCTGACGTCCGTCGCATTCTGCAGGCATCTGCGGTGACATGGTTGACTCGGCCTCTCACCACGATGCAGGGTGTGGCTCCTGATGCCGACGCCCTAGCTGGGGTGGTTCCTAGATTGAAGCGAATCGGGTCACTCTCGCTGTCTTCTTCGGACAACTGTTGGCAAAGTGTCTGGCTCGTTGCGATTGTAGCAGCGTCTCACTGTTCCTTGCCGATTGCTCGAGTAGCGTTTCTAGCGGGGCTGGGTCTCGTAGTTCTGATTGGCGGTGTCTTGGTGCTGGGGGTGGTATCCTTGAAGCATTCTCTGGTTGGAATCAAGAATTGATTTGGTGCAACTCTCAGCGCCATTGCGTTCCTGGCGTGATCCTTCTTTGTTGCATCCTGCGCTTCTGTTCTCATCCAGTTCCTTGCGCTTGTCCTCAAGAATAAGCGCCTTATTCACCAACTCTTGGAAATCTGGAAAGGTGTGGGTGATCAATCCTACTTGCAATCCTGAGTTAAGTCCCTTCATAAAACGAGACTGTCTGGATTTATCTGTCGCTACATCCTCAGGTGCGTGGCGTGCTAGCTGTGTGAACTTGTTCGTAGTCGGCCACCGGCCGATTACCTTGCTTCTGCTCTGAACTCTTCCTTCTTAAGGTCCATGATTCCTTCAGGCACGTGATATCTGTCGAATGCAATGAACTCTCCCCAAGTGATATCTTGAGGGTTCTCTTGCGTGGCAAGTTCTCCCACCATTCGGCTGTTCCTTCCGGTGATGAGAAGCGTAGAGTACCTTCTCATTTCCTATGCATTGAGCTATGTGTAGCTTCCTCTCGATTGACCTTAACGATCCATCGGCCTCCAATGGATTGGCATTCCCAGAGAAAGTGGGTGGGTGAGTTCTCATGAACTCGACACCTTGTATTCAAGCGTGGTCCCCGATTAACTTGATTAGCGATGGCCTGGCGGTGGCGTGTTGCATTTGTTGCATCATAGCATGCATCAACTGAGTCCGGCAAGCAAGAAAAGCTCCAAATTCTGCATATCCAGTGGCGGTCTTTGGTGCTCCCTCATTGGGGTTTTCACTGGGCGAGAACCACTCCCATTGCTTCCAAAGTTTCCACGGGTGTTCACCATCCTGTCGATTTGCTCTAGGTTTAGAGATGAGAGGGAAACAAGAATAGACAAGTAATATGGAACTTATTCGGGCGAAAGGTGTAACTTTAAGGTCCATCTTTATTATTAATAACTTGGTATGGTCGCTTACAATGCCTAAGGGCCTTGCAACACATAACGCACACTCAAAGAAACAAAACAAATCCAAATCGAACTAACTCTGAGTCTAACGCCTAAATGGTGACTCTTTATTCTATGACGCGACTCGGCGAAGGAGTCTCACTATAGAACCTATGCTCACTCATCGAGAAAACCTCCACGGCACGGTACGGTGTTGTGGCATAGGCGCCGAAACGATTGCCATGTCCAAAGAATCGTGTCCTCTATGGTAGTCGAAGAAGCGGTGTCCTCATCGAGATCGACTCCTCTGGATCTCGCTCGTGTAGCTCAATCTTGGCTCGGTGCAGTCCGTACAAAGTCATCTCCAACTCGTCAATCCTTCGTAGAAGGTGTGCCACATACTCTTGAGCTTCCCGCCATCTGTTCTTCTCTGTCGTGATCTCCTTGCGGGCCTTCGTAGCTCCTTGCTTGTATTATCTAGTACATCCTCCTGGCGACGACAAATCGTGCCAAGCTGTGTAAAGTGGCATCCTCATCACTGAATCGCCTTCGGGTCAAGAAGGTTATCGCTGCGCGGATGATAACGGAACACCGTACTCTCCAACTCTCTGGCGTAGATACGGGTAATGTGCCGCATTGCTCGTCGTGATACTTCTTGGATACCCATCTGCATTGTAGATCTCCTGGCAAAGGTCAGTTGTATCGAGCGATTGCACTGGCCCTTTTCCTAGCAGTACCTCAATCCTCACGTCACAAGCCTTGATCAATCCCGCTTGTCCGATCACTTCCACTTGGTATTGGGGCTTCTCAAAATCTCCGAGAGTCTCAGAGCATATGCCAAAGTTCTGCAGCGTGACCAACTCCCAGATCAACGTAGTTGAACTCTTCCCCCATCTGTCACAAGAGTGCTTTACGTAAGAACTCGGAATTTTTAAATCGTGACAAGGTAAGGAAAATTCAGCAAGAGACAAGAAAAGAGAGAAGGGGATAAGTTGAGAGGTCATTTCTTATCTTGACAACTTTTTAGCTTTAGAAAATAGGTTTTATCCTCACTACGACCATTCTAGCTAGGGTTGAGCCTACAGTCAAGTATGGCTCTGATACCACCTCTGTCGGGACCCCGAATTTGCAAATCCGGACCCTCTGTGTATTCAACACTAGTCCAGGAACGCGCTAGTGCACACAGTCTTAACATCGGTAAATATCACAATCATACCATTCGATATTATCAAAGTACTTTATTTAAATAACCAAACTGGTTACTTGACCTTATGGTCAAGTTACAAATGTATGCCTTGCAAGGCGAAACTTATTAAAAGAGAAATAATAGCAGCGGAAAATCAAATAACTTCGTGGCGCCATCCAGTATACCACAGGCAACCGATCGCTCGCTTCCCTAAGTAGACGGATCCTCTTGAGTTCCTCCTCCAAAGCTGGTGCGATCTCTTCTTCAACTGATATTGTGTTGAGGCAAGGGTGAGTACTTGGTACTCAAGAAGTCATGCATGTAATGCAAGCTAATATACTATATGCATGGCTTGGTACAAAGGAATAGCTCAAGGTATATTTGCGAAATGACATTTGACAAGTAATATAAGTAGATTCGAAAGCGAGAAATAAGTAAAACATAAATAACTTTTCAAGAAGTTTAATAAACTTTTTCCCCCTCCTAAACCACATTTCCATCATCTTCATTATTAAACCAACCCAACTTTCCAAATCCAAGTTATTTTTGAGAAAATCTAACCCTTGACTGTAATTCCCGAGCGATGTCCAATACCGCGGACACGGCTATTCGAATAGATTCTATACTCTGCAGAGGTTATGCACTTTACCCACAAGATACAGTCAAACACCACAAAGGCGAGTTCCCATAACAAAGTCTTTCGGAAACCTCTAACAATACAAGTGGTCCTCCCCGGTTATTGCGCACTAACCCTTCCCTTCGCTAAGGCGAAGTCTAGGCCAATCAACCGTTAGATGGGTACTGGCCTCACCAGACGCTCCCCGCATAACTTACACAAAGGGTGTAGTTGACCTCCCGAGGTCCCACAGTGCGTTATTAGCAACTTAGTCAACTAGGTCCGTCCCATTACGGACATGTGGTTGCACGTTAGACCCAGTTCAAAGGCTTGCAAGGTTAAGTCCTTAGGGTGACCAGGCAAGACTACTAAAAACCAAAACAACACTCCCAATGCCACAACCGCCCACTGATTACTCTTTGCCACATGCCCTGGCCGAAATCGCTTATCAAACCCCGCTTGATTACCATGCACCACGTGCCATCAACATCACATGATACTTTTCCAAAACAGGTTCAATATATCATTAAGTCAATATTAACATTTGATTATCCAAAATCATGTTATGAGCACGTAGTGTGTCTAAGCAAGATACTACAACGGTCTAACCCAGGTTGGCAATTTAATAATGTCCAACTAGTAATCCACAACTAGGGTGACAAAGGGTCATGGCACATACTTAAGTAATCAAGGTGTCATACAAAGAAATTGGTATTTATCTAACCCCATGTTTAAACCAAGTATTTTTCTAATTGAACTAGCCTCGCAATAGTTTAAATCAAAATAGATTTCAAATAGGATCAACATGGTCAAAGCACAACTTGCCT
The DNA here is from genome assembly GCA_036346355.1 of Rhipidocladum racemiflorum. Classification (NCBI taxonomy): domain Eukaryota; kingdom Viridiplantae; phylum Streptophyta; class Magnoliopsida; order Poales; family Poaceae; genus Rhipidocladum; species Rhipidocladum racemiflorum. The sequence continues at coordinate 35,057,825 of CM070569.1, read as the reverse complement.
TCAAAAAGTACTTGCTCTTGGTCTTGAGTTGGATCCTGAGTCAATACTTCTCCTTCGAATCCTTCCCAGACTTCAACGTCTACTCGTAAGGCGTGCAAATAGCAAATACACAAATAAACACTAGGCAAAAAGTGTCCAAACATCCAAATAAAATCCACAAACAGAAAGAACATAATTTTATGGATTTTTAGAAAGCTGAATCGTCAAATTTGGAGTTAAACGCATAAAAGTTATGATTATTTAAAGTTTAAATAATCATTTAAATAATTTTGCAGAGAAAAACTTTAGTCCAAAAATTAAATAAAATTCATATTTAGGTAGATCTCAATTTTATACAAATTTAGAAATTTGAATCACTCAAATCGGAGTTGAAACGCAAAAGTTATAAGCGTTTGAAGTTTGAATCTAAATTTGAATCAATATTTCGAATTAATAAATCATTTTTTTTTCGGAAATTAATTATTGCGTCATCATGGACACGTGGCAGCCTCTGATTGGTTGGCTGACGTCAGCCGGTCCATAGACTCGGTCCACGCTCGGCTCGGGTCTACCGTGGACCCGGTCCACGACTCCACGTGAGACTGACATGTGGGACCACTCGGATGACGTCATTGCTGACGTCAGCGGGGCTCAGCCCACGGTACTGACAGGTGGGACCCACTGTGACGTCATGGGTGACGTCAGCGCTTGGCTGGGTCAGCCGCTGACATGCGGGCCCGCCATGTCAGCGTCGCGCGCGTACGGCGGCCGACCGTCGGTCCAACTTCCCGACACGTGGCGCAATCTCGACCGTTGGTTTGAAAATCAACGGCCGCGATTAGATCCAGGGTTAACACGTTGGAACTACTCGATGATCGTGGGCCGTTCGATCTAGATCGGACGGTCCAGATCTAATCCTATAATAATCACTACTACGGCACGTGGCGATTGTGAACCGTTGGATCTTGATCCAACGGTCGAATCTAATCGGGTTTGGAACTCGTGAACTATCCTCCACCGCACGATCACGATCTGACGTCGCACAGAGTTCGCGAGGGCAATGGCGGCCAGCGGAGCTGCAGCCACCGGAGACGGAGGACGGCAGCGAGCGACGGCGCTCGGTCGTTCGGCGAAGTGGGTGGTCTCTTCGGTGCGTCTCGGCGGGGACTCGGATCTGGGCTCCTTCTCGGCGGAAGACGGACGGCGGCGAGGCGAGGCAAAACTCGCGCGGAGTGGCGCTCAACTACTGGCGAGCTCGCACGGCAAACGGCGACGGCTCGGGCGAGATGGCTCGGGAACGGGTGCGCAAGGATGAGGGCAACCTCGGGCGTGACCAGGGCTTTAAATAGCCTCGGCGTTCGTGCGAGACGGAAACCTAATTCTACACGGCGGGCGCGGCGGCGAGTCCGGCTTCGGACTTCGGCGGAGACGACGACGCACAGCCGCCCACGTGGCACGATCAACGGCCACGATCGCGTGGGCGCGATCGGATCCGGGCCGGATACGGCTCGAACCGGTACGGGCGGATCTCAGCCGTTGGATCTTGATCCAACGGTTGGGATCGATTAGGGTGTTGATCGAGTCACGTGGCTCGGTCGGACTCGAGTCCGACTCGGGTTCCGACTCGGTCGGATGAACAGTACTAGACCCGAGTTGATTTTCCAGCGATTTAATATTCAAAATAATTCCCAATAATTCATTTAATTCATTAAAAATAGCAAAAGACTCAGAAAAATTCCAGAAAAATTCTGGAAAATACTTTGGATCATTTTGGACTCAAATAAAATATTTCCAACAAAATTTTATTTGCAAAATTAAATTCTTTAATTATTTCAAAATGGAATAAATTCAAATAAATTCCAAATAAATCCAAATAAATTCCAGAAAATTCCAAAAATTCACCAAAGTGCCAAATCACACATGAATTTAAGAAAAGCAAAATTTTGGGGTGTTACAAAAGACCTCTCATTTCTCTGTTTTTTCCATAGGGTGCTTGCCCCGTCTCTTTTTTCCTACAGTAGTCCACCCATTATCCACTTGGCGATCAACTAAAACCTCCTTCAGAGGTGTATCATGTTTATTAGACTCATCCTCATTAAAAGTATTATCTCTAAAATTACTATTATCAGACTCATTATTATTTTTAGACAAACGTTCTCCCACAGAGATGTTATTCTCAAACTCAGCAACTCTTATGGCATCCATTTCTTTGCATATATTTATGTTGTTAATACTATCCAAATCGGAACAACCCATTTTAATATTTTACTTTCTCAGACAACACATTTAAATCATGCAAGGAAAAAGAATCAAAAGAACTTTTATAACTAATACCTTTTGGATTAGTGTAGTTCTCTAAGTTCTTTTGCCTCAGCAGATCTTGAGCCTTCTGTAGAACAGTTTTATTCTGGACATCTAACCTCTTGCTTCTCCTCTTACTCATAATTGGACCCCACTGCTTCTGTCTTTTACCTCTTGCTTTAGCCTCCTGTTTGCGCCAAAATTCGGTACATGGCAAAATGGGTTTGAATCGGATAAAAGCAATTGTATGTGTTTGCATCAGAATTCGGCGTGTATTGAAATCAGTCCGAGACGAAAAGGAAGCGTTCGTATGGAAAGAAATCATCAAACGAATCGGAAAAGGAATCCGTTTCTAAAAAGGAAAGGAAATCAGATAAGAGGCCGATACGGATAAATGCACCATATCCATGTACAACTCGGATCGGCCAGGCGTGTTATAAAAGGAGGTGGGTGTCAAGCGGCAAGTAATCAATCAATCCAACAACACACACATCTACTTTTACAAGCTTTTCTTTTACATTGTTTTAGCCTCATAGATCTCTCTGCAAGTCGACGGAATCAACATAGTTGCGCATCGCCGATTGTTGATTTTAGCCGATTTCACCCAGGTTTGATTTGCTTCGTTTTGTTGCGCATCGCCTTCGGCCGATTTTACCTTGTATCCGGATCAATCAGAATCGGTTGATCTAGTTCTCTCCTAATCGGTTCTTGCCGACTAGCTAAAAGCCGATAGATCCTTGTTCATCGGCTTCGATCAAATTAAAAATTCTAACTTGTCGATTTCATGTCAAATCGACTGGCACGCTCTGCAAACCCGGCGTTTGTCTTGTGTGTTCGAGGCTAAGGACCCCGCTTCACGCTTTAGCGCGAACATATTTTGGCACGACGGTGGGACCCAAAAGAATGTCGCCAACCGACAAGCCCGCATCCGCCGATATCAACACGGATGCCATAATCGCGCCTCGGATGGCCGATTTAACCCCTGAGCAACGGAAAGAAATCGAAGATCGAAGGCGGCTCGAGGAAATGATGCTACGGTGCTTCCAGAAAACACGCCGTGGCGTTACTCAAAAGATTGCACTCCCAAGCATCAATCCTATCGGAGATTCGTCATCTGAATCGGTAAGCCGATACGCACCTGCTCAAGCCGATTTATCAAGTATGATCGAGCAATCTGTCCATCACGCATTGATTAACCAATCATCGGCTCTAGTATCTACTTTAAAGCCGATGATAGAAAATAGTGTGAAAACAATTGCTCAAGAATTAGCTGCGTCTGGAAGCCTGCTAGATCCACCACAAACCATCCCTACGCACTAAGATATTCCATAGCACCCAACACCAACACAAGAACGTGTCGGCTCAAGCACCTATCATGATGCCGGCTCAACCTACTGCTTTGAAACCAAGCATACAGAGAGATGGGTTCACACACTACCATGGGCACACGGATGGAGCCAAGATAGGCGCATCAAATCAATCAAGTCGCGCCTCCAATAACATCGGGTTATCGGCTTATCAGCCGATCGAAATGGGACAGGTTCCACAGTCACGAGGGGCCACAACCATGAAACAAGCACCATATAGGGTGGTGCCATACGTCGAACCTTTCGCGCCCATACCCGATGCATTAGGTTTTAATCACGATTATGGCGCAGCACCAAGACCTCCCGAGGTGCGAGTTGGACAAAGACCCGAGTTTGCACTCGGGGGGCAGAGCGCAAACAATGAGAATTGGCCGTGTCCGGCTGCACCACAAGCCGACAATGTTAATTGGGCAGAACAAATTGCCAATGTTTTGAGAGAACAGTTCGGTTTACAACCCAGAGGGAGAGTGATCGGCTACAGGAAGCCGTACCCCGATTACATAGACCGAATGCCATACCCCCACAACTTTAGGATACCAGACTTTGCTAAATTCTCAGGGGATGATTCTATTACCACAATTGAGCATATCGGACGATTCATGGCTCAATGTGGAGAGGCTGACAAATCCGACGGATTAAAAATTAGATTGTTCCCTTTATCATTATCCGCACTGCGTTCACTTGGTTCACGAATCTACCCCCAAATTCAGTACATATGTGGAACGATTTAGAAAGCCGATTCCATGAATACTTCTTTTCAGGGACTATGGAGCTTAGGATTTCTGATCTTAGTTCAGTCCGACAGAAGTACGGTGAATCGGTCTCTGATTATATCAAAAGATTTAGAGGCGTACGAAACAGATGCTTCAGTGTAACATTACCCGATGATCAATTGGCCGATCTAGCGTTCCAAGGGTTAATCCCGCCGTTAAAAGAGAAACTATCGGGCCAGGAGTTCCCCGACTTAGGCCACCTACTCCATCGCGTATCGGCACATGAAAGCCGATATGCAGAGAGCAAAGGGTTTAAAGATAGGTTTAAGACAAACGGCAATGAAAAGGCCAAAGTAAACATGGTAGATTACGATTCGGCGACACCTCGACGACGGGTAGTGAACATAGCCGAGTGGGCCAAAGGTTCCAAAACCACTCGTATGCTCTCGCTTAGGCCGACAAAGAATAAAGCGAAGTCAAGTACTCGTATGATGTGTCAAAGTGTGACAAAATATTTGATTTATTACTACAACAAAAACTCATAAGGTTACTGTAAGGGCACATCATACCATCTCCGAGGAAATTAAAAGCGAAGGTATTGCAAATGGCATCATTCGTTTCTCCCATAACACTAACGATTGCAATATTTTTCGACAACAGATCCAATCGGCCATCGCCGATGGCGAGTTAAAGTTTGCGTAAGAATCGGCTATGCAGATAGATATGGGCCCTTTTCAGGTCAACATGGTTCAATGTTCACGAAAAGAAAAGAGGCCTGCGGAAGGGGATAAGCCGACTAAGGGAATTGTATCACGAGACGAGACAGTGCAGATCACTATCGGTTCTATACAAATAGAAGCCGATAAAAATGGGCAAAACTCAAGAACGGTAAAACCAAGAGGGGACTTAGAGGTCGGTAAATGGTATCGAGCTGAGAGGGCTCCAAGAAGAGCCGATTTCAAACCAAAGCCGACCTTCTCACAACTCCTGGGGAAATATGAAAGGATAAGTCAAAGGTATAGCCCTCAACAACACCAGGGTTTTCATCGATCAGGGCAAAGGAGGGACGAACGTTGGCGGCCAGATGTGCCACATCGGCCGATTACAGAAGAAGAGAAACATCGGCAATGTCCTTTTGGCGCTTTCTTTGGGAAAGAGGGATGACCTTACCAACAGCTTGTATCTTGTCCTATGCAACACTTCGTCTATATGTCGGCCAAACCAATCAGAAAAGACAAAGTTGTCCAGACCGATACACAATCGTCCGTATAAGGAGCAAAAGGCCGATCTATGAAAGGTTGTCAACATCGTAACAAGGCGAATCCTCCCAAAATCGGGAATTATCGGCTAACGCAAGCGAGGATGGAATCGGCAATGAAATGGGCAATTTAGCCGAAAAATAAGAAAGCCGATAGAACCCAAACCTAGATGGTGCCCTTCGGCCTCAAAGAAGTCGCAACGCAGAGGCTTCAATGATTAAAAACACAAGAAGAAAGGGAAGCCGAAAAGGAGAGTGAGAGGGATCGGACGTTTAATAAGTTAAGACCGTACCGATTTTGAAAAAGGAGTGGAGAAAGAAGGAACAGATCGATAGTGATTCAGATCAATCGGTTGAATCCAGTTCTCCGATGATCCGAGATGATACGCCACCAATGGATATAAACATGGTATTCACTTTACTCGCCGAGTTCGAATCAAGAATCGGTGAAGAAGTGTTCGCCCAATTGTGCCTCGGAGCACCAGGCTGTGTTTAAAAACCACAAGACATGCATCGGCATTTGAAACCATTGTATCTAAAAGGATACATTAATGGCCGACCAATATCCCGTATGTTGGTCGATGGCGGGCGACGGTCAATCTGATGCCGTTAAGTACTTTCGTAAAATTGGGAAAAGCCGATGAAGACTTAATCAAGACCAACATGGTGCTAAATGACTTCACCGGAGACCCAACCGAGGCTAAAGGCGTAATGGTGTCGAAGCCCGGCGATCGGTAATAAAACTTTGCCGATCGCGTTTTTGTGATTGAAGCTAAAGGCAATTACAGCAGTACTCCTTGGGCGGATCGATCCATGCTAATCGTTGCATACCATCAACTATGCACCGTAAATCGTGCGATGGAACGATGATACAAGAGAAGTCGTATCACCGGTACACATCGGCTCATATCGCCATGGCTAGCCACGACACCAATTGGCCTACGAAGAGGCTGAATGCATATCAGGAAAAGCCTTGGACAATTGCGATTTTATCTGTATTGAGAAATCGGGATTCGTGCCGATCAGCGTTAAACCCAATACGCTTGATCGGACATTTAAGTGATAAGAAGATGGAGCGCAAGACAATAGCAAAAGCTGCAGGAAAAAGCAAGGAGCTATCGGCAGAAGAATACGAAGAAGTCGTTGAAGATTTTGAAGAAGAAAGAAAGGGGTTAGGATTTACTTCTGCCGATTTGCTTGAAGAGATCGATATTGGGGAAGGGGATAGCAAAAGACCAACGTTTGTAAGTGCTAAATTAGAACCCAGTTATAAAGCAAAGTTGGTCGAAATACTCAAGGAATATAAGGATTGCTTCGCGTGGGAGTATTATGAGATGCCAGGTTTGAGCCGACAGCTAGTTGAACATCGGCTGCCTATAAAACCTGGGTATCGGCCGTTCAAACAAGCATTCTAGGCGGTTTAACCCTCGTTGTATGACGCTATAAAGGAAGAAGTAGGACGATTGCTAGAGGCGAAATTTATCCGGCCTTGCCGATACGCCGAGTGGGTCTCAAACATCGTCCTGTGAAGAAGAAAACGGCAAACTTAGGGTATGTGTCGATTTTAGAGATTTGAACAAAGCTACGCCAAAAGACGAGTACCGATGCCCATAGCCGATATGCTTATCGATGTGCGTCCGGAAATAAGATCATAAGTTTTTTGGACGGAAACGCCTGATATAATCAGATATTCATGGCCAAACCGATATACATAAAAGCGGCTTTCGGATGCCCAGCGCTTTAGGGCTATACGAGTGGAAGGTTATGACCTTCGGGTTGAAAAATGCCGGCGCCACTTATCGGTAGCTATGAATCATATTTTCCATAACCTGATCGGCAATATCAGGAAATATACATCGATGATGTGGTGGTAAAGTCCAAAGACGATCGGCAGATTTAGCCGATCTGGAAAGATGTTCGAAAGCACAAGGTTGCATGGGCTAAAGATGAACCCTCTCAAATGCGCTTTCGAGTATCTACCGGACAATTTCTTGGGTTTACAGTGCATGAAAGAGGAATTGAAGTAAACCAAGCCAAAGTAAAAGCTATAGCCGATACTAAACCACCGACAAGCAAAAAGGAGTTACAAGTATTGATAGGGAAAATCAACTACTTGCGACGTTTTATCTCGAACTTGTCAGGACGTATTCGGGCCTTCACCCCCTGCTAAAAATTAAAGACAACCAAGAGTTCAAATGGGGAACTGATCAGCAAAAGGCCTTCGACGACATAAAAGGTTACCTGATGAGCCCACCAGTGTTAACCGCACCAAAACATGGCATACCTTTCAGACTATATATATCGGCTGAAGGAGACACAATAGGAGCAGTCTTGACACAGGAAGCCGATGGGAAAGAGCGGGCGATATTTTATCTAAGCCGACGTCTTTTAGACGCAGAAACCAGGTATCCCCTAGTAGAAAAATTATGCCTATCTTTGTATTTTGCTTGTACTAAGTTAAGGCATTATATGCTGGCATCGAGATGCGTCATAGTCTGCAAAGCCGATATAATCAAGTACATACTATCTGCACCGATTTTGCGAGGTAGGCTTGGTAAATGGGCGTACGCCTTGACCGAGTTCGACCTGACATATGAATCGGCTAAATCTGTAAAGGCGGCGATGAGCCGATTTTATCGCAGGAAGTGAGACATTAACAGGATCGATCGATGTAGCTCCTTGGCAGTTATATTTTGACGGGTCCGTTTGCCAAGAAGGTGAGGGCATCGGTATAGTGTTGATTTCACCTAAAGGACAGGAGTACAACTTCATGTATCGGTTGGATGACCGATGCTCGAATAATCAAGCAGAATATAAAGCATTGCTAAGAGGGCTGCAGTTACTGGACGTCATCGGGGTAAAAGACGTCGAAGCTTTTGGAGACTCAATGTTAATCGTACAGCAAGTCAAAGGAGAATACCGATGCAACGACGATGCGTTAGCTCAGTACTTACATCAATGCATCCAGATCATCGAGATGTTCACTACATTTTCCATAGAACATATCCCCAGAGAAGCTAATAATAAAGCAAACCGATTGGCACAATGTGCATCAGGGTACAAGATTGAAAGCCGACAGGGACCAATCGAGCTAAACGTTTGGCCGATTTTATGTGTTCACCTGCCGATGGAGAACAGAGATAAGGGATTATTTGTCGATCCACCAAGCCGAAAGCGAAGGTCAAGCGCAAAGCACTCAAATATGTTCTACTAGAAGACGTATTGCACTTTCGGACTATGGAAGGTTTGTTATTAAGATGTCTGGGAACCGAGGAAGCCAAAGTGGCGATGGGTGAAGTTCATGAAGGCATTTGTGGGTCACATCAATCGGCTCATAAGATGAAATGGATACTGAGACGGACAGGATATTTTTGGCCGACGATGTTAGAAGACTGCTTCAAATATTATAGAGGATGCCAAACGTGTCAAAAGTTTGGTAACATACAACAAGACTAAAGATCGGCTTTACATCCGGTCATCAAGCCATGGCCATTTAGAGGATGGGGTATAGACATAATCGGCCGGATATTCCCGTCATCCAAAGAAAGGACATAAATTCATCCTTGCGACCACGGATTATTTCTCAAAATGGGTTGAGGCTGTGCCACTCAAGAAGGTTACTAGTAAAGAATCGATCGACTTTGTGAATGAACACATCGTCCATCTGGTTTGGGATTCCACAAACAATCACTCTTGATCGAGTGCGTGTTCATGTCCAACGATTTCAAAGGGTTTGCGGAAAGTCTTGGGATAAAATTACTCAACTCCTCCCTTACTACGCTCAGGCCAACGGACAGGCCGAATCGTCAAACAAGACATTGATAAAGCTGATAAAAAGAAAAATTGAGGAAGAGCCAAGGAGATGGCATTCAACGCTATCGGAGGCTTTATGGGCTTATCGGCTATCTCATCACGGATCAACTAAATTGTCACCCTTTCAGTTGGTATACGGACAAGAAGCCGCTTTGCCCGCTGGAAATCAACATCGGCTCAATAAGGCTACACGAGCAAGATAAGGTATCAGCCGATGAATACAAACAGGCGATGCTGGACAATCTAGATGATTTGGTTGAACTAAGGCTGATCACGCTAGATCGGCTTAAAAGGAACAAAGAGATGGTCGCCAGGTCGCATAATAAAAAGTGATTTTTAAATCATTCAACCAAGCCGATTTAGTATGGAAAACCGTGTTGCCGATTGGGTCTAAGGATAACCGATTCGGCAAATGGTCTCCAACATGGGAAGGGCCTTATAAGATCAATCGGCCGGTTGACGGGAATTCATATATACTGGAATCTTTAGAAGGGTTCGTCCTACCTAAAGCGATCAATGGAAAGTATCTGAAGGCATATCGCCCAAGCATATGGGTCGGGTCCTAACTACAGAGATGAAGGCATCAGGATCGATGACAAGCACATGCATATAAAATCGGTCATACAGCCGACCAAGTCAGTTTAAAACATCCATCCACATTAAGTTTACAAAATCGGATGCACAGCCGATCAAGCAAGAGTTCAAAAGACGTCATCTCAAGTTTAAAGCAATATTACAGAGGTTGGCCACAACTGATCAATAAATCAAAGACTAGTGTAGTCCCGACCCGGGCAAATGGGCTCCCAAAGCCGATAGTGCCGCTGCTGCCCTGCCGATGGTAGCTTGAACGCCGTCCATCAATTGTTGATCGGCTACTGCATCACCCGGGACTGGGACTATCTTGGCCGATTGGTTCTTGACTTGGGCTAAAATCTCGCCTAATTTGCCGCTTTGGACGGTGCCAAAAAGACGATGAGTCGGTGATCTTTGAGCCGACATTCGCAAGTTCTTTTGTAACAAGGGCCACTGTTCTTCAAGTTTGGCCTTGGTCGATTCAGCTCATGGGCCTCGTTCTTAGTCGTTTTGAGTATAGCCGCACCTTGGTCAAATGTGCTCTTCGAGACTTAGCATCGGCTATAAGTTTGTCCAAAATCTCTTGATCGCCTTGTTGGGCCTTCCTCTGTTCGGCTCTTAGCTTGGCCGATTCCACATCCAGTAAAGGCGTCAAGTGGCGAACCTCTAGCAAGGCATCCATGGCGGCGAAGGGAGATCGGCTTGCATGGCCGCCATAGCATCCCTCGGTGGTTGCGTATTAGCCGTAAGGGCTGCCTCTGGTTGCATCACTTCATCCGTAAGACGATTAAGTCGTTCTTGCATACCCTACCGGGCGATAACGACGGCCGATCTTTGGCGCTGAAGCAGCTATGATGCGTTGGATATCATTGGATAATCGTTAGTAGCCATGACCTCCGGTCGTCCGGCATCGTCAAAGTAAAGCCAAGCGGTCGGCTAGATCGGTTGGTGCTTTAAGGTCGATCGGAAATCTCGATCGTCTGCTGTGGTACTACCGAGGTGGGGAAAGCAATGGAGGAATAGCTGATGTAGCACCTTGGGGATCGGCTATAACTCCCGCTATCTCTGCATCGATGGAGATTGATAGAAAAACAAACAAGTCAGCTAGAAAAACAAACGAAGCAGCAAAGACAGACGTAAGCCAAATGCTACAGACTCACATCAGTGGCTGAATGATCTGGGGAACCATCGTCTTGGTGCCTCAAGGGTGCAGGCGGCGCTGGCCGACTTCTTCCTCCTCTCTGCGGTGCCTTCGAGTTAGCAATTATCAAAGCAAGGGACATATTAGCCGATATGAAAAAGACTTACTTGGAGCGCGTTGGCGAGCCAGTCCGATAGGGATGGACTCTGAACGCCCAAATTTCCGTATATATCCTGTAGTTCCACGATTGACCGGCGTCTCGCATGCGCCACTCTTGGCGCGTAAATATGGGGTTGGCTATTTGATCACCAGAATCTGTGCCGCCCTGAAAAGTTCAAAAAACCATTCTTAATGAAAAAACCAATGGCCAACATGGAAACAAATAAAAGGACACGGTACCTCTCTGACTCTTGAGGAGTCGGTATAACTTGGAACTCTCGGGGCCGAAGCCACCATCGGCTCATGGAAGTCGTGCAAAAGTTTAGAATTATAGCCGACGGAGTTACGTCCATCAACAAGGCCTTCGATATCCGAGACCACCATTGTGAAAATGTGGCCGACCGACGGAGTTAAGAATGAAATGTGGCAAAGAAAGAAGTTGAAATCCGTCGGCTACTTCGGGACGATCTCCGCATGCCGACATCGTTGGTCACCCGAACGAGGTTCGATGCGGGACAGCAAGGAAAGGAAGGGATGGTTTGCCCAAAACCCAATTGACGGTCATAAACCGATGGATGATAGAATTCGTAGGAAGGCTGAAATGTCCTGTTGCGTGTATTCAAGCCGACGTGAATAAGGCAGGGGGAGAGGATAATTTTATACAAGTCCAAAGTGGACTGGGCATCAAGGAACTATCGGCATCTAAGTGAAGAAATGATGGGTATGGACAATCGGCTAGGTCGGTATAACGAGAAAAATCTTGTTGGCCGAAAGAAGACCTGTCTAAAGTGAGGAAAAACGGAGATACTTGTGAAAACCAATGAGTCCATTTTTAGCTCATCAAGAGACGACATGATGAATCTCTCACCGAAAGATCGGCTAGCTCTATCTTTGGGGACCACGTGTTCTCGATAATCTTCCTGGAAAAGTCAAACTCCCCATGGGTTCGGTAAAATGGATCGGCTAAATATGCAGAGAGCCATGTTTGGATAAACCACGAGGACCTCCTATATTGCCGACAACAAACTTAGCGAAACCGAGTAAAAGCCGACTACGAATCACATACATCATCGATATCTGCTCCCAAAAGATCTTACCAAGGGCGGTAGATGACCTTCCACTAAGCTGTTCGCTATTAGTTGAAAGGATTGGGTGGGGCCAAGAGAGGCGCCGCATGAGAATAAGTATCGGTCTAACCAAAGATTAAGAAAAGCAACATGTTCTTCACCGATACTGAGACCATTGACCCTATTGTTATTTTGGACATACTTATGCCAACCTTCGCCTTTCTTGCGGATTAATTTAAAAGTGGGTTTACCACTAAAAGCCGACAATGAGACCCCGTCTGCCTAAGGCGGGATAATTGAGCCACGTCAAGTAAAGTAGGGCCTATCGGGCCGGATGGGAATAGAAAAGCATTAAAAGAGTCCGACTGTAAATAACAAGCCGCAGCCTACTAAGGGTTCATTGGCTTGTGGTCGGCTAGACTCAAAGGCAAAGATTCAGCTATGCCCATTCTCTCCCATTCTACCCTCTTCTGAGCCGATATCCTAATGAACCAAGATCTCCATCCCTTCAAATTTGTGGGCCAGGCTCTAAAACTTTTTCCCCACTCAGAAATATTATATCCTGCAGCCTACAACGGGAGTCTAGGATCTCGTCATTGATAACCGTGTCGGCCGATATGGTACCTATGGGCCCTAGGTAAAATTGGTCCGAGCTTTGAGGAATCGGAATGAATACTGCGAAGGGTCCATTTCACCGATTTCGAAAGAACGGAAGGAAGAAGATGAAGGCCGATGATGCGTGATTCGGGAGCTTGGAAGCGTGAAAATGACCGTGGGGGGGACCCCATATTTATACCGCGATGAAAGAAGGCGAGCGGGCGGGAACAGTTGCTGCATTAAAAACGCACCGAGATTATTACGGCGCCATTTAATGGGAAGTTACCAAGAATTTCCGACGACAAGCCGATTGCAATTTTTGAAAAGTATCAAGTTATCTTTCCAAAAATTGGGGGGCATATGTTTGCGCCAAAATTAGGTACATGGCAAAATGGGTTTGAATCGGATAAAAGCAATTGTATGTGTTTGCATCGAGTCGGCGTGTATTGAAATCATCAGAGACGAAAGGAAGCGTTCAGTATGGAAAGAAATCATCAAACGAATCGGAAAAGGAATCCGTTTCTAAAAAGGAAAGGAAATCAGATAAGAGGCCGATACGGATAAATGCACCATATCCATGTACAACTCGGATCGGCCAGGCGTGTTATAAAAGGAGGTGGGTGTCAAGCGGCAAGTAATCAATCAATCCAACAACACACACATCTACTTTTACAAGCTTTTCTTTTACATTGTTTTAGCCTCATAGATCTCTCTGCAAGTCGACGGAATCAACATAGTTGCGCATCGCCGATTGTTGATTTTAGCCGATTTCACCCAGGTTTGATTTGCTTCGTTTTGTTGCGCATCGCCTTCCCGAAGCCGATTTTACCTTGTATCCGGATCAATCAGAATCGTTGATCTAGTTATCTCCTAATCGGTTCTTGCCGACTAGCGAAAAGCCGATAGATCCTTGTTCATCGGCTTCGATCAAATTACAAATTCTACCTTGTCGATTTCAGGTCAAATCGACTGGCACGCTCTGCAAACCCGGCGTTTGTCTTGTGTGTTCGAGGCTAAGGACCCTGCTTCACGTTTTTAGCGCGAACACCTCCTTTATCTCACTGAACTTATTCACTACATTCATATCATTTGGTTCAGATTGCAAAACCTCCTTTCCTTTTTCATTCTCTTCCAGCACAGCCTGATTCAAACTATTAACTTCCTTAGTATTATGCCTCATGTCATCACCCGAACCTAAACTTCCCTTACCTTCTTGAGGAATCAAATGCTCTTTTAGATCATTCATCTCCTCATCAGACCCAATCATTTCCAACTCTCTAAGCAGATTAAAGCAAACACCACCTTCCATCGCATCATCACCATACAGTTCACTAGCATTTTCCTAAAACATTTGAAACCAATTTCTCCTCCCCTGTTCCTCTAAGACCTGATTGCCCTCAGCAATAACTACAGAGTTGTTTACAACATCATCTATCACCTTTTTCCCTTTAGAATCCAAAGATTTAGTTCCTTCAGAACTAAAGTTTTTGTTATCCAAAGAAGAATTCTGTTTTCTACCAGCAAGGTCAGTATCCATACCATTTCCATTATCATCCATTTTCTGTTGTTCATCATCTAAGTCATCCTGTTCATCATCATTATCATCATCATTATCATCATCATTCTCATTTCCATCAGTTACCTTGCTATTTTCAACCCTTTCTACTAAAATACTAATCCAGAACAGCATCTTTTCAGCCCCCATCAATCTCTGCCGTGGGATTTTAGTGGGATCTCTACAAGCAATTTGGATCCTTACCACTTCATAAAAGCTTTTAAAAAGGCCAGTCCAATCAACATTTAAAAGAAATCCAAAACAGGAAGCTACCTGTTCAAACACCTTCCAATTACACCATTTTGGGGGGATTCCTTTCACTTGAATCCAGACATCATGAAGCTCATCGAAAACATCAGTATCACCCTTCCAAGTTTCTATGTAAATAGTAACCCCTGGTTTATTCAGATTGAAACTAGGTAATAAAGCAAGATCAGTGACACTCTTTTGGGGAGGAAATCTCACCAAATATCTGAAATTTTCCAATTCTCTAATCTGCCAAGGCCATTTAGAATCAAAGATATCAGATAAGTTCTTTTCTAACTCAACCAGGGAGATTTCACCTTGATCAACTGTAAGAATACCACAATTCTTAAATCTGAACTCTGCTGTTCTACTCGATTTAGGCACTTCTAGATAGAAAAAACCGAGACCATTTGCAGCACTACCTAGAACTTTAGCTGGTTGTTGAGGATGAGATCTGACAGGACAAGCATCAACATGATGACCAGGTTCCTCACATATGAAACAAAGTTTCGGACTCTTGCAGTTACCCACTAGATGGCCCGGTTCACCACAATTGTAGCAAATGGATTTCACATAAGCAGCATTTACTCCAGCAGAATCAGCAGAAATGTTACCTTCACTTTTAGCAGATTGACCCGTAGATACCTGTATCACAGCACCACCAGATGTCTGCCCTTGCTGCTTTGTTGACGAGGTGTTCTGTTGATGGCGATTTGGAGGTTGAACACTCGGATAATTCCACTGGTGTTGAAGTCTTCCTCGCTGAAATCGCTGACCCCTGAACGGTGGAGGAGGACGCCAACCACGACCAAAGCCTCCCCCACCACCTCTCCCCCACTGATTCCAATTGCGATCATCCATCTTCAAAATCGAATCAAAGTTAGGGTTCCCTTTACCTCCACCACAAAAATTACTAGTAAAATCCAAAACACGATCAACCGGATGGAGGAGATCTCTCTGCGAACTAGGGCAGCAATCAGAAATAGAAAACTTACCGGATTTGAGCAAATCACTGCGGATCCAGACGGGCACCGCGCGCGCCGTCTGAGCCCTAGGACGATGCGGACGAACACACGGAATGGCCCAGAGTTGGCCAAAAAAATCCTCTAGGGTTTCTTCTCCCACCTCGTCTGCATCTGGGCCATGACAGGTCGAATCACGACTCTGCCCTCCCTCACCCAGCGGATCGGATCGCAAATCCAGTCTACGGCTCTCAACCTCAACAGGTGTCGAAGATCTAGTAGTTGAAGGATTTACCTGAGGGCTTCCTCGGTTGAGATTATCCGGGAGATGTAGAATCCCCAATGTACCCTCCCTTTCTCCCGCTCGAATGAGTCCAGGTAGTGATCTGTGAGTCCGCAACGGGCTGGGCGGGTTCACCACCGTTGTTGGATGTTCATCGACGAGCGACGCCGATGAGGGCGCCATCGGCCTCCGGCGAGCGTAGAACCACCAGACGTCCTCGTCGCCGGCTCGCAGTAGGCGTTGGACGGGTTTGTGTTAACAAAGGCTCGCAGTAGGCGTTGAGCGATTAGATTCAATCCCCGTATCTCACCTTTTCTCCGGTGGAGCTTCGTGTTGATAACGTGTTAGACAACCTCGCTATCGAATAGTTCGGGGTTACCTAATAGATCTAAACTGGAGAACAGAAAGAGATGGAGAGAGACACAAATATGTGGAGAATGGGTCTGCTTTATTATTCTGATTGCATTCATACAATGGGGGGACCCCGGCCTCTTATTTATAAGCTACAGTCAGGGTTTCGGTATGAGTCCACATGGGCCACGATTGGGCTAAGTTTCCTAACAAGAACCATTTCATCCCATTCAATCTCATCTCGTGAACCAAACACATGTAAGACTAGGAATTACTTACAGGGAAAAAAAATCAGGCTTCTCACGGCCCATGGGCTGACGTCGGCTTAGCTGCCACCTGCGCGTGCCGACCTGCCTAGACGTACGGACGCATGCATCACCGCGCGCGCAGATAGATCATGCAAGGGAGGCCCCGTCTGCCGCCTCGCGTCCAACCAGAGCAATTCGTCTCCAAGGCGCGCGCGACGGCCACTTCGCTCGCCTGGACGTCGGAATGGTCGGATCGAGCTGAGCTTAGCAACACGCGCGCGCGGGCAGGAGAAAAAAAATATCCGAGCTCGCTCGCTCGGCAGTGGCACAGCACGCAACGCAAACGCAAGCTAGGCACCCGGGAAGGCGAGGCGAGGACGGGAGGGGACGGGAGGGAGCTGAGCCGAGGCCATGCTCCACCTTCTGCCGCTCTCCTTCTCCTGCCGGCCGTCGCCCCGCTTCGTCGATGGCTGCCCGCCGCCCCAGAGAGTCGGAGCTGGGGTCCGGGGTGGGGTTCTTGGCGGCGGGATCCGGAGGCGGGCGCTCCGGGGGACCGGCGTCCAGCCAGACACCTCCTCTTCCTTATCGTCGTTGCGTGGGGGCGGGGATGCGCGGCACGCCGGAGCGGAACAAGGGGAGGAGGACGACGGCGGGGCGCCGCTCGCGTCGGTGAGGAGGCTGCTGCATACCGGGGCGGCGGGGGTGGGGCAGGAGGAGCTGGGGCGATTCCCCAAGCGCTGGGCCATCGTCTTCCTCTGCTTCTCCGCCTTCCTCCTCTGCAACATGGACCGCGTACGTAGCCTTGCTTCTCCCATTCTCCATAGTTTGAGGTTGGAGTAGGCATGCCATGAACGATCAAGTTAGCTACCACGACAATCTTGGTTTCCCCACAATCCCATTTCCACATGATACTAAGGTGCCCGAACGAACCAATTCCTGATTTCAATCCGCACTTTCTTGCTCAAATTCAACAGTTACAAACGGCATACTGTCAGGATGTGTTAGTGTCAAAGTATTCCTTTTTTTTGAAACAAGAGTGTCAAAGTATTCCTGATGGTTTATATTGCTGCCATTATGCAGGTAAACATGAGCATTGCTATTCTGCCCATGCCCGCGGAGTTTGGCTGGAACCCGCAAACTGTTGCCCTCATTCAGTCCTCTTTCTTCTGGGGCTACCTCCTAACTCAGGTCGGTGTGTAAGAGCGATTAAATGATTGATGCTTGCAGGAAATTTCTATCTAGGGTTCAAGAAAGAGCAGTTTGCTCCCCCATGAGTCTGATCCGTTGTCATCGAGCTCAATCCGTTGTCATTGCAGATAGCAGGAGGAATATGGGCCGATACAGTTGGGGGGAAAACTGTTCTTGGCTTCGGTGTGGTTTGGTGGTCCGTAGCCACAGCCCTTACACCTGTCGCGGCAAAGCTAGGCTTGCCATTTCTCCTTGTTGTGCGTGCTTTCATGGGAATTGGTGAGGTAAGCCTCGCTAATCTAGGTTTATCAATTTATAGCTACGTCTATCGACGTAATCCAAATTTGTACGCTTTTCTTAAGGGCAATAGAATGGTTCCAGGAGTACTAGTGTATACCCCTTGCTCGCGACTATCCTTGTTCCTTGTAAATGACGGTCATGCTTCAGTAGATTTACATGGAGATAATTTTGGCCATGTTTGGTAGAGTTCCAGATCCTAGCTCCACCTCAGAGCTGAAACTTGTACACTGAAATAAAGTGACTTAAGTTTATAATTTTATTCTAAAATATAAACAAGATGACTTACATAAACACTCTAATATACCTACAGCTCCAGCTCCACAAATCTAGTGAAGCTAGAAATACCCAGCTCCACCAATTCCATGGATTTGATGGAGCTGGAGCTCTACCAAACACCCTCTTAATGATGAGGTTGGAAAGTTCACGCTTTCCATATCCTCCAACCATTCGCACAATATTTGAGACTATGTCACCTTTCACCATTTGCATAGTGTTGGGGCTACCTCAGTGCCACACAAAGGGAACATTATTATCGTTGTAAATATTATTTTTCTGTTGTTACAGTAAATAGCGGAATAGCTGAAGATAGGTCAGGAAAATATTTGCATCGAATGTAGAGAACTGGCCAATTGGGAGAAAATGATGAGGGGATTGAGAAGGAGAAGAAAGGTGAAATAAAAGTGAAGATGATGACAACCACAACATTACGGTGTTGTTGCATTGGCTTAGATTGAACTTTTCTTGCTCATGATATTGCCCACCTATGACACCTTTCTTTTCATTGCTTATCCATGCACCTTCTGTAGTTGATGTTCTTTATACACCAGTGTATCCGTATGATAAACATATACATTCTTTCCCCAGGGGGTTGCCATGCCTGCCATGAATAATATTCTTTCGAAATGGGTCCCTGTATCAGAAAGGAGCAGATCATTGTCTCTTGTATATAGTGGAATGTACCTTGGGTCAGTGACAGGACTTGCATTTTCCCCATTGCTGATACATAAGTTTGGTTGGCCATCGGTCTTCTACTCATTTGGGTCTCTTGGGACTGTTTGGTTCACGACATGGGCAAGCAGGGTATTTCTTCCTTCAGTGTTATGATTACTATGTGGCTTTTCTGATTCTCTAGTCATCTCTGATTTTTGTTGCCTTTTTGTTTTTAAAGGCATATAGTTCTCCACTTGAGGATCCTGGAGTTAGTGCTGAAGAAAAAAAGCTCATTACTAGTGAAAGCGCAGCGCGAGAGCCTGTTACAACAATTCCATGGAGAATAATATTGTCGAAACCTCCCGTTTGGGCTCTTATAGTTTCCCATTTGGGTTTTGATAAGTTTCATCTGGATGTTTTCTTTAGCAATCATCATCTAAATTCTGGGTTATTGGATTTGCTTTCAGATCGATGCACACATCCTCTGAATTCGAGATGAGTTAATCCTACGGATGTGTGTTTTGATCGTACGGTTCAAAGTTTGGATGATTTTTAGGACAAAAACATCCAGATGATGCCTATACACTCCCTTCGCATTTTTGCCACAACTGGGGAACTTTCATCTTGCTCACATGGATGCCTATATACTACAATCAGGTATGCTCAGCATCATAGTTTTCCCCTCGAGGATCGTAAACTGCAACCCAATTTTTTATATAAAAGAAACTTACTTTGAAATAGGTTCTGAAATTCAACCTCACGGAATCCGGCCTTTTCTGTGTTCTTCCCTGGCTAACGATGGCAGTTTCTGCAAATGTTGGTGGTTGGATTGCAGACACACTTGTCAGCAGAGGATTATCAGTGACAATCGTTCGTAAGGTAAATTAATCCTTTGCCTTTTTTATTACTTTAGGCTCGCACTACAAGAAAATTGAGATCCAACTTTTATGCAAGTACTGAAGTTTACCCTTTCCACAATTAACCATCAAATTCAAACCAAATATTGGAGAAAGATCTCATCACTGTGCCATTGCAAAGCGTGCTGTCAAGTTGTACAAAGACATAAAAAATAAGTACAGCGTTGATAAGTGAGAACTGACAAGCTAACCTTATTTCATATCCATAATCCGTCCAGTTGAGTAATGCAGTTTCTTTTCTATTGTCCTGTGTACATCCCCCTCTTGCAGATTATGCAATCAATCGGATTCTTAGGGCCGGCATTTTTTCTCACTCAACTGAGCCATATCGATTCACCTGCAATGGCAGTGTTGTGCATGGCTTGTAGCCAGGTAATTTGTCCATCTGGCTTCCTGTTGATTGCCATTTTTTTCGGTGAAAGAACACCAAATGACCATTTCATGGGTTGTTCTGGTATTTGAAGCACAATGTATTTTCCTTATTAAAAAAAAAACAATGTGTCTTCTTTGGATCACAGGGAACTGATGCATTCTCACAGTCTGGTCTATACTCAAATCATCAAGATATCGGTCCTCGATACGCTGTAATCATTTTTCTCTATAGCACAAGCTTTCATCAGATGGCAGTCTTAAGGGTTCTGTTACTATTGTGTGTTAAAGTTCTGAAACATACAGAGTTTTAAGTCAACTCATATGGTGCTAAATGGTGATTCCCTTCTCCTGTCTTGCAGGGTGTACTGCTTGGTCTTTCTAACACAGCTGGCGTTTTAGCTGGTGTATTTGGCACAGCAGCAACAGGATACATCTTGCAGCATGGTATGGCATAATCCTATTCTCTTACATAACATAGCATATTGTATTGCCAATTTACATGATACTAGTAAGGTTCCCGTGCCTTGCAACGGATGACCAACAGATTGATACACGCCATGAAAAGTGATCCAAAATTGTATAAACAAACGGATGACCAACAGATTGCTCATGAGGTAATCAATGTAGAGGCAGTAGTGGTATTTAGTTTTCATACTTACCCCTAATTATGTAGGGCTAATAACTCATGAGCTTAAATTTGGAGTCTCCTCATCACCAGCGCTAATTACTCATTGGCCAAGTACTGCATGCGCTAATTACTGCATTGGCCAAGTACTGCATGCTCACCAGCGCTAATTACTTGAGGTAATTAATGCACTGCATGCTTTTCTATGCGCAAGGAATAAATTCGAGGAAGGATCCAGCTCATAATTTCAGCCGTTGGATCTCCCTTGTTGGATGGTGTAGATTTAGTGTATCAGCCTGCTAACTCGTACTTTTAATATTAGTATAGAAATGTCACCCCCCTTAAAATTTCAGGTTCTTGGGATGACGTCTTCAAATTGTCCGTAGTACTTTATCTGGTTGGAACTTTGGTATGGAACCTATTTTCAACGGGCGAGAAAATTATTGATTGATGTGCGTATATAGCCTGCTTACCGTTCAAGATGACAAATGCATCTCGGTCGATAACTTATCCCTACTGGTAGATGCAGTCCTGGACACATTCGATTTTGCAACTCAAAACTCTTGGAAGATGCAAACAACAGATTGTAAATTCTACTACGTGGCTTATATATGCTGCACATGCAATTCTGCAACACAAGCAAGTATCAAACATTCAGAATCTACAAAGTTAAGGATCTTACTCCGTCGTGTACCTTGCTAAGAAAACATCACTGGCCATTTGCAAATGAAGCATGAATATGTTGAGCAATGAGCAGCGGCCGGTATTTTGGGACTGAATATTGTGTAAGTATAGGTATCATGTACAGGTTAGCAGAAGAATTCGATATTCATCATAGCATTTTTTACTTGTCACTCTTTTTTTCCTTGAATTGCTCAAATCTTTAACAGCTCAATGTAGTTTAAAAGTTTAGTTGAAATTTGGGAAGGAGCAATCATGAATGCGCTCAACATTTCATGAGTATTTACCAGCTTAGTTCTTACTAGAGCAAACTTTGATCAATTCTTCTTTGTATCATTGGTGTTTCTCATAGAGGGAGTATATGATCCTCGTGTAGTTATATTAGTCCATAGATGAATGAAGCGCATCAAAGAGTGTTGAGTTCGAGTGTGATACGAATTTGTTTCCTACTCAATGAAGTTCTACTTCTACATCGAGAGTTCTTTATGTACACTTTTAAAGATGTACCTTAGTCCATAAAATAGAGCAAAGTAAGAAGAAGAGAAAAGAGTCTCAATGAACATCTCTTTATATAGTGGTATTTGCCTTCGTGTTTCTGAGTTTTTTTCGAATGAGTTTTTCACATAAAATTCCTATCTCTTGTTCCTACTTTTTAGTGCATTATTTGCAACAAGTGGTATTAGAGCTTCGGGTTCAAGATGAAAACACCACTACCGGGAGGAGGCTCGGGGGTGGCCATCCGCCCGGTATCATTACGACAATCAAGGTTAGTCATCGTGTGGCATCGTTGTGGCCATTGCACGACGTCTACATAGCATCTACGTCGACAATTTCTAGCGATTTTGTTGCAAGCCATCATCTATTATTGCTATGTACGCAACCTCAACTTGACGATTTCTACTCGTCTTGACTCCACTCTACGACTCAACTCCATATTGAGCGTTGATCATCGTTCTATCCCGATAACTATTCCAACACCAATTTCGTTAGCACTATCGCCGGCGCCATCCCCTAGGCGCAGTCCTATAACATTCTGTTGACAATATTTTGCCACAGTTGATCGTCGTATTGCTTTTGTTGGAGGTGGATTATATGGCAGTCCAGTCCGTTATGCTTATTATTGGTGCCATCTATGCGGAATTAATCATTAGCGATTTCTTCAACGATTTGTCATCTCCTACGGGTTACTACGGTAAGAGCCGCACATATAGATTCTAAGGTGGAGTTGCAGGCTTTCAACACAGTTAATTAATTTAGGTTATGCTTGATCGAGGAGGCTTAAAAAAAACAATGTCAGTTGTGGGGACAAATTAATTTGGTTTTTTATTCACCGTTTGAATATGTTGCAATTTGAATCGCTTGCACGACCATTACGGAGGCTATGGCAACATTCAATTTCAGAAGTTTGATGACACTTTGATGGTAGCTAGCATTATACTCCCTTGATCTTTGCTGTTTGAAAGTGAAGGTTGCTTCACTTTCAGTTTGAGATGAAGGATTGAAGTGCAAGGTTTGGTTTTGCTTGGATACTACAACATTTGCTAATAGTTACAGCTCGATATGAGGGGTCTACTATAGTTTATACTTTATTAGCAACACGAAAGTTCTTTTTATCCTGACAGTTTTACAGGAGTAGTTTCAACCATATCATGGAATTTAATTACCTTTGAAGTCGGTAATTTGAAGTACATGATAGCCACATGTGCAAGTTGCTCTCTAATGGGCGTTGTTTGCTGATATTTGTGTTCTAGGTGGAGCACAGCAGATTCCATAAGATGCATTATTTTCTATCTATGTGGCATCATAGGTGATATTTTGGTTTATACCATTTGATGATTGAGCATTTGGTTTATAAGGTTAGTTGCACAAACTCAGTCTTCCATAGGGTTATGAGCTGTTGAAGACCTAGATTTGTTTTGTGAGAAGCGTTCGATAGGCTTTATTGATAACTGTGTGTTTCAACCTGCTGGTTGTTTGCTTAGTTGATAGGCTTTATTGATAACTCAGTCTTCAATAGGCTTTATTGATAACTGTGTGTTTCGACTTGCTGGTTGTTTGCTTAATTTTATTTCGTGAGAAGCATTCGAATAAGACTATTCCAATCTTGATCATTGAGACTACTCCTTTTGGACTTTTGGTGCACAAGGTGTTTGTGTTGATCTATTTCGATGAGATTTGTGTTTTATTTTGGCTATAGGAGGAATTTATCTCAAGGTAGAGATTGTTGAGTTTGAGTGTGATACAAATTTGTTTACTACTCTAACTCGGAGTTCTACTCCTACACTGAGTCTTTCATATACCTCTTTAAATATGCACCTATAGTCCATAGGATAGAAAAAGACAAGAAGAAGAAACATAGTTTTATCGTAAACATCTTCTGATACAGTGATATGTCTTTTTCATGGTGCAATTGATCGTTTGCCGCTTTATGTGTCTCACTGACATGTGACCCTAAGATCCGCATGTTGGAGAGACATTATAGGATAAATGATCAACGGCACATGTAAGTGAGGACAAATCATCGATTGATCCAATAAATAGAGGAACCATACACTACACGAGATTATCAGTTCGGAGGGCCACAGCCCTGCGATAAATATACCCCACCATATGAGCCCTAGGAACGGAGCCCAGCCGCCCCAACCACCTGTCGCCGATCCTTTTGCCAAAAGCTCCCCCGGTTTTTTGAAATTACGTTCAGGTCCCTGTGCGATTTTATGTGAGAGGAAGAAATTTTTGCCGGTTCGCATTTAGGTCCCTGGTTTTGCGTTTTACATAGAGGCCCTCCCATTAGTTCGAATCACGAGCGAGCCCTTTTCTAATTATTCGAAATAGCGAACAGGTCCAAAATTATAACAAATAGGTCCCCGCGGTTTACATTCGGGTCCTTTCTCCGTTTTACCTGAAAAAAATATTTTCGTGATCCGTTTTTCCTTCAGAGCATGCGAAAAATATTTTCGTTGGTCGTTTTCCCAAAAAAAAGGAAACCGTTTTCTTTCTCCGTTTTGCCCGGAAAAAATGTTTTCGTGATCCGTTTTCCGTTTTACTCGAAAAAAATATTTTTGTGGTCCGTTTTTCCTCCAGAGCATGCGAAAAATATTTTCGTTGGTCGTTTTCGCAAAAAAAAAAAAAGGAAACCGTTTTCTTTCTCCGTTTTGCCCGGAAAAAATGTTTTCGTGATCCGTTTTCTTCCAGAGCATAGGAAAAATGTTTTCGTTGACCGTTTTTCCAAAAAAAAAAATGGACATTTCCTTTCTCCGTTTTACCCGGGAAAAATGTTTTCGTGATCCGTTTTTTCTCCAAAGCATGGAATTTTTTTTTCCGTTGGCTGTTTTCTCGAAAAAATCTCCAAAGCATGGACCTTTCACCGTTTTACCCGGGAAAAATGTTTTCGTGATCCGTTTTTTCTCCAAAGCATGGAAAAAATATTTCCGTTGGCCGTTTTCCCGAAAAAAAAGGAAATTCGTTTTTCGTCCGTCGTTTCTACATTTTTTCCCCGCTTGCATATTCCTGCCTTTTTCGGAGATAAAAAATTGGATCAAATTTCTTGCGGCGCGGCGGAGCGCGCAAATCTGCCTAGTATTATCTACACTGCAAGAATTGAGCTTCAGCCCAGGCTTTACTTGCAGGCACTCGTACAAGCAACCAGGCTTATATTTTTATCAGGTACCCTGATAATGTTAATCCGCTATTCATCTATATATCGAAAGGGAATCACTTGGTCCTTTCAGCAGTTCAGGAACAAGAAAGTGTCACAGGCTTCAGCTGTCTCAATTAATCAACAGCCGTCATGCAAGCAAGGAGCACTCTCAATGAATAAATAAGAAACAATTGCCCTATGCATATCATTTGTTGTGTCGCTTAATTATCATTCAGCACAATACTGAAAGCAAGTCGATGATAACTGTAGATCTAAACCAAATACTGCAGCATGAAAGCAAATCGATAATTACTGTAGATCTAAGCCAAATACCGTTGCACGAAAGCAAATCTATGATAACTGTAGATCTAAGCTAAATACCACAACACAAATGAAACTCTTAGAAGGGGATTTTTTTTTTTTTTCAAATTCCCGAAGATACATCCCCAATAAATAAAAAATAATGATAGCACTATACAAATTATTTGTTGCCTTGCTTAATTCTTATTCGGTATAATACTGAAAAGTGAAAACAAACTGATACTAACTGTACATCCAAGCCAAATACCACTGCGAATGAAACTAGCTCTTAGAGGGGGATTTTTTTTTTCACTCTCCAGGGGATAACAATAGTTATAACTTATAAGTAGATGACTCTTTTTATCTGACAATTAGGAATATGAGTAACATAACAACCAAAGCAGTGTTGCTACAAAAGAGCAGGAACTCTCAAATCAGACAAAACCTCAGTTGTGATTCCTAAGTTACCAATTTTATAACTTGTTTGGGCTGATGGAATAGCATGGCTAATGGTCCATATCTTCTCATAGATGCAGAACATCAGATGCAGAAACACACAGAGCAAGTCAACAACACTGCACTACATAAGTCAATTGATAACCAGCCTGTAGATCATACTTGCTCAAGGGTAAGCACTCAAAAGGTCCGTTAGTTCGAATTGTGCCACAAAGATCATTGTTTGAGACATCTCTGGAAGAATGCATACACAAGATCAAAAATTGTCATTAATATGTACAGAAAAGCATATAATTCAGTAAATGCAGTAGTAGAAGCTGAACACTTACATCACTTTGAGATTAGAGATTTTTGTCAGTTCCCTAGGAATTGGACCACTCAGCCGATTATCATTAAGTCGTCTACAGAAACATAAAAAAGGTGAAAAAATATATGAGTTAATTAACATAATGTAGAATACCATAGCATGCAGAAAATACTAAAAAAATGTGACGCTTGCATATGTATTCGTGGCGAAAATAGTGCAGATAAGGCTCTTCAGACATGGTGACATTAGAACTAAAGGGTAAGTACTCACAAGAATACTAAGGATATCAACTTGCCAAGTTCTTTTGGTATGGTCCCTGTTAAGTTATTGTTATACAAGTCCAAGCTAATAAGGCTCTTCAGACTTCCAAGCTCGGCTGGGATGGTTCCCTTGATATATTTTTGTAGAGCTCTCTGCAATGATTTTTCAGGAAGATGTTACAGCATTAACATCAATCTAAGTTCAAATCACACTAAAATGCCGTTGGAATTTCAAATGATGATCAATGTAGTTTTTGAGATTATTAGAAGACTAAAGCGTATCTTATATAACAAAATGACACTAAATGTGATTACTGACTAAGCAAAACAGAACATTCCGGAATAGAAAGAGCATCAATATGTAGTGAGACTCACAGATATTGTAGATGCTCAAGGTGTCTCAGTTCAGGAACAAGATGGCCTGACAAATTTGAGTTACCCAAATCCCTGCAAGATATACAATAGTGCGAAAGTATCAGATGTTATGACACATCTGGAAAGAAACAGAGTATGGCAAGTGACAGGCTGTTGCTTTGTTTATTCTATAGAGAAAAAAGTGTTACGTGAACACCTGTGTCCAAAAAAATTTGCCGAATCAGACACCTCGAATCTGAGTCAGATTCCGACACCCGTGTTCGATTTCAAGTAGCATTTCCTGTGCCCAATTTTTTTTGTTGCCGAATCGGACACCTGAATCGGAGTCAGATTCCGACTCCCGTGTCTGTGTCCAAGTAACACCGGAAAAAATAACTAATTAAGTGGCACAAGCGGTCATCGCAAAACAAGCCAAAGGAATGCATGCACATTTTGCTATAAACAAATGGTGTCATCGTGAAAGTTTCATTGAAAGAAACCGTTTCCATGAAGCCATTGCTTGCTTTCAGCAACCAAAAAGAAATGATAGCCACCTTACCTTTCAAGCTGACTGTGTAACAGACTCCAAATCTATGTGGGTGACAAAAGTGATATGCCACAGACACGCTAAGAAAACCAAGCACAAGTAAAGCTGCTTGCATCAACACAACCCTACAAAAGTACGATTACACGATTAACATGCAAGTGATTCTCAAGCTACAGCTGACCACTAAAAGCTATACACCTGGTTAAGGTTTGCAGGCATGCTGCAGTCACAAGCTAACAATTGTGGAGCTCGTCCATATTCCTCCCAAAATTGGTGTGCAATACTCATATACGATGCCGCATCTGAATTACACCCATATTTTTTGTTTCGTAAATATTGTAAGATGGTTACACAGGGCGCCTGTAAAATTTGCAAATCTAGCCGAAAGCTTCAGGATATCATCATTTCATCAGCGCTGCGCCGATCCCCTAACTGCCAAGAAACCACGACAACTGCATGAACTACCCTATCCATTAATTCCACTAACTGTCCCACGAATCAATAAATCGCCCGCACAAGTATTCTTGCAGTATACTAGCACAAGCTCGCGATATTACAAATCACGAGAGAAATTAAACACACAAAAGAACGAGTATGTGGGGGTGGAGAAATGGAACCGAGAAGAGCCGAGCCGACGTACACGCAGGTGACGCGGTTGTCGCGGTTGCAGGTAACGTGGAACCAGGTGCAGGGGCTGACGAGGGTGGGGTCCCAGCTCTGCAGCACGCCCCGGGGGTCCGTGTCACACCCCTTGGCCACTGATCAAGTCAGGACGTGAGGATTGGAACCAGCAAGAAGAACGAAGAGCAAAACGGAAGAACAAGCGAAGGGGAAAGACAGTCGTGAAGAACAAGAAAGAAGAAGAAGACAGGGAGATACAGATAGAGACAGAGGAAAGTAGTTTCAATTCATTTCTTTTCTCCCCTTGTTCGGTACCCCAGTCTGTCCTTTTATACACAATCTCCTCATACTGCCATGTGGGTACACTTGTTCTTGATGAAGCTGATCGCCTACTGGATATGGGATTCAGAAGAGACATTGAGAACATAATTGCTTCCATTCCTAGAGAACGACAGACACTGCTATTTTCTGCTATTGTTCCAGAAGAGGTTAGCCAGATGTACATGGTCCTGCACTTCGCTATATTATATGATGTTTTGAACAAGCATGTTGCAGAAGATCCAGAATACAAAGTGATTATATCCTGTACTACCGCAATGGTCACAAAACTTGTTGCTGAAGTTCTCTCCCAACTGAGACTGAATATACGAGAAATTAATTCCAGAAAGTTACAATCTGCAAGAACTAAGATTGGGATTCCTGCTGATAGAGAACAGTATATACATAGACTTGGTAGGACTGGACGGAAAGGCAAGGAAGGGCAAGGCCTCTTACTGTTGGCTCCCTGGGAAAGGCACTTTCTTAGTAGTGTTAAGGATTTGTCAATATCAGATGCTTATGGTAATTTTGCCTTAGAACTTGTGACTATGGGGCATACATCCATGCTAAAAACTTCAGAGCTACCTGATCATTGGTGTGGAGTTTCTGATCTCGGTGATGCACTTGCAGCAAAGCGGGCTATCATGTGCAATGGGACAGTAGGCTCTCAAGGAATTGTGCTTGGGTACCATGTGCAATGGGACCCCGGAATTATGTAAATTCAATGTCAGATTATGCTTTTGCTTGGGGACAAGCAAATTTTCCGAGGGGGCGGTAATGTAACGGAGGGTTGGACCCACATGGCAGTATGAGGAGATTGTGTATAAAAGGACAGACTGGGGTACCGAACAAGGGGAGAAAAGAAATGAATTGAAACTACTTTCCTCTGTCTCTATCTGTATCTCCCTGTCTTCTTCTTCTTTCTTGTTCTTCACGACTGTCTTTCCCCTTCGCTTGTTCTTCCGTTTTGCTCTTCGTTCTTCTTGCTGGTTCCAATCCTCACGTCCTGACTTGATCAGTGGCCAAGGGGTGTGACAGTCCGCGAGCGCACGTCGCCCTCCGAGTTGGACGCCGACGCCACCGCCACCGCGACCACCAGCGCCGCCGCCGATATCCAGGCCATCGAGCTAGCTAGGGTTTGAGCTCGGAGCGGGAGGAGGAGGCGAAGAGAGGGAGATGCGTAAAGGAGAGAGAAAATAGCGGAGCGGGGAGCCGGGGACGGGGAGTGAGGTGTCGGTTTTTTTGGGGGAGTTCAACCTCGGAAGTGAAGCGGGTAAGCATTCCTTTTCGGTCGGATCTTCTGCGGCGTACAGGCAGCTGGTGGTGGCTCATTGAAAATGGAAAACAAAAGACAAATATAGACTTCTAGACTAAGACCATCTCCAACCGTGTCCCTTCCCCTCTCATTTTCCCTTCGCGAAGGGATTCCTATTCCCTTCAGCGCTCCAACGGATTCCCTTCAGCATTCCCTTCGTGAAGGGATTCTCTCCCATTCTCTCTAGCAATGGATTCTCTCTCCTTTCCCTATATAATTCCCTTAAAAGGGAATCTGTTGGAGATGAGGGCAAATAAAGGGAATGGGAATGAGGAAGGGAACAGGGAAGGGAATGAAATGAAGGGAATATGGTTGGAGATGGTCTAAGAGCTCGTTTGATAGGACTCGACTCCCGGATTCTCATCTGAGGAGTCCGAGCTCTACCTAATGACGGCAGCTCTGAATCACTGAGGAGCGATTCTTGATTTTGCACTAGGCGTGAGAAGCATGTTCCCCAGTCCCAGTAAGAATCCTGTCCCCGCCTCCATTGGCCAAGCCAGAGGCGAGCATCATGGCCCCTTTGCTCGGCCCCGCCCTCATCGTGCCGCCGTCGCTCGGTCCGACCCCGTCCCCGCCCGACCTTCGCACCGTCATCCCCGCCTCCACCTCATCGTGCCGCCGCCGCTCGGCCTGACCGCATCCCCGCCTCGACCCCTTCGCCGCCTTGAGCACCACCATCGCTCACCCGTCTGCCGCCTCGAGCGCCCCGACAAGCCAGCTGCATTCAGATCTTCCCAAGGTATGGAGCGCCGCCTGGAGGTATGGCCTAATTTGGAGCTAGCTGTTAGCCGAACACTTCTCTAAATTGCTCTTGATCCTTCGGAGCATCAGAATTAGGATGAGTCAAAGAAGAGTTAGAGAGGAGTAGGAGATAGAGTTCTACCGAATGGGATCTAAGAATGTTGTGCATTCTAAGAAAATGGTGCGGCAAATAAAGATTGTGGAAGAATTTTTTTTTTTTACAAGGTTAAGGCTTTCTTTAATGCTTTGATGTTTCAAGCGCATGAAGTACAGTAGGTATACCCACGCGCTTCGCTGCATCAGGTGAAATTTGATAGAGTGTTCGTATGGTAAGAACAAATGCCACGGTGGATGTCATTTTTCGTTTGGGAAAACATAAGAAAATGGAAGGAAAATCGAAATTAGCACGACTTTATAATTTGCGGGGTCTTTTCGCAGGAATTGTGACTATGAAGAAGGTATCGGGAAATGTATGAGCTTTTTCGCAAGAACGGGATGCAATTTTCTGTAACAACAAAGTTTTTTTTTGCATAAGGCCAGACGTAAGAAAATATATGGAAAACCAAAATAATCACGATTTTAGAATTCGTTGAGGCCTTTTCGCGGAGACGACAAATAAGAACAAGATATCGGATGATTTTTTCGCAAAAGCGGGGATGCAATTTTTGAGAACCACGGGTCTTTTTTGCAAAAGGGATTTGCCTGGGTCCGGACGCATTTTTCCGGAACCGTGAGAATTTGTTTGTAAAAGGGCTCATCCAAACTCAAGTGCGAATTTGCAGAACCACGAGGGTATTTCTGCAAAAGAGCCAATAGAAGGGTCTCACCATAATTTCAGAATTCGTGGGGGCATTTCCATAAACTGATGATATAGAGGGTTGGCCTTGCGGGCATCTCTTCCAGCGTAAGAGATAAGATATCCCGTGGAATCGAAGACTCACTGGTTGAAGTTGTTGGCACTTAGGAGGAGATTTTACTTATCTAAGTCTAAGTGGTAGTAGCATCGGTGCAAACAATGAATCTCACAAATCTTTTAAGTGGCAACGGGTTAGAGTAGTGAAAGTGTTTGTAGGCCAATCTAAGAGATGATGTAGTGAAGTGTAAAGATTATTAGGCTGAAAGTGAGCATATTCTTTCACAAGTCCACCTTACGAAGCCTTCACTATAGTTTCATGCATAATCCTCAAATCTTTTGATCTACATACCTATCATCAACTATTGCCTTAGTGTTCACATCAAACACTTGTTATTGCCATCACCCTATATGGTACCAATGCGAATGTCTCGACATCCTCAATTATCGTTATTTTGAACATCTCTCCAATTTCAAAAGCTAGTGACCACCTCGCCACCATCCTTATAGGCACCAACATTAGCTCTTCACTATCACCACCACCACTTTCTCTCAACTTTACCAATGTCTCTCGTTCCTAATTCCTCATTTCACCAACCAACCATTGATTGTCTCAACATTGTTGTCATTTCATTGCCTTGCAAGCATGACCTACCTATTGGAACATAAAATCGAGGGGGGGGGGGGGGGGTAGGTGAATACATGATAGGATGTTATGCATCACTTTATTTTTATCCTTGCAAAGGTTTTGGATTTCATTTTTAAACACACATTTTACTCACCTAGCCAATGGTAGTTTCTAACATGGTTAGAACCCCCCCCAACCCCCACTAAAATGTTTAAGATATTAACAGCAACAAGCGACCAAGAACATGCTTTTGCCCACAATTTATTTTCTTTTAAAAGTTTCATTTGGTACATATTCATCATTGCCATATATTTGTTTCTTATGTAGTGAATATGCATGCCACAATAGAAAAAAACCGTGCATGGCAATTCCTTCATTATAAGTTTATAACTGGGAAGTACAAACTAGGCTTACATCGTAACTATTGAAAAAAAACTCCACAATAATTCTTTCACGTGTTGTTTTACAATGATGTACAATCACATAACTTGCTTAGAAGAAATATCATGTGGGAGTATGGGAATACATAAGATAGACATGGAGGGATAGGGCTTAGGGGTATGTACTTTGTCACCAAACATATCCCCGTCCTGCCCATGCTAGCTCTAACTGGAGTTGGGCCACACGGCACGGCCCAACGGGCTTTGGACTGTGACATGCCATGCTTGCCCGGCATGGCTACTTCATCGTGTCATACTGATCCGATGCCTCCAGCAAGGTCCGTCTAGGTACGGCCTAGGGCACGTTTTGTCTGCTCAGGCCTTGTCCCATTGAACATGTGGAGTCGTGGATACCATCGTCGTCGGTCTATCGCTGTGGATGGCATCAAGGACAAGGAACAAGCATCTACCACCGCGCGAGGATCCGGTACACACAATTATTTAAAAAAAAGAACTAAATTTTATTTATTCATTGTGTACAAATACAGAGTTACTACCTTAAAAACCTTATGCCCCATAGTGAGGTTACCCTCGTAAGGAAACGAGTATAATAACAACATGTTTATATACTAGCTACTCTCTAATGTCCAGATTGTTCATGCGTACTAGGTCAGTAGGGAGGAAGCATGGGTGGAGGAGGGGGAGAGAGAGAGAGAGAGAGAGAGAGAGAGAGAGAGAGAGAGAGAGGAGAAGACGGAGGTGCGGGGAGATGGCAACTGCATCGGATGGGTCATGGGAAGAGGTGAAGGGGAGAGATATTATTTAATGATGGTCTAGGCCGCTAGGGTAAGGTAGTTGATGATGAACTGGCTGTAGATAGTTGATTATTCATGTTACCCGGCCCTGAAGACAACCGTGCTTTGGGCCGTGCTGGACCGGCCATACCAAAGACCAGCCCAAAAGATATAGCCCATTGCCCAGGTCTATCTCTAACATGGAAGAACAACCGCATACCCACAATAAAAAAGAAAATGTTAACTGAAGAAAGTTAAATAATATTATAGAAATATTTAAAATATTAAACTACTCTCTCTTAGATATATTGCCCCCTCCACTACGTATTTTAATATATAGTCAAATACAAAAAAACAACTTAGTAATATGTACATCTTGTTTTGCTCTCTCTCTCTTAATTTGGCAGAACCCATGGTGAAAAAAACGTGAATCGTCGCTGCTCCTCATCTGTGCTAAACCAGACAAAAAGCTAGAAATCATATGCATTAATGCATCAACAACGATTTTTTGGGTGAAAATATGAGGTGATACCACCATGAGAGTTAAATTTTAACAATAAACTTATAAAATTTAATTTTTTTGTTTGTTTGAATGAGGGGGTGGTCAGGGTTCACAAAACCGACGAAAATCGCTCGAAAACCGCGGTTCGAAATCCTAAACCGGTCGGTAAACCGGTTCAATTAAAAAAATAATTCAAAAAATTTGAAAAAATTTATGCGATGTAAACCGATCGAAAACCGGTTAAAACTGAGCGATTTTTCGAAAAAAACGACGAAAACCGCTCAAAAAACCGATCGCCCAAAATGTTCAACTCGTCCATCGGTTTTTCGAGCAAACCGATCGGTTTTCGAGAAAACCGATGGGTTTTCGAGAAAACCGAATGGTTTTCTTTTTAAATTTTTTTTGTTTTGAATGTTTTTTGTTCAAATGCTCAGTTTTGAAACTCTTCGGTTTCTAACGATTTTCCAGCGATTTTTGGCTCGATATTTTCGAATTTCCAATTTCGGTTTTCCATCGGTTTTTTCGGTTTCGGTTTGGTTAACCCTGGGGGTGGTCTCCTCGTGCCACACCCAGGGAACAAACTTGCGCAAGTTGTTTAGTTCTCCTTCGTGTCTCCCGCCAAAACGTATTTCAGACCTCGAGTTTAAATCTAAGGCACCGTTTGGCAACTTGGAACCGAGGTGTTTCTACTAGAATCTGGGAGAAATCTAGCCAAACGGGCTAAAACTCGGAACGTTTCTCC
The DNA here is from genome assembly GCA_036346355.1 of Rhipidocladum racemiflorum. Classification (NCBI taxonomy): domain Eukaryota; kingdom Viridiplantae; phylum Streptophyta; class Magnoliopsida; order Poales; family Poaceae; genus Rhipidocladum; species Rhipidocladum racemiflorum. The sequence continues at coordinate 35,023,441 of CM070569.1, read as the reverse complement.
TCGAAACGTTTCTTCTTTTTCCATACCGGGGTTGAATCGCCCTCAACCCCGTTTCTACTAGAATCTGGAACCGTACCAAACGGTTTGCAGAAAGTGATTCTGATTCTACCTGAAACGTTTCTACTAAGGCCCCGTTTGGCAACTTGGAACCGAACTGTTTCTATTAGAATCTGGGAGAAACCTAGCCAAACGGACTAAAACTCAGAACGATTCTCCTCGAAATGTTTCTTCTTTTTCCACGCCATGGTTGAATCACTTTCAACCCCGTTTCACTAGTTTCTACTAGAATCTGGAACCGTACCAAACGGTTTGCAAAAAGTGATTATGATTCTACTGAAATGTTTCTACCTAGAATTTGGAACCGTTTCCGTTTCTACTAGGATCTGGAACCGTACCAAACGGGGCCTAAGAATCTGGAACCGTTTCCGTTTCTACTAGAATCTGGAACTGTACCAAACGGGGCCTAAATTTTAACAATACATTGGTTAGCGAGCCTATCCCATCCTGATTAGCTTCCGAATATCAAGCAACCAACCCAGATTTGATTTTATTTTGAAACGTGATTTAGGGCCTATTTAAAACGTTAAAATTTCACAGAAATTTCGCAAGAAATCCACAAAAATCGGTTTATTTTCATCAGGAACACAAAAATCTTAGGATCTGTTTGGTTACCTGTACCGAATGGCACATGTATGAGACGGTTCAAGAAAAAAAATTATTCATACGTTTGGTTGTTTGAATGTAACCATCTTATTATAGACCAAGTGATACAAATTTAAAAAATATTTCTGCTAAATACCGAATCATTTCATTCATCTAAAATAATAGAATCAAATGACACAACTATCCGATCCTGTTAATCATATCAAGTACCCTTTACTCACCAAGTAGAGTATTTTTTTTAGTTAGTCTAGAGTCTATGTAGCAATGGCGTGATGAGTCGGGCACCTGCGGCCCAGTTGCCCGTGTCGGTCTCCAATATGTTTCCTTTGTGCTCATGTAAAAAAATAGAAAGAAAAAAAAATCTAGGGTTTGTTCCGTTCCATTTCCGGGGTGGGGAGCCCACCGCCCCCAGACTCCCGTGCCCTCCGCATCATCCCCTCCCCTTCCTCACTCCCTCCTCCTCATCCGCGGCAGGCGGCGGCGGCGGCGACGGCGGGGACTACGGGTGGCAGGCAACTGCACCCGCCAGCAGGTCGGCGGCCTCCTTGTGTGCGGGCCATAAGCGGCGGCAGCTCGGGGAGCTCGCGGCGTAGGAGGCAGTCCGGTACACCGTGGCTGCGCCGCAAGGTAAGGCCACTCCGCCTGGTCCGAGGTGATTCGAGGCCCCTCGTATTGCTCACCTGTTGCGTTGCGCCATGAGTTTCAGTGCCAGTTTGCACCGAGCTTGCACCAGGCATGTTTTCGTTTGTAAGCTCTAGGTTGCGCTTGCCGCAGTCAGTTCTTTCCTCGGCTCAGCTCTAGCTCGGTGCTAGCTTGCAAGGAGAGAAGGTTTATGCTTGCTAGGCTAATAGGTGATGCGAGCTCGACATGATCGGAAAATGATAAATAAACCTTGTGGTATCCATGGATGTCAAAGCAGCTTGCTTTTGGTATTCCTCCATTTTCTTTGGTACTGTATTTTTCTCCCTGCCTCCCCAAAACAGGGCACTGCCTCATGGTTTGGTTTTCTTTTCTTTTCTTTTTTCCTTTCCTTTCCAGTTCAAAGTCCTAGCAGTTAAGTTTGCCGCATCCTCTAGCTCTTCCATGTTTACTTCTGTATGACTGTATCCAAGGAGTCGGTCCTCTAGAAATGCTGACATGATAACTGTATTCCCCTCAAAAATAAGAATGATATGTACGCAAAGTGCTCTTTTGTTGTTACTGTTGTTTGGAGTATTTCAATCCTGCGGTCTAACAGGATCTATGGTTGATTTGTTCCTTTGAGAAAGCGTTAAAACCAGTTATTTAAATAGCGGGCTATAGCGGTTTTTGCCCCTAGAACGCTAAGCTATAGCTCCACTGACCGCTGTTACAGCTACGGCCGGCCGCTATACATTTGGAGGGTGTTTAGGAGGTAGAAGTATGATCCTTTTGGTTTCAAGCTCATGACTCATATAAATATTAACATTTTCTATAAGACTAGCTCAATGCCCGTGCTTTGGTACAGATAAATGAATTAGAGCCGATATGTGCATTATTCAGCGTATTACAACAGTGAAAAGGTTTTATTTCATACAACAATCGCAACGCCAATTATGCAACTGTGAAAGCTTAATTCATACAGATCTTCTAGAGATAAAATTACCACCTAATCTCGAAAAAAGTCTAGCCTTTTCTATAGATCACAAGCTGCACCATGCAAGACTCACATGCTCACGCATACAAATTTGCAACCTACAAAAAATTTTCTTTCAAGGGAGACAAACCAACCAAGACATAAGACAAGTCATTATACCAGAGTCCCACGGAAGAATAGCAACCAAATTGTTATGCTCGGCTGCTATTCTCATGATTGGAATATCTGACGGTTCAAGCGACAGAGAATATGACACTGGGAACTTCAGATCTGGTTGTCAATGTATAGTTTTTGTGCTTCAGCGCTGGGAGCCTAGGACTGCCTTAAATGACAGCACTTGGTATCCATCTCCAATTTCCTTTATGTGGATGTGAAGTGGAAGCAGAGAATAGGCTTTAATTTACAGAATTACAAGCAGATGGGCAACAAAATGGCAAACTTCACAGGAAATGCAAGCTGTTTATACTAAAGAAAATTTAGCCTGTTCCTTCTAAAAAATGCATTGTATGCAGTTTGATCAGCTAATATCTAGCAATCTACAAATTATACATGAACCTGAGTACCTGACAGAACATTTGGCTTTTACTTAACACTAATATATTTTAAGAGCAGTGTTATACATAGTAGAACTAAAACATAGTGGGCCATAGGCCCTTATACATAGTAGAACTAAACATACTTGGCCATTGGCTTGTATATGACTTAAAGTATTTTTTTTTTTCAGCATTGTACAAAACCCAACAAAACTGAAACATATACACTGATAGACACATCGAACAGAAAATGATCATTAAACATTTAAATGCACTTCAGAAGGCAAACAAAATATCCAGGGAATAAAGATGGAATTACATGCATGTAATGAGCCGGAACACAACCGAATAAATTGAAGCTGGACTCAATACTTGACCAACAATAGAGCCTAAGTACACACCAAAAAATTCTAAATAGAAAAATTATAATATTTGTGGAGTTATACGTATGATCAGCAACTCTTTTATCCTACAAAAGTATGAAAAATTGATTGGACAGGAGGTATCACTCTATCACAGGCCGCGACTCTATGAAAGACCATTGAGTTATGGTTGTTGGCCAAGTGGATAATGCGAAGGTACAATATACTACTGTAATGGACATTGTGCATGTAACATTCCAGCTATTTTTTCATTCGCAACAGAAATAAGTGTGTACCTGTTTCAGAATAAATATATGATTGCAAGGAAGGGTAGAAAGGAATCAAAACAACTGGAATACTGGATAAGCAAACCATTTTTTTTCTCAGTAATAGGCATAAGCAAAACATTTTTTTTCTCAGTAATAGGCATAAGCAAAACATTTTTTTCTCAGTAATAGGCATAAGCAAAACAAGTTTCATGCAACACTCTCCATGTACGAATGCACTTATACCTGGTGGAAGAAGCACCTAGGAGAATATTTCTGCAAATCAACGCCACTGCTTGTCTTTACATTTGCTTAGGCCAAAAGCTTGTCTCTATCGTCCAGCTGAACTTTGCAATTTTGCATCCCATTGATGAGTTATATCTTGATGATCATGGCTACGATGATGATGTTTGTAGAAAACACGAATTGATTCGACCAAAATTTGGTAAAGCCTAAAAGAACTACAAGGCCAAGCTAAATCACAAACATAATTTATTTCCCCAACATTGTTCTGAAATGGATAAATAACGTTGAACTCCAAAATTCAACACCACCTACTGAAATTTCAGAAGAAACATCACAAATTCACAAGTCTCTCACTGAAGTTAGTACGAGATGGGAAACCTGTCAACAGCTGTAGCCATCGATGGACCTGAGGAACATGGGAAAACGCCAGGCATAGAAGCTGAGCTGCAGCCATATGGAGGGGGTGGCCGCATAGGAGCTCGTGAGTGGCAGCCAGCAGCCGTCGGAGCACCGTGGCCATCGGGGCGTGTGAAGAAGTGGCCGCACATTTGGGTCTGCCCGTGATGACCTGGGAGAAGCGATGGATCCCTCCATGACTAAGAACATATGGTAGAATGACGATGACGCTGGCTTTGACTAGAGTATGACCAGGCGGTAGGAGACGGATCGACCTCAATCTTTCCTAGATCCGATCAAGGCAGTGTGGTTAGGCTGAACTCGCAAGGGCAGAGCGAACCCTCCGGGCAAGGTGGGCACTTGCCCAGGCTTCGATCCAGCGAGCTATTATATCCTAGGGTCACCGGGAAGGAATAGGGTCATAATGGATGCTCTACCTGGTAGATGGAGGTTGAAGACGACCTCCCAGGCGGCTGGGCCGTCGCTGATGCACGTGAGGTGGTATGGTGCAGTCATTTTGGGCCAAAACGTGCATTCGTTTTGTTGGCCTGGCCTGGTTTAGTGGATTCCGAAGGGCGAAGGCACGAAGCCCACCCGGCATCCATAGCAAGCAGTTGAGCACCCCACACGGACTCCCTCCCCTCCCGAATCCTAGCAGGCCTAACTACCCTCCTCGTGTCGTCCAGGCGGCGGCAAGCAATCCGACGATGAGGCGGCTGGCAGGCCAGGGCGCTGCTAGGAAGGCAGCGACGAGGGCACGAGGTGACGACCGTCGGTGCCAGCCGTAGATCCACGACGAACACCACCAGTTCACGGCATGCTTAGGCAAGAAGAGAAGGTGAATCTCCCTTCACTCCCCAATGCCGAAATCCCAATTTTAATCACGCATCATTGGTTTAGGCGTTCAGCATAGATAGAGATTAGACTATTTTGGTATTGAATTGGAATTTGAACCGGTAATTTCATCTATGCACCATCATATGTGTATTGGAATTCAAGATTGCTTTTAGTTTAAAACTAGAGCAATTGTCAATTTTGTATGCACATATCAACTTGTCTATGAAAAGTCTTGCCTAGGCTAGAATCTTTTCCTGGCTCCGCCCTTGGGCTGAAGGGTGGAGGCGGTGCAGTGCCTCGCTGGGGTTTGAGTGTGGCTGCGTGATCTCTCGATCCCAGCTAGATTTGGAGGGCTCGGTGAAGGCGGCGACTCAGCTGGTGACCGACGGCAGTCGGAAAACTATCGGTCATTCGGGAGAGGCGGTAGGCGGTTGGTTGGCTGGGTCAGAGGAAGGGGCTGCCCGTTGCCTGTGGGAGCAGGGAAGAGCAAGGGGGAGATGCGAGAGAGAGGGAGGAATCAGCTTGGGGTCTCGGGTGCGGGGTTCGATGGCTAGTGAATCGCTTGGCCTAGGCTCACTATCGGCACGTAAATTCTTATGTGAGGGGAGGGAAGAAGAGGCAGACTGACGAACCACCACTGGCTTCTTTTAAAGTAGTAGGGAATAACAAGAACATTAGTTTGCAATTAAATTATTCATCCATTTCTCGGTGGCAATTGCCTAACTCCACAAGCTTGGGGTCTCGGGTGCGGGGTTCGAGGGCTAGTGAATCGCTTGGCCTAGGCTCACTATCGGCACGTAAATTCTTATGTGAGGGGAGGGAAGAAGAGGCAGACTGACGAACCACCACTGGCTTCTTTTAAAGTAGTAGGGAATAACAAGAACATTAGTTTGCAATTAAATTATTCATCCATTTCTCGGTGGCAATTGCCTAACTCCACAAATTGATTCCTCAAGCCGGTGGAGGAGTCATGAATATGCATGTCAGGTGGCTTGGCTTGAGATTTACTATCCTATATTTAACACTTTATTCATCAAGTGAGATAATGCCTGTTCGTTGAAGTATGTTCTCCTAGATTTCTGTAGTACTTTTGCTTTGGTCGTTTCCCTTGGATTATTTATTGTTGTTTACCCAATCTTGCTATTTGAACCGGTTCATCTAATTAATTCATTGCATGTACTCCATTTCAAATTGGGTTTCGGTATCAATTTCGTGGATCGTGCCTAGTCATGTCTTAAGTTTCATCAATCTTTAATCGTTGTATAAAAATTATGTCTCTTTGACATGTTCTGTCCATCATTACAGGGAGTAGCAATTAGATCTACAGATCTACAGCTTTATCACCACAAAAGAATCAACAATCTGACCTACCCTCCTCTCTTGGGGTCCGTTGAGCATTGGGGATAGTCTATGATGGCAGATGCCAGCCCTAGAACAGATACATCAACAGATGATTCTGATGAAAACCACAGGGTAAGTCCTTATTCTTTTTTCCGAGGCAAAGTCTTGTTGTCCTAGATCTAAGTTTTTTGACATGAAACATTAGTCGTCTGGCTGGCTTCATGATATGGAGTGGAGAACGGCATGATTTTATTACTAAACTATCGTATGAATGATCAATTGATCATTAATGATAATAACATATGATTTCAAAACTGAGGCTCATCATTTTCAGTTAGAAACCAAACCTGTGGCTACTTGCTAATTTTGTTTTGATTTGAATTGGTGTTAGAGAACCACCCGTACAACACAGGGTACGTTGGAGAATTTGTGTAGATTCAATCAGGCCTGTTGAGGGGTGCTTAGATTGCTTTAAAATATCACTAGAATGAAATCTGAGCATTTATCAATCCAATAGAAGTATAGAACTATATGTTGTGCATGGACAGTTCACATAGGTGTCCATCAAATTAGGGAGTCCTGAAAAATCAACATAAACAGCTTTGTTTGCCTATTAAGATATCTGGCAAAGTTTTCTTTTGGCAAAATTACATGACACTTGTTGAATTTGATCGCTACTTGATTTGGATCCTTTAATCCCTTTACTTTGTTTTGGTTCCTCAACTGCTTTTTCTCTCTCTATATCATCCTTTCCAATAGCTTGTCTAATTGAACTATTAAAGTATAGTATCACGTGCAATATAAGTTGATTATTTGATTTGTGCGATCACCATGGTTGTCATGGCGGACTAGGCGATCACAAAGCACCTGCCTGGCACCTATTCAACTAGGCAGGCGCCAGGGCATTGCCCATGCAACATAAGGCGAACAAAATGGTATGAAGTAATTAGGCAATTAAAGAGATTGATTACAATTGCCTACCATTCTGAGATATACAAAGCTGAGAGCAGCAGAAGTGCAGAACAGAGAAGAAAAGAAGTAGCAGACAAAAAGAAAAAGAAGTGTAGAACAGAAAAGAAATAGCAGAAGTGCAGAACAGAGAAGCAGAGCCGAGCGGAGCACGAACACATAGAGAAGCCGAGAGAGCATGGGAGGTTGAAGAAGCAGCAAGGGAGAAGAGAAGTGGGGCAGGCAGAGCATACCTGGTTCTGGAGAGAGAGGACAGCAACAGCAAGCTGTAGGTAACCGCAAGGTTGACAGCAACCGTTAGCTGGAGATGAGGGGGCCCCTAGCCAGTGATGTTGAGCTGGAAGGTGAGGAGGTTGGGAGCCAGGGAGGTCCCCTGGAGAGATATTTGCGCCTGCGGCAGCTAGGGTTCCATTCAACACCCCCCCCCCCCCCCCCACCACTGACCCACCCAAAGCGATCGCCCAGCAGGGCCATGGACGCTCATAAATTCTGGGTGCTCGCCTAATTAGGCAAGGTGAGGCGAACCTCCATGGTGTCCACGCTGGGCTGTGTTTGTGCTTAGGTGGTGCCGTGACAATTATGACAATTTCAATCACCAATATCTTTGTAGATTGTGTGGTGCTGTGCCAATTTTGATAATAATGATGTGATTGCCCATATCAAAAGGTATCCAAAATACCTTTGTCTGGAATTCATCAATGCAAACCCTAACATGTGGTACTTGCAAGCCACGTTATATAACAGGGATGGGATTAAAAGTTTTTGCATTGACGAACGTATGACATACATGACTTCAATAGACAAAGTGACAGGTTAAATTAAATCAACAAATGTAGTAAGTTAAAGGATGATGATAAACAAAACTAGAGCCAAGTGATTAAATTATTTTTGCATAAGTTTCATTCCAAAGCCTTTACTTTCTCTATTCTATTTTATTTTAAGAATCAGAGTCAAAACATAAAATGAAAGTAAAATAAATTTTTTGGATTAGTATAAAAAATAACATTCAATTTTCAACGTAAAACATCAGGAATCTAAGAGAGGAAATTTCATTGTGTAAAAATAGGAAAGATGGGAGCTTGATAGTTATGTTGTCATCTGCAGCTTGAACCAGGCCAAGGTGCTCTCGTTGTTGCTTCTGACTCCAGTGACAGATCCAAGGACAAACATGAAGATCAGAAGGTAGCAGTTTTGAAGTTCTCCTTTTCGCTTCATATTGTTGCCACTTCAACATGTACTTTACTAATAACTTACTTTGTAGACACTGCGTCGGCTTGCTCAAAATCGTGAGGCTGCAAGGAAGAGTCGTTTGAGGAAAAAGGTACTTGGATATTACTTTTAGTTTCTGTACTAAAGGTGCTTTTATGTTTTAAAGACTTTTGGTTTACTTGGTATTGTATTCTACTACTTTTGTGAATTCTATTATATAGGCATAATTAAATTGTATTCTGCTGTTTGGGTTGGGGGGGGGGGGTGTCCAAATTTTCTTTTCTTCTGTTTGGGTTTAGCTAGTGATGATGCAGTTCACACAGTATATTGCTGGGAAAAACAGGCCCGTGTAGCTTTTAATTTTTATAGTTTAGTAAGTTAATTGTGTATAATGGTGTGGTTTGATTAAGTATTTTGCACACGAGGGTCTTCGGTGGTTTTGCTTGTTAATGATTGGAATATAAACCAAGGAAAAAATCGAAAAAGTTTCTGCTAGTTGGTTTCCTATGGAGCTTTAAATGAGTATACTTCAAAGTTTCTGGTGACCTGTTACAACGAAAGATATTAACATAAATTTTTTTTCTATGGAAAGTGTAACAAAATCCAGTTTATTTCCTAGGACTTATTCTTTTCAACTTTTTGTATTTATCACTCGTGGCCAATATGTGGTGTATTGCATGGTAATTTTGCTCTCTTTTGTAGGCATACGTTCAACAATTGGAGAATAGCAGGCTAAAGCTTACCCAGCTAGAGCAGGAGTTGCAACGAGCTCGTCAGCAGGTTTGCTTCTATTGTATGTCATTGTGTTGAGCTCTGACTGCAGGACTAGTTTGAAGTTTGCTTATGGAGATCTCTCGCAGGGCATTTTTATATCCAGCTCGGTGGATCAGTCCCATTCCATGAGTGGAAATGGTAATATCAGATCTTTCTGATGATTAATATGTAATCATTATTTGCCACAAAAACTATTTGCTTGATCACTACTATGGAATTATCCATCAAGAGGGAGTCTCCGGTGCATCTAACCCTTTGGGTACACTGTAACACTGGCATGTCCATTTCCAAATACCAACCCAATGGTCGTGAAAAATTCTGGAAAAAGAAAAGAGAATATTGGTTTCCAAAATCTAAATGCCACAAAATTTCACCTCAAAATTCGATCTGCGGATGGAAAAACAAAAAAGACATGCCTACAAAAGGGTAGTATGTACTGGATATTCCCTCATCCAAACAATGCCTGTCAAATTATGTTTTTTTGTTGGAGAAATAACTAAAGTGCCTTTTCTTACAGGGGCATTGGCTTTTGACATGGACTATGCACGGTGGTTGGAAGAACATAATCGACAAATTAATGAGCTAAGAGCTGCAGTTAATGCTCATGCAAGTGATAATGATCTCTGTAGTGTCATTGATAAGATCATGTCGCACTATGAGGAGATTTTCAAGCTAAAAGGAAATGCAGCCAAGGCAGATGTCTTTCACGTGTTATCAGGCATGTGGAAGACACCAGCAGAGAGGTGCTTCTTGTGGCTAGGAGGATTCCGACCATCTGAGCTTTTAAAGGTGTGTAATGGAGCCTTAGGATGTGCTTGTAATCTTCTGGGTCCTGGCCCTCCTGGAATAGCAAACCACCACCTCTTATTAACACAGCCAATGTTGTAGTAATAATCTAGAATGAAGAAATGCATGTCTTAAACCTTAAGTATTTATCTATGTTTCTTTCTGTGTGATAGATTATCAGGTCAATGACAGGTCATTTAAACTAATATATGTAGGAATATAGGCAAATTACATATTTTGAGAATGCAACATCATGTGTCTCACTTTGTTTTTTCTTGCATACTTCGTTTTCTTGTGCTTGAACAGCGTGTTAATACTTTGGCTCCTTTCTTTGTTTCAAGTGCCGATGAGTTTACTAACAAGTAAGAAAATTGCAGCTTCTTTCGACACAGCTTGAACCTCTCACTGAGCAGCAGCTGTCAGGGATATGCAACCTTCAGCAGTCTTCACAACAAGCCGAGGATGCTCTTTCACAAGGCATGGAGGCCCTTCAGCAGTCTTTGGCAGAAACCTTGGCTGGGTCTCTTAGCTCTTCTGGATCAACAGGAAATGTGGCAAACTATATGGGTCAAATGGCCATGGCCATGGGGAAACTCGGAACCCTTGAGAGTTTCCTTCGACAGGTATTTACTTTATTTCAAATGTAAGTTTAGAAAAGCTTGGTTTGATATGTTGCTATGATACCGGAGGATTCTGGAGTATACGAAGTCCTGTATGCCACAGTTTGAAATCATCTGCTATGCTATATCCTGTTGAATTATGCCTTCATGACCATTGCATTTAAGACTCCTTTCATTTTTACTAGGCTGACAACTTGCGGCAGCAGACTCTCCAACAGATGCAAAGGATCCTGACCACTAGACAGTCTGCCCGTGCACTTCTTGTGATAAGTGATTACTCTTCACGGCTTCGTGCCCTAAGTTCTCTTTGGCTTGCTCGGCCAAAGGAATAGGAAGGGCATGTAATTTACGGCCATGCTTCAGGAAGATTTGACAGTCCTGCAACAGACTTTGATTCGGAGATATTTGCACATACTGTAATCCAAAGATGGTGTGTTCAGGTAGCTTAGTCATATAGTTTTGAGTGCATTAGGCCCCGGTCCATGTTGTACTGGTAACTGCTGTAAAATTGCTCTTTAATTATTACTTATGTATCTGGAAGATCCTAATTTGCAGAGTACCATTAGATTGTGCATTGAGAACGGTCTGTCACTAATCAGTTTTATTCACTCTTTGAGGACATTTGACTTATTGTTAGGAAAACCAGAATGACTCCAATGCCATGGAACTAATCTAACCAAAGGTATGGTATATGACTATTTGGCTGCCTTGAAATTTCAGTACCTGTTCGAACTTCCTGTATTTATACCAGTATTTGTAGATTCAACACTACATTTGTGAGATGATGAGAATGAGATCCTACCATCAGTTAACCTGTTGAGAATGCATATTGTTTGTTTCTAATTATTAACAGGGCACTCGGCTGGAGGACTGGATGGAAAAACTGTTCCCATGTATGTGAACTTGTTCTCTTTAAAACATGGGAATTTTGTAGGACATTAAACATACCTAGGGCAAACGAAAAAAAATCAAAAAATCAAATAAATTTTGTGTGTTTTAAGCAGGGCGTAGTACTCCAACTATCCTGTGATCCTGTCTGCTCCAACCTTAAGCATGTCATGTCAGTGACAAATGGATGTCCTTTTATAGTGTATCATACCTAAATTTTTTTAGAGGCAAAAGGATGTAAACAACTCACGCACATCATACTTATGCCCTACGCACAGACACGTGTGCTTGTTTTATACATATACATGTGTGCTTGTTTTATACATATACATGTGTGCTTGTTTTATACATATGCTAAGTAATTTTGACGTGCTTGTTTTGTACATATGCTAAGGAATTTTTTTTAGGCTCTATGGCCTTCGGAGTGTGGATACATGTCCAGGGCTCAAAATTTCGTTTTAGGTCAAATCTCGTCGTCGACCGAAATCCAATTTTTCATCGATATCTCGTTATTTCAGACGAAATCTGGACGAAATTTAAAAGACAAAATTTAAATCCGGTTTCTTTTCAACCGAAATTTCTGAGATTTCGTTCCAATTACCGACATTTCCAACACCTTCCTACAGCGAAAATGGCCTCGGGTTAGGCGCTTTCCATTTTTGGATTTACCAAGATTTCAATTAAAATTTTAATTTGTGGTAGGGACTTCTAGAATTTTTATAATCAACAAATGAGCTTCAAAATTTATGAACATTTTTTAGGGTGTTTCTGAGGTAGTGCTTGTGTTACTATAAAATGTTTAGAGTATTTGAAGGTCCAAATTTCCTTCAATAATTCTTTTAATGTTTTAGATTTAATAAAGTATATAGTAATTGAATTTCTAAAAATAGCAACTTAACTCTAAAATTTACGAAATTTTTCAAAGGGGTCCTTCAGATCATTTGGAATTTAAGTAAAATATTTATAGACTTTGTGATGATTTAATTTGAAGTTTACAAATCAGGAACCGTAACTAGGTTATTTAAAAAGTAGTTTCTTTAAATACCAGAAGTCCAAAAAATCTAGAAAATTATGAAAATTCATAGTAACTCAGACAATAATTTGGCAACTTCATATTTTAATTTGGTGCGGAGTTTGGGATGTTACAACAACAGCGAAGGAAAGATGACGTGCGACGGCGGCGTTGGCGATGGATTGGGATTTTGTGACGGCGGATCCGACAGCAGGCGTCGCAATGAGACCGATGGTGGCAACAGCGAGGGTGGGGGCTTGAGTGTGTGTGTGTGTGTGTGAGAGAGAGAGAGAGAGAGAGAGAGAGAGAGTGGGGGGGAGCTGAGGAGGTCTCCAATGGCGCGGCGGCATGGTGGAAATTCGGCGAGCTCGCATCAAATGATGATGGCGTATTGGGCGTTGGTTGCGGTGAGATGAGGGGCACCCATTCCGAGGTTCACCCAGGTCTTTTATAGCCTCGGGAGGCGTGTGGAGCGTGGAATTTGAGAGCGATGGCGCAAGCGCGGCGGACGTGGCTAGGGTTTTGGTTGGGCTAGACGCACGCGTGGAGCTGGGCTGAGCTAGGCTAGCGCACGTGTCGACAGGCAGGCCGAGTGGCGGGGCCAAACTGGGTCAAGGGAATTGGGCTATGAAGCGGCTGACAGGCCTGTGGCCCATGGAAAAGAAATGGGCCAGCCGAAGAAACCAGCCCACAGGATTTTGGGAACAGAAAATGAATTCTAAATGAAAATAATAAAAATTCAAACAAATAGTAAACAAGCTCTAAAAATTGTAAAGAAATACAGAAGAATTCCTTGCAGCATAGAACCTAACTTCTTTTATTTAATGTTTAGATTAGTTTAATTAAATATTTTCATTTTAAACAAATAACCGCCCCAATACAGCGTTGATTGAGACTATCTCCAGCGGATTTCCTTCAGCCTCCAATCTCTTCGCGAACAGATCCCAAGTGCTCCAGCGGATTCCCTTCAGAAAGGATTCAGAGAGAGAATCTCTTTAGAAACAGTCAAACAGATTCTCTCTTCAATCTCAGAGAAAAATCCCTTCGAGAGGATGCTGTTGAAAATAGTAAGAAATAAAGAAAATAAATATAGGAAAGGGAACAAAGGGAAATTGCTGGAGATACACTCTAGCAAGACGACTGCTGCGCAATATTCATTCTCGTATATACACTTGGCATGTGCGTGTCCGCGTAGGCCCAAGAGCCCCCGGTACCCAGTGTAATTTCAGAATTTGACACTCAATTCGCAGGCCTTTCGGCTTATTTGGATGACATATGGGACCGTCTGTGTGTATGACAGTGGGCCAGAGTGTCAAATTCCGAAATGCGAATTTTAAAGTGTGTCAAATTCTGAAAACTCTCCCGGTACCCAGGAGTTCAGGACCCCTCGCGAAAAAAAATATCATCTAAAACCCGCAGCAGTAAACTCGCCGGCGGCGCCCCCGTTCGCCTCGCGCTAGGGTTTTAGGGTTCCTCACCTCTCCATCCACCCGCCGAGGCAGCCCTTCCGCTAGGGTTTTAGCCGCCTTCTCCCTTGCTCCCTTCCCCTCACAACCACCACCACCTCCTCCTCCCTCGCCGCCGCCGAGAAACACCCCCACCCCCCGCGCTGCCGCCATGTGGGCGCTTCGCCGAGCCGGCAACCCCCTCAGGTAGTGCTCCACTCCCCGGCCGCGGTTCTTGGATTAGGTCCAGGTGATGTCGTCCCCTTGTTGAATCCGTGGCTTCAGCGGTATATGGGATCCGTGTGCTGCCCCATTTGCTCAGTGTTTTATCTTGTCTCGCGGCGACGCCAAGTAGATCCATTCTTTCTTCGGTTTTCGTTTGATTTCCCGTGCGGAAATCTGCGATCCCCGGTTGATAGGTCGCGACTTTTCGTGAACAACGATCATAGCACTGCCGCGGGAAAAAGTTCGTGCGTCTTTGCTGAATTGATCATCGCCAGTACTTCGATTTTAACTAGGAATTGTTGGTGACTGTTTTGACACAATGTTGTTGGGTAGCCACGAAACTGTCACTTAGGGAAAGCTTATAGCAGTGTGTCACGAAAGGTCATGTGGTGGGGTGGGAAAAAGTCGTAACAAAGTACATTACCCTAATCAAGAATATATACGCCCAGTGGTGAAGCCAGAACTAAATTAGAGGGGGGGCTAAGCTAAAATTTCAACTACTAGTAAAAGCTAAATTCATACATAAATAACCATTTAACAAGTGAAACAAAGTAGAAGTTTATAAGATCCTCACATAAATGAAGTTGCTAGGCACACTAGCTATGAGTTGGATTTGGAAGCAACAGGCAAGCATTTAAATGTAAGTAAAGAAAAAAAATTACAACAAAGATAGTAAAGAGCAAGAAAAAACTATCCAAGCATTAGTAAGGTCAAGAAAGGAAATGATCGTTTTGTTTTGTTCAAAGAAAGGCAAATGTCTGCTATCCAACAGATTTTGCGTTGACAAATTTGGAACTAAACAGTGCCTTGATCCATGCGCTCAATGGTTTTTCAGCAGAACACAGATCATAAAAACCCAAACAACTGATACAATGCAGAAATATGAGGCAAATATTGGTTGAGGTACTCTTTAAGCATTAAGCCTTATTACTAGCTCATACATTGTATTCTTTTAGGACTTCCATTTGCAGACTATTTAAATCATTGATAGGAGTGGGTGGAGTGAAATCTTATCCCTTATAAGTTTTTCCTCACCCCATTTAATCTCCCTCCCTCTCTCTTCTCTCCCACCCTCACCCAAATTGCTCAAATTGCTTCTTCCCAAAGAAACCCGACGCCCCAAAGGCCCTAAGCCGAGTGCTCCCATTGCAATCCTCCCGTGGCGCCCTTCTCCTCCTCGCTGACGCTCCTCCTGTCTCCCTCCGCGCCTCCCCAAATGGACTCGCCTCTCCTCGGGCTTCCTGCTCCGCCGAGCTCGCCTCACTCCTCCTTCGCTGAGCGCAGCGCAGCCTCCTCCCGCTTTCCTAAGCCGAGCGCCGCCCCTCGCTGTCTCTCTGTGGGTTTGGCGACGCCTGAGAGCTCCCACGGCGCGTTGGAGCAGGCGCGACACCCCAAGGCGCCACTGGCTTCGCCTCTGTATACGCCCAAGGTTCAAAATCCTGGTGAAATTTTGGAAATCTCGGCTGAGATTTTGGATTTCGGCCAGGGATGAGATCCTAAATCCCGATCGGATAAAAAATTGGAAAAAAAAAATCAAAATGCTATAGTAGCTTAAAATTTTGGCGAAGTTTCGGTGAATTTCATCGAAATTTGGTTTTTTGACCAAAATTTGGCTGGATTTTGACTGGATGTGCACGCTAGCAATGGACTCAATGATCACAAGTTTTTTTCTCTTTTGCCGTCAGCCTTCAGTAGCACTTGCTACTGTCTGAATTTAAAAAAATTCCTCTAGCTTGATTATCATATGAAAATTTTATGGGAACATTATGGATGTGTTAGGGCCATCCACAAAAATTTTCACAAGTTTCTAACATGGTTTGCACTATTTTCCATTTAGTTGAAATTTGCCGGTCAGCCTTTTATTAGGACAATAGTACTATCAGAATTTTTAAAAATTCCTCAAGCTTGATTATCATCTAAAAATTTTATGACAATATTAGTGATGCATCAGGACCATCCACAAAAATTTTCAAATTTTTTTAACGTGGTTTGAACCATTTCATTTGGTTGAAATTTATCGGTTAGTTTTCGGTAGCACTGTCTGAATTTTTGAAATTCCTCAAGCTTGATCATCATATGACAATTTTATGAGAACATTATGGATGTGTCAGGACTATCCACAAAATTTTTTAAAAGTTTCTAACGTGGTTTGCACCATTTCCCATTCGGTTGAAATTTGCCGGTTAGTCTTTTATCTGGACAATAGCACTGTTAGAATTTTTAAAAATTCCTCATGATTGATCATCATCTGAAATTTTTATAGGAACATTAGTGATGTGTCAGAACCATCTACAAAAAATTTCAAATTTTTTTGACGTATTTTGGAATAATTTCGTTTGGTTAAAAATCACCGAGATCTTGGCAAATCTCGTCGAGATCTCGGAAATCTCGGTGGAAAAAATACCAGATTTGAATTTTGCTTTTTGGATTTCGTCCGAAATAACGAGATCTCGGTGAAACTTTGGATTTCGGAGGGTGATGAGATGTGAACTGAAAACGAAATTTGGAACCTTGTGTACGCCAATGTTGTGACTATTGTCAAAGCATGTGATAGCTTATACCGGTTGCTTTCCGATTAAAACAAGATTATATCAAGGGTTAGCATCGAGCCCTTACATTTTTGCCCTAGTGATGGATGAAGTTGACATACAAGGAGAGTTTCTTTGGTGTATGTTTTTTGCTAATGATGTGGTGCTAATTGACAAGAATAGGGTAGGTGCTGATAGGAAACTAGAGCTGTGGAGGAAGACTTTAGAATCGAATGTCTTTAGACTTAGTAGGACTAAAACTAAGTATATAAGGTGTGTTTTCAGTGGTACTATAAAAAGTAGTGCTCAGGAAGGAAACGTTTTGATATTTGGGATCGATGCTACAAAGTGGCGGTGAGATTGATGAAGATGTGAGCCGTAGGATACGAGCGGTGTGGGTGAAATGGAGCCAAGCATCCGGTGCCCTATGTGATAGAAAAGTCCCAGTTCTATAGGACGGCGATCTGATGTGCGATGTTGTATGGAGTAGAATTTTGGGCGACACAAAGACAACATGTACAGAAGATGAGCATAGCAGAGATGTAGATGCTACGATATATATGTGGTCATACAAGGCGGTATCAAATCCACAATGATGATATATATGATAGGGTTGGAGTAGCACCAATTAAAGAAAAGCTTGTCCAACATAGTTTGAGATGGTTTGGACATCTCGAACAAAGGCCTTCTGAGGCATCGGTGCGTAGTGGAATTTTAAGCCGTCTCGAAAACATAAGAAGAGGCAAAGGTCAATCGAGAGTCGTTGGAAGAAGCAGTTAAAAGAGACTTGAGGGATTGGAATGTATCCAAACAATTGGCGTTGGATATGAGTGCTTTGAAGTTAGTGATTCATGCACCGGAACCATGACCGAAGATGGAAGGTTTAGGGGTCTTCTGACTTTGATTGGGTTTTATTCCAAGCCTATCCCAACTTGTTTGGGACAAAAAGGCTTGGTGGTGGTGGTTGTTGTAGGGGGAAAAAATTCAGATACTATTATGGTCCTGTTTGGAACGGTTTCAGTTTTGGTTTCTGTCCTCTGGAAGCAAGAAGCTGTTCCAAACGGCTAGCTTTTTTGCAGCCAGAAGCTAGCAACCCATTTGTACTAGAAGAAGTTGAAAGCCGAAAGCTGGTCTAAGGTAACTTCCTACGGTTTTGGTGGGTTGAGGTTATAACTTTACTACTAGAGTTTGAAGAAAATTACCCCTTCCCACCAAGTATAAAATCCCAAACCGCACCCCTCTCACCCTCATTCCCAACCCGTATCCCTCACACCTAAAAGTTATACTAAAAAGCCAGTCTGCTAAACACCAAACCTCTTCAACTCAGCTGTTCAACCATGCAGTTCAGAAAAGCTCCAGCCATATATTAGGCAATGTTCAAGAAGGCGCTAGGCGCTAGTCGGGCGGTGAGGTAGGGCCCAGCGCCTAGACGGATTAATCGGGGATTAATCGGATCTAGGCGGTCACTCCTAGGCGGTCGGATAAAATAGATTATGGTAGATATGTAGGCATTAGCATTTAGCAAAACAAAACCAATTACCTACACTAGAAACAGAGAGAGTGGGACTGGGGGGAGAGAGACAGATCGAGAGAGCAGAGAGGCAGAGAGAGTGGGGAGAGGCAGAGAGAGAGAGATCGAGAGAGCAGAGAGAGACAGAGAGAGTGGGGAGAGGCAGAGAGAGATCCAGAGAGAGATCCAGAGGGGGGAGTGGCAGAGAGAGATCGGGAGAGGGGGGAGAGCGGCGGAGACGGGCAGAGCCAGGGGAAGGAGAGGCGGCGGAGGGAAGGAGAGGCGGCGAAGGGGCGGAGCCAGAGGAGGGAGTCACTTGTGCGGCGGCCGGAGGTGACGGCTAGGTCTTCCCCCGTGCGCGCCCGTGTCTCCTAAACCCTAGGGTTGGCTCTGTTTTTTATTCTCCTTTGGCGCCTGGCTCCATCCCGAAGTCGGCCGCCTAGCGCCGCCGTTTCCGCCGCGCGCCGCCGGATCCCGCCGCGCCGCCGGATCTCCGCGCGCCTAATCCCGCCCGGCCGCCTGCGACCGCCTAGGCGGTGGTACCGCCTAGTGGCCCGCCCAGGCCCGAATCGCGGCGGCCGGTGCCCGCGGAACGCCTAGGCGGCGCCTAAATCCGATTTTTTGAACAGGGATATTAGGTATTGTAAGGTCTTAGATGCGTTTGAAGAACAAACGACGCCGTTGCTTGTTTCTCTCATTTCGTGTCCAGTTTATTGCTCATGTTTCGTGATATGAAGCAGATATACATTATTACCTGTTCTGTCTCTCATGTGAATGCTTGCTCAGGATCATACCTAGTGTTTCATGCAGCATACGCAGTTAATTCTGATATTGGGCTTGGCTAACTATTTGATGCTGATTTAGGGTCCGTGCCTACCAAGTTGTGAGTGCCCGTGGTTGCGCAAATCTTGAGGAATTGCTAAGTGCAGATGCAAAGAATATAAAAGAACATCATGAGGGAGATTATCACAAAGTTGGTTGTTGTCATCAACCAAAGCCATCAGCCTTCCAGTCGTCATTCTCTACTGGTCGTTTCATGTGGAGTAGGAGTTTCTCTTCTCAGGCTGGTACAAATTCTGGTGATAAGGAGGATGAGTTGGCGGATGGGTTTTCTGATCTGGAGGTTCCACCAGAAGCTAACAAAAGGGATGTAGAGTTGACATCTGAAGAGAGTTCTGATGAGGATGCCATTGATGCAATTGGCTTGTCGGAAGTGGACGCTGATGCAAAACCTGAGAAGGAGCCGATGAAGAAGGCCTCACTGTCCCCCCTTCTTAAAGTTATGTTGGAAGCTCCAAGGAACGATGCCGCTGGTGCACTAACAAAATGGATTAATGATGGCAATGCAATGGATAGAAGTGAAATCTTTTATGCTATTCTGAAACTTCGCAAGCGGAGGTTCTTTTTCAAAGCCTTGCAGGTGTTTAACTTACCCTGTATATATTTTTTTCCTATTTCTTTTCCATGATTGCAAATTCTTAGATTAATTTTTATATGTTGCTGATAATTATGGATTATGCCTGAAGCAGTTGTTAACTTGTTATGCTTAACTCCTTGACATGCAATAGCCCTTTTGAGGGCAAATAAGAACATAACTTTTCCTATATCTAATGCTGAAACCTATTTGCAATCTGGGTGGTGAATGGCCTCTAGATTTTACCCTTTTACTTATTTTGGGAGCTGTGCTAGATAGTGAAAATAGGATACATGCAAAGATCCCTTAATTACTAGTTGAGGACAAAGTTATTGGTCAAATATGCTGGCAAAGTCCATGTCAAATCATGAACTTAGAATAGCCTGAGAATCTTTGTAATTTCTGAGATCATGTGAATGGTGCGCAAACTACATCTTTTGCTGGATTATCTGAATCTTTCTAAATATGTCAGTGTGCTATTGTATTGGTTTTGTTTGGCAAGGGCATTTTGGGCATGGTTGGATCCTTTGCCTTCCTTGCTTTGCTAGGCAAGGAAAAACTAACCCACCTTGTTTTGAGTTTTATTTCTTTAAACTTTATGCTGCAATCTTTCATGACCATTACTTTTTTTACCGTTGTGCATTGCAAGCATGTTTACCCTGTACCATATATTTGCCAAACAACTTCATGTTGGTAACTGAGAAAACCAATGTAGCTGATAGTAAATAGATGTAAGCATGCAGCTACAGCTGGCTTAAAACATAATGAAGAAAACCATGTTGATAAATGCATTTGTACCACTACACAATAGCAATTTTTCTCAAAATGTGATTATTCATAGCTGTACAAGGATACTTTTCATGGAACAGTAACATTTAGTTCATCAACTTCTGTCATGTGAACAACCACATGTTTAAACATTTAACTACTGGGGGTCTACAGTAGCCTGACAAAAGATGATCATTGTTTCATGGTAATTGCTTACACCATCTTGTGTTTTGTGTTGTCTAACTCGGAAGATAATTTCTTTCCCGTTTTTCTGCAGCTTCTGGAATGGGTTGAAGAATCCAAACAACTTGATCTTGGAGAACGCGATTATGCTTCACGCCTCGATTTGATGGCTAAAATTCATGGCATTCACAAAGCTGAAAAGTATGTTGAGGATATTCCTGCATCTCATAGGGGCGAGATTGTATACAGGACTCTTTTGGCTAATTGTGTGGCTGAAGCAAATGTAAAGAAAGCAGAGGAAGTCTTCAATAAGATGAAGGATCTTGGATTTCCAGTTACAGTATTTACTTGCAACCAGCTTCTGCTACTCTACAAAAGGGTGGACAAGAGGAAGATCGCTGATGTTCTCGTGATGATGGAAAAGGAGGATGTGAAACCATCCCTCTTTACTTATAAGCTCCTTGTAGACACCAAGGGCTTTGCTAAAGATATTGTAGGTATGGAAAAAGTCATAGAGTCAATGCAAGCAGATGGTGTTGAGCCAGATCTTCTGATTCAAGCCACAATCGCAAAGCACTACATATTTGGTGGTCACCGTGATAAAGCTGAAGCAATTTTGGAGTCAATGGAGGGTGTTGATATCAAAGGAAATCGTGCTGCTTGCAAGATTTTATTACCTTTATATGCTTTTCTTGGCAAAAATGATGATGTGGAGAGGATTTGGAAGGTGTGTGAGGCTAATCCTCGTCTAGATGAGTGCCTGTCTGCTATAGAGGCTTTTGGTAGGCTTGGAAATGTTGAAAAGTCTGAGAAAGTCTTTGAGGGTATGCTCGTGACATGGAAAACACTCTCTTCCAAATACTACAATGCTTTGCTGAGGGTGTATGCCTCTCAAAACCTTTTAGACAAGGGCAAGGAGCTAGCAAAGCGGATGGGTGATGTTGGTTGCAGAATAGGGAACACAACATTGGATTCACTTGTGAAGCTCTATGTGGATGCGGGAGAGATCGAGAAAGCTGATTCCATATTGCACAAGCTATCTCATAAGAATAAGATCAAGCCGCTCTACAACTCTTATCTGATGTTGCTTGATAGTTATTCAAAGAAAGGAGACATCAACAATGCAGAGAAAGTGTTCAACAAGTTGCGGCAAATGGGTTATAATGGGAGGATTAGACAGTACCAGTTGCTGCTTCAAGCATATGTACAGGCAAAGGCCCCTGCTTATGGATTTAGAGAGAGGATGAAGGCTGATAACATTTTCCCCAACGGTGTTGTCGCATCTTTAGTGGCTGCTACTGATCCATTCAACAAGAAGAAATCGTTATCTGAATTGCTCGATTAGGACCTGGGATTCTGTGAAGTCCGTTTTGTCTCCATGCAATGCATGTGCTGCTTATGGATTTCTGCTTAAGTATATGATGAGATAATAATGGTTTAGTCGTGTAACAATCTACTATTGTTTTTTTTTGCATTTGGATTCCCATGCTTTACTGAACTTGGAGTTGTGAATCGAAATTGAAGCTGCCGCCCTAGATCCCTGTGTATGTTAATCCTCCATTTTTTGGTCTGCTTCTTTGACCTGATAGCAATCAAGATTGGCTTTGCTCACATTCTTTGCCAGTCACTATTCCTTGTTTGACCTGTTAACAATCAAAGCTCAAATGTGCCAGAAACCATTTAATCTTTAGCTGATAAAATAGTACAGTTTTCTTTACGCGCCTAACGATTTTGCCTTCAGTTCTTACATTATGCTGTCATCTTGTGAGGAACCTGATAGCAAATTTTCTCCTTAGCCTGATGCTAACTTGATTTGGAAAAGATGTTCCAGATTTGCAAAGTACATAATCTTCATCTTGACAGGAGTATTAATGGAGCATAGAGGCTACACGCACCAGCATTTATATCAGGCACATAATATGGCACGCAGCATCTACTTAGCACTCACGATACAGCGAGGGAGATGTTAGGCTGAACTCAAGGATGGTTTGGAAAACTATGCTTCTACAAGCCCTGAACAGTGCAGCTTGTATTCGATTTGGGTCTTTAAATTGGATCGATTCCCAACCATAACCTGAACTCTCCTTTGCACATAGCATACGCGAGAACAACCTCTACATATAAGGATGAACCCCTCCAGCCTCTTTGATAGAGACGCACATAGCATGTCCCTTTAGGATGGCTATAGGCCTGAATAGGCTCCTAAATATCCAAAGAGGCCGTTTTCCAGGTCATTCTTGGAGAGAGCCTCAATTTGACCAATCAGATCAACACCCCCCCAAGGCTCTGCAGAACATGCTGGCCTTGGCAAAAGGCCCAGAAGCCTACACAAAACTACTCTCAAGTCTCAACCAAGGACTTCCTCACGTCGGCGCACAGCGCTCCCGGGCCAGCATCCCTCAGCCTGAACACGCTCTCCACCACCGAGAGCTCGGTCGCCGTGGTGTCGGAGCCGCAGAACGCCGTCCAGTCGTTGACCGCCATGCCCGCGGCGACGACCTCGCTCCCCCGGTTGACGGTGCCGGCGACGAGGGGCACCTGCAGCAGCGTCGACAGCTCGTCCAGGTCCTCCACCGACGTGTGCGGGTGGACCTGCGAAGTTTCAGAAATCAAGAAAGGGGTCGGCGACGGCGATCACCATTCAGCTGTGAAGCTTCACTCATAGTGACACTTGATTCGAGACAGAAGCTGGTATCACGAGCTTACAAGTCCCCCTTTGTTTGAGAAGGCGCAGTAACTCCCAACCAGGATGTTCCCTGCAATCGTTTGCCTGAATACCTCCACTCCAAGAACATCCGAGATGAGCTCTTCGGTTTCCTGCCACACACAAAACAATCTTATCGGCCACTCCGAATTCTGTGATTTGGTGAGAAATTTCCAAGTGCATGAACTCTGTGTATACCGAGGGCAAAGAGCCTTGCCTTGTTCAGATCTGGGTGTGTGAGAGCAACGTGGTCATTGCAAGCAATACAGTTCCCCAGGGCAGAAAGGCGCTCGTCGACGCGCCGTACGACCACCTGATCAGGCAGGCTGTTCTTGAGATGCTGGAGCTCTGGAGATATGGAAAAGCAAAGGCAGCCATGTCAAATCATGTCTGTCATGATAATGTCATCGAAGAGGAAAGTGCAGAACAGATGCCAAGAGGCCTGCTTCTCCTTTATTTTAATCCCATTTTCCCTTCTCCTAAACCGGAACAAGATTTAACACATTACACATTGTTCATCCTTTCGAGACATCAATCCACAACAAGATGGTACAGAGCTCCCTTCTGAACACCTAAGTAGTAAACAGTGGTGTTACCTTGGTCGGTCGTGGTATGCGGCAGAAGCAGCCCTTTCTTGTTACCTGACCAACACCATCATACAAACACAAGCATGTAAGCCAAATTTCACGCGGGAAATTAATCACCAAACGAAACTATGTTCTCTGGTAATTAACACAAAGCATTGCAATTCATGCTCACCAACGCATAATCTCCCGACGATCCTCGTGCCGCCGACGGATGTCCTGACCACCGGGACGACGCCGGCGAGCTCGGCTTCAAAAACGCTGCCACAGTCACAGCCAAACGAAAGCAACGCAATTAACACACACGGCAGCACTACAAGAAATCGCAAGCACCTAACGCGCGGCGGTCATCAGGTCGTTGGTTCTCAGAATCCGAGATGCGTTCCAAACCTGAAGAAATTCTCGGAACCACCGGCCGCGACCAAGCAGTAGGCGTTGGTGAGCCTCGCGAAGACCCCAACCTCGCAGGAGTTCTCGAACCTGACACCTGCACGCGGCGGATCGAACCAAACCACGCAAATCAATCAGCATACGAATTCCATGTACATCACACCACGCACATCGATCGATTTGTATGGTGCTAAACGAATCGAGATATCGGTCGGACGGAGCCGGGGACTTACGGGACGCCATTGCCAGATCCGCACGCGGCTGGCTAGCTTTCTCGCCGGCGAGTAGGGCTTAAGCGAAGACGCGGCCGCGCCGGGATTGAGCTCGAGGGCACAGGTGGTGGTAGGCGGCGTGTTTTGCGATGGAGGAGGTGAGCTAGCCGTTAGCCTCTTTATACGTTCCTGAGCCAGCCGCATGCGGTTGCGTTCTTTCCAAGTTTCTAAGCCGCCTTCGTGCCTTCCTCACTCCTTCCTCCCTACTCCGGTTGGCTCTCTCCGTTCCCTACCAGGCTACCACGTTTCTGATTGGCCACGAGTTTCGTTGGGGCCAAGCTTCTGGAGGCGGCGGTGTCGTTACTCAGCCGCCGCGTTGTTGCCTGCTTGGAGTAGAATAGTACAAAGCGTGCGTGCGTGCCTGCTCCTGCGGATCCATCTCCAGCAGCGCAGTGCTGGGTTCTTCGGAGATAAGTTTTCGTGAACCGGAGGGAGTAGCTAGAGTTACACGTAAGCTTTTAAAATTTTTCCGCTCCACCATCACGTATGTCTATGTAGATCAGTTTCGAGTTAGATCTATAGGTAAGAAACGAATAGGAATCGAATCGCATTTGTGCACATGCTTTCTTAATCTAAAGGAACATGAATACTATATCAATTTATGAATAGATGATGTTTTAGGATCTTGCATTTCAATCGAAGCAAATGCAGGAGTTATTAAATCGTACTCATTCATTAGCTTATTTATTGCTTTTAAATGGTGCGTATTACTCTATTCCATAGTAATAAATAATATTGGGAATAATAAATGGTAAGATTATGTAAAAAAAAAAAATTGAGGGGGGTCAGTTGCAAATCGAAGGTATTAATGTAAGGATTCATTCCCCTGCTGTTTCCCCCTCTCAATCAAAGCGAAACCGTCACAATTAGATCCTAATCCCGTTTTATTGCCCACTTGATTGCGCGGTCGTTTCTTTGTCTCTTCGCTTGCCCTTGGGCTCTATAGCTACGTATGGTCGTCCTCTACACGGTGCTCACCATTCCTCACTGTTCCACTGCTCTCTTCCTCTCCAAAACTCGCAAAAACCGTCGTCGGACGTCCTCCGTCGAAATCGTTGTGTCAACTTTTGCACCGGTGAGCCAAATCAAACTTCGTTTGCATTATCTTGTGCATCTCGTTGCCACGATCAAAAGCCCTCAAGAAATTTTGGTTTTCGTTGCAGGACAACGACGATTTTCGGGTTTGAACACCTCCGGGCGAACTGACTTCCGTTGTCAAATTCGTTGTCTCCAGTAATCCCCTTTGCAATTCCTTGCATCCCTAGACTCCTCATGATGTAGGCTATCTAGTGCTCACTTTAGTTTTGGGAGAAATCATGTTTTGGTGGAGTTTAGACTTCGTGGTCGTGCACGCCGCCGTTCGGCCACCACTCGGTCGTGCACCTCCCGTGGCCGCGCCACCTCCGGCCATCCTCCGGCCGCGCCGCTGTGCGCCCTGTCTTTCCCTCGTCCTGCCGCCCCTAGCTCACCCCTCATTTCTTGCCGCCATACCGTCAGCCCAGCGCCGTCTTGTTCTTGCCAGCCGCCGCATGCACTCACCGCTGCCGTTTGGCCTACCTAGCTCAGATCGACCGGTGGCGGCTTCCGTGTCGGACGCAGCCGTCGCGTTATTTGCTCGACCCACGGCACCGCCCCTCGCCGGCACCGTGTGCAACCACCGCCGCCTGCCGCCTCGAGCGCCGCTGCGCGTCGCCTCCGGCTCCGGCGCCGCCTCTCTCTCCCCGTTCCACCCTATTGCTTGCCGCCGGCCGTCGTGCCGCCGAGCTCCGGCAATCGCCGGTGCCATCGACTCGGTGGCTCTCCTCTGTTCTGGCTTGTGTTGAAGAAGCTCCAACCCAATGAGAGTAGGGCCCCACAAGTCATTGAGAGAAGGAAAAGTCAGAAATCCAAGAAAAAAAAATATTCCAGAATATTATCTCCTTTTCTATTTTTCAATCCAAGAACATTCAAATGGCTCATTCTCCTCCGCCCGAACTCGGATTTAATCCATTCAAATTCCTAAATTCATTCTCTTTCTGCCAGTACTAATTTTACAATTTTTAGATCTTATTTTATTTTATTTTATTTATTTGTTGCTCCATTTTGCGTGTAGTCGAAGAAGTAGCCGTCGTCGCTGACGAAAGTGCCGACCAGCAGTGGGCCGCTTCTCTCCCTATTAACGAAGACAAGTCTCCTTGACGCACGTTGATCCCATGATTTATAAATGTCTTACAATGTTTTACAAATTACATTGCTATTTAAATAAAAGATGATGTTACATTTTGGTTGGTAGTTATCCTAGTTGTTATTACCACCTTGTTATTGAAATCCATAATCGTTTGTAACCCTAGGTTGCTATGGTATATCATAATAATAATATGTTATGATATATATTATTTAGTGCATTAGATGTGCTTAATTACAAAATTGATCAAACACTTATGAGTGAGTTACTTTGAAACTGTTGTAAAATATGAATTTGAAAAGTTGTGGCAATATGTATGCGGCTGTGTTTGTAAAATAAAAATGATTTGTACTTGGCCGGATTGGTTTGTTTGGCGGGTGCGGATGGAGCACTAGTCTATGTATGTGCAAGTACTGCCTAAGTCATTTAAGGACCGACGCTTATGATTGTCCATTCTAAGCACAACCGTACAACCACATGTCTAAGTTGGTACAGCCTGACTAAATAATTTGTAAAAAATCTAACTTAGACTCGCCTTATGGTAGAACGTGGGTGCCGGATGGAGGTAAGTTATTTTTTCCACACGGTGCAAAGGGGGGCTTCTGTACTGGGTGGATGGAACCCTGACAACGGTGAAACCTATATCAATTGAATTTTTTTTCTCAGATCTTTACTCTGCTAGGTTAAAATACACCGTGCATTTTAACTAACAAAAACAGAGAATCTGAATCCCTATTCTTAAGGGTAGCCACAAATCAAAAGTCCCCTATAAATTTAAGCCTCAACATCCAGTTCTTTAGCCGTATGGTAAGAAGATACAATTATATGTATCTGTGTGCCATACGTCCATAATGGTTTGTCTGTGCATCTCTCTAATGGTTAAAGAAAAAACGGCCACACACTGCCGGTACCTGCAGAACCATCGTAAATCTATCCAAAACAACGCGAGTACACGCAAGCCTACACGCATGTGGGATCGAGAAGAAAAAAGAAGAAGAAGAAGAAGAAGAAGAAGAAAAGGCCGCAGCTTCTACACAAAAAGAAAGCCGGTGATCCAAAACCTCAAGGGATGACATGCCCTCCTCGCTGTCGGCCGTAGAGCCATTTCTGCGCGGTAGCACACCTGCTCTCGTCGACACGCGCGCGTCCCCGATGGCAACAAGCTAGATTAGGCCACTGGCTAACCACGCAGCACCCATTCTATATTTGCCTCGTATCTCTTGCCCTATCTAGCCTCATCTTTAAACTACATTATTAGGTCGGAACACCCCCCCCCCCCCTCTCTCTCTCTCTCTCTCTGATTGATATTTAAATAAAAGAAAGATATCGGGAAGATACGCTGTCTACTTGGGGAAGTATTATTTTTTTAGACTAATTATGGTCTTTGTACAAATAAATTTACAAAACTAACCTAATATCCCTCGTTGTGGAAGCAGCTACCATGCTCCCATACAGTGGCGAGACGCTGGCGACACGACAGAAACCTCCTGCTTAGGAATGAAAGTGGATGCAGGATGTCCACCAACCCACTTAATTTAGCCTGTATAAAACTTAAAGCTGACGCCCACAACCCACTTTGGTGGCGCTTGCGGGTTTGCGGCCGTTACACGTAGCCCGCATCATGTCCGCATCGCGCCCGTATTGTTCCTCCCCAACTAAGCCTACGACGGCCACAAGAGGGTGTCGCCCGCCTCTCCCACGTCGGGTCTCCGGTCACATGAAGAGCGAAAGAATCCTCACACGCCGGCCACACGCTGCTGCCGCCCGCCTCTCCTCTCGACACTATCGGAGGTGCCTCCTCTCCTTTACATATTCCTCCCTATCTTCCTCATCTTCCGCTCTGACGTTACACTCGACGTAGGAAAAAGCTTTGATTTGTCTTCAAGATTGACATAAAGTAACTAGTAAGCTCTTTTTTAATTGCTTCTAACTTTTTAGTTTACTTGATAATAATCATGTGCCGATTTCTGACTTTTTAATGTTTCAGGCTCTTCTCATCAAAAGAACACGCTAGCAGATGATATGGATGATGGTGATGACTGCTGAGATGTATCTATAATCAATATGAGAGGTAATTTTTTATGAAAACAAGAATGAAGAAAAGGCCAAGGACATCATTTATTTTTTATTACCTTCATCTTGTACAACGATCATAGTCTGTATCCTAAGCAGTGCTTCTATGCTTTTCCTTCTAGTACAAATTGCACAAATCTTGAAGCAAGCGAAGGGGTAAGTAATCCTCATCCACCTTCCATTCATGCTTTAATAGTTGTGCAACTTTTAAAAGGAAGAGCATAGAAGCACTTCTCATGTATCCTTGATTTTGGTGAATCAGAACTCCAATTAACTTACATACTAAACATGAATTTTCTTCTGAACATCGAAACCTGATAGATTTCTATATCACTTTTTTTCTTTTTGTGGGTTTTGTGGGCGTGGCATTGCCGGCATAAACTTTTCGCGGATTACCGCAATATCCCGCATAAATATTTATGATCAATATAAACAATATCCAATTAACCCATATTACATCGCACTCACATCTCTACTTCGAGGTCAGCAGCACATTCACTGGCCTCCCAAGCCGCCACTGCTCGGCGTCACGTCCACACACTTAAATAATCATTTAATTCATTAATAAAACTTGTACTTCATTAACCACTTATGTCTATTGCATGATGGATAAGGCCGGACGGGACGGTCGATACGGGGTATGCATCAATCTGCGGAAAAATTGGTATTCTATACAACATGTGCCCTGTATTTACAAATCTACACAACATAATTGGATATTTACAGAAATCACCACCTTACCCGAAATTAGCAATTTCGTGTACCCATTCCCGAAAATAGGAATTTCGGTTTTGGTGTATTTGAAATCAGTATTTTCGGGTATACTGTAAACGAAAACAGTATTTTCGGGTATGGGCTATACCCGAAATTGGGGATTTCGGGTATGAGGTGGCACCTCATACCCGAAAATGGGGATTTCGGCTATGGCTCCTCGGGTTTTGTGCATGCTTTTCCATCCTGGGATGCTGGCTGTCGGCTCGCATGCGATGGCTGGCTTTGTTGCTTTGCTTCACGGGCAAGTGATCCCACCGAAAGAGCAGACAATGTCAATCAATTAATCCATAAACTACGGCTTTCATCCCTCCGTTGCGAGTTTATAACCTGAGCTTCCTGCGCTTCATTTGGGTGCTTCGTCATTTGAGCAGAGCGTCCATCCTTTGTTCGTTTCAGCTCTTCGGTGCGTAGTTAGTTCCCGAGAGAAGAGAGCTCTTCTGTGGTTCGTTCAGCCCCGAAATAGTAGAGCGTACAGACGAGAGTTCTGTTTGTTGCTGTTCATATTTTGTTGAATTTTTTGTGGAAGTGAAATTTTAGTCACTTATTTCATTCGTGTTTTTATTTTGCAGGTATTCTTCGGGTATATTTAATGGTACATTGCTTGAGCTTCATTGATCTTTGGTAGCATCGAGAAGGTTAGTTACTAATCTTTGTGAGCAATAGTATATTATGGACAATGTAGTGTTAGGTTAGAGTTAAGAATTCAGATTTGTGCAATTTATTAATGTTGCAGACAGTGCAGCGTAGTTTTAAGTTAGGGTTAGTTATTATGACAGTAGTAGAAAACCTTACTACCATGATTAGCAAAATTAGTACAATGGTGTTAGCACTAATTAGCAACATTAGTATGATGGTGTTTGCAATAATGAGTAGGACGGGATTAGCAATAATTAGTAATACTGTGTATGTTTTTGTACTACATGTGGCGAGAAGATAGTCTGCTGCAAAAATAACTTGTGGGAAGAAACGTCTTCTTGTGTTGCGTTTGTACTACCATAAAAGGTATGTTTTCTTAAGGGCAGTAGCATGAAATATAATTTATGTGGTAAATTTGTGCTATTTACCATTGCTGTGGACACTGTAGTGTAGTGTTAGTTTAGGGTTAATTGTTCGGACGGTAATAGGAAACATTAGTACCATGCTATTAGGAAATATTAGGGCAATGTTAGCTAAAATGAGCACCGTGATAATATCAAAATTTGGTGGCACCATAGTAGCATTAATCAGTACATCGATATTAGCAAAGTGGTAGCTAAAATATAATGAGTATATGGCAGTAGTAGAAAACCTTACTACCATGATTAGCAAAATTAGTACGATGGTGTTAGCAATAATTAGCAAAATGAGTATGATGGTGTTTGCAATAATGAGTAGGACGGGATTAGCAATAATTAGTAATAATGCGTATGTTTTTGTACTACATGTGGCGAGAAGATAGTCCGCTGCAAAAATAACTTGTGGGAAGAAACGTCTTCTTGTGCTGCGTTTGTACTACCATAAAAGGTATGTTTTCTTAAGGGCAGTAGCATGAAATATAATTTATGTGGTAAATTTGTGCTATTTACCATTGCTGTGGACACTGTAGTGTAGTGTAGTGTTAGTTTAGGGTTAAATGTTCGGACGGTAATAGGAAACATTAGTACCATGCTATTAGGAAATATTAGGGCAATGTTAGCTAAAATGAGCACCGTGATAATATCAAAATTTGGTGGCACCATAGTAGCATTAATCAGTACATCGATATTAGCAAAGTGGTAGCTAAAATATAATGAGTAGCACGGTATCAGGAAAATAAAGTGAAACCATAATAGCAATAATCAGTACGTCGAAAATTTTAGAAATGAGATGGAAAATTTTAGGTAGGAATAGGGTCTTGTTCTTCCATATTTTAGTATGAGATGTTATAATGATATTTAATTAAGTGTTGTTGAACAATTATGAAATGTTGTTGGTATGGTAATGTTGCATAAAATGTTTGTTCTTTTACGTGTATTAGCATGAAATATAAGATTAGTACATTTTCCCTCCCCTCACTCCTATGAAATGTTAAAACAGCGGTGGGAACAAGGTCAAAAGAGCTATGAAATGTAGCGTAGATTTTTTCAGATTTTCAGTACAACTTTCCAACTGAGTTAGCCTGGTTCTGTAAAAATTAGAAGTGAAATTAGCGTATATTTTTTTTAATAAAATTCTGACAACAGCACAAGGTCCAATTTCATATTTCCGGTTTTCGATTTATCAGAGGGGTAAAAAGGTCTTAATAATTATTGAAAAATTTTGAGAGAGGTTATCAAGACAATACTAAGTTCCAATAAAATTTTGAAGTCAGAAGGATAAGTATTTTTCTTGTAGAAATTATTTTAGTACAAATCTCAGATTTTTTCAAAAACGTTTCTTTTAATCTCTAAGGGTATTAAAACACATTTTTTTTCTGAAATTTTTACCAAAGGTAGACAGTGTTAGGTAGAGTAATTAGTAAAATTTTTAGCTCTGGACAAGGTAGCAAACTTTGGAATAAATTCTGACATTGCTGTCTTTTCACATGTTTTTAAAGAAATTTACTTTGTGTAAATTTGTAAATTACTTTTCACTGAAGTATAAGCTTTTCACAGCTC